>VXBA01005032.1:0-100840 GCA_013399895.1 Serilophus lunatus
AGGAGGCTCAGGCATTCCCTATAGTCCAGGCAGCCAGAGGTCTGCACTGCTGCATCCCTCAACATAGGTGAAGTTTGAACTAGCATGCTCTTCTTACTAACAGTTTTTGATTGTTTATACACCATTACTGGTGAGAGGAGGGAGTCAAGGAGAAAGAAAAGTAAAAACAAAAAGGCAACCTCACCTACCTAGCCGGCGCCTGCAGCCCCACCTGCCTGCGCTGCCTGTGCAAACTGCCGCGCTAACTGCCTCTCTGCGACACCCTCTCTGCGACCCTGTTTGTCTGCTCCTGTTCGCCGCGCTCCCTATAAGCCCCTAAGTCTTAAATGCTGGAGCAAAGCCCACTGCTAGCAGCCGCTTCCTGTCTCAGAGCCCAGAGCCCGCCGGGAAATGCAGTCCCCGTGCTCTGCCACAATTCAAAAGTGTCAGTTAAGTTCAAGTGTCCCTTCCAATTTCTCCCTTGTGATAAAAACTATCACTTTGCAATATCCTTTGGTATACATTTTCATGTAAAATATCTCCTAGATAAATGTGTTTCAGGTAATTCTTCACTACAATGGTAGCTGTCTTTTTCGGGCAATTGGTTTTTAATCCATGCACTTGCAAGTAATGGGTATTCTTGAATGTATGTGCTCAAATACCGTATGCAAAGATGGATTACAGTATTTAAAATGGCAATAAACAGAAACATGAGAACAGATGCATTTTACTTTGATTTATAGAACAAACACCAAGAAGTTAACTTCTGCAAGAACAGTCTGTCCCCCTCAAAAATCAAGCTTTCTCTCACTGGCTTTTGAATACGTATTAGCAGAAAATATCTACACACTTATACCATTATCTTGAGCACTCAAGGTTTTAGTTAGAGCTTAAGCAATCAGATTGCCATGTGCAACACAACTAAAGCAGAAAAATAAAACCATACTAGTACCAGAAAACAAAGAACACATCTGAAGATACAGCCCATTTTTCATCACGCTACCGGCGGGGGGGAGCAGGAATCCACAAGAAGGAAAACAAGCAGAGAAAGAAAGACTCTTTGGAAGTGATAAGTACTGTGAAGCACTGAGACTGTGCATCTCTGACACTTTTTGTTGTACTTACCTAATATCTGTGCATGTTATACATGTGATACAGCGACTGTTTGTTGTAACGAGGTTCAAAGCCACAGATGTTTCACTGTCAGTAGTTGGGTGTGCTCCACATTTAAAGTAAAACTCCTGAAATATTGAAGAAGAGATAAAGAGAAGATTACGTACCTGCTACTCATGTCCCTCCTTTATCTTTGTCTAACTGACATTTGAGAGAACAGACAAATCACCACTGCCAACAGCAAAGGAGGACAATCATTAGGAAAGGTTTACAAGGGATGCCTCACAAAAATATCAGTCTAGGCGTTTATTCTGTTCAGTGACTTTCCTAGCAAAGAAGATAACCACTTGTGTACTAATTTGACATTAGTATGACACAGCCCGTGATTTCCTGGATTTATTAAAAAAAGTAGTTCATTTAAACTTCATCTAAGTATAGTCAAAGGCAAAATACTAATCATTGCCAATATGCATTAATATTTATACTTTTTTTTTTTTTGTTACAGTCATTACCATTTTCTGAATTCTACAACACAGAATTTTAGGTTTAAATTAGTAAAGTCTGGTCTTGCATTTGCAATATTGTAATCTTTAAGACACAATTTTACCATCATACTAAAGGTAAGCTCTAGCTCTCTTGCAACAGATATTGCATTTGCAAATATGGTGTTTGAATTAAGTTGCTTTAGTCCATACTGCTCTATATAGCATCTTAGACTGCCTTCATTAGCATAATACTTTTCACACAACTGTGTGTTTTGTTCTCTTTTCCATTGCACCCCAGGGAAAGCCAAATGAATCACACCATTCTTTGGAAAGGTTTTGTTATAAGAGGTTACTTTAAATGTCTAAATCACGTCATGCATATGTAAATAAATGCAGTCTGAAGACATGTGCTTAGCAATAGCAGCCACAGATTACAGTTTGCAATTTCTTTGTTGCTATGAGATTTTTCTTCCAGTATCAAATTGTTGAAGTTTGTAATGAAAACATTAAGACTGGTATAAATGAAGTGTGAATTGGAAAGCAAGAGAATAAAAGCATTGGAAGAAAGGACAAGGTGGCATAAAAGAATGACAAGTGTTGATGGCATCAAGATATTAAGATGAGAGATGATTCTCAAGACATCCAGACTTGACAAAAAATCCTAAGGAAAAAAAAGTTTTAAAAAAAACCCAAACTGCAGCAAGAGAAAGACAAAGCCAGTGAATACATCGGCAGCATTTCCTAGTGATTCACAGAGGTGGGACAGGATGAAGGAACAAAAATTACAGTTCCTGTCAACTTCTTAAGGTGAAAAAGTCATATCCAAACCCCAGAGTTAAGAACAAGGCAAAAGCCATGAAAAGACCTTTCTGGGGCCACTACAAGTTCCTAGCTAGACTACCTGAATGCATATTGTAACACTTGTCAATATACGAATAAAAGAGAATGTGTGGACAAGTGCAGATGACTGAAATCAGTTTTAATACAAAATCACCTTTCCCTCTACACACCTTTGCACCGAGATTTACTACAATACTGTACTAGAATCAGCCCAGACAAACACTCCTACTTTCTCAATGCCTACAGCCTTATGCTAGGGAGTTTTTCATCTGCAAAACAGCTGTCATTTACTGGAGTTTTTTCCTCAGTGGCAATCATTTAGATATACTGTGTATGCTTATTCCATAGAACGACAGACAGCAAAGGAAAAATAACACTACATTCTTGTGCTACATTTCCAAAATACTTTTTCTGTACCATTAGGCAAATTACTTTTTAATACTTCTGTTTATCAGCCCAAAAACTGCTTTAAGAAAACTCTTCTAATTAAATTTATGATGTGCTTTGGTGTTGCTGAATAGAGAACATTATAGAGTGTGAAAAAACTGTTTAAAATAACAAAAGAAAATATTGCCACTCTCCAAAGCTATTCATTGAAAAACTCCCTGCTTGACTAAACTGCAATTAAAGACATAGCAAATCTTACTATTAAATGCAAACAGAACAGAGGGCTCGTTAAAATTATAGGGGAAAAAAATCCCTCAAGATTATGTGTCAAGTATTTGTTCAGAAGAAATCCTGAAGACTAAAGAATAAAACAGTTATTCATAACAAATGTGTTGAGATTAGCAGTGCAGTAAAACTAACTCATAAAATGTTCACTCTTACCAGATAAAAAAATGTATTAACCACCACAATGTACAGTTCTACAAAATCAACACAGTAGTCTATGTCTGTAGGCCTGAGACCTCAGTGCTGCAGTGGGAGTTCTGAAATACAGGGAGAAATGGGAATTTGAAAAACTCAGTATGCTGAGTGCATGACAGTACTGGAGTAATGTGGACCCCATGTACGCTTTTTTTTTCCCCTGTAGTAATACACATTCCAATTGTTTAAAGGCTTTTAAAAGTAATGAAATCATTAAAGTTTCCAGTTGCATTTAAAAGTTTACGTTCCCTGGTTTTACACATTGCATAAATATATAATCATTAATATTTATTTATTACACCTACCAGATCACCCAGAGACTTAACATGCTTTTTATGCCAGGCCATGTATCTATGAATTATCATAACAGACAACCAAGCCATCAGCACAGTTGCTTCTCAACTGCTTCAAGCGATGAAATTATTGAAAGTAAAATGCAAGGGAGAAGAGTTTAGCACTTCCTCAGCCTTCCATTTTATCAGACATATAAATGTAACTATTCTTTTATTTAGTCCTTCACCCACTGTTTGATAGTCTAAGGAGGGAAATTTAGCAGATTTTTTAAACCAAATCATTTCTTTTCCAAGGTTAATCTCTGAACAAGTGTAGAGACTTCAGAGCCAGCCAGTTTAGGACTAACATTCTCATTTTGCCAAAGACTGTAAAAAATTATACAGTTATTTCCTCTTAAGGTTGATATCACAAATGTCTCTCTAAACTTATGCTACATGAGACGATCATTTTAAAACATAAACTTTATAATAAAAAAAACTTTACAGAACATGAAAGGAATGGGCAAAAATGTGTGCAGTCTACATCTGACCACTTCTAAAATATTTTAAAATAGAAGAAATCACAGTTTTCCTCCTTTCTGTACTTGGGTTATTTGGTACAAAAAAAAAAAAATTATTATGAATATCTTTTTTTTTTTTTTAAGTGTTTCTGTTCAGCAATGAATAAGGTGTCTAGAAATTACTGCAAAAGTCAAGTCAAAATTTAGTGCTTCTCATAGTTCTGAAAGTGAGTAGTTTTATGGTCACCTACTGCAGCGAATACCTCTACATCACTTTCTTGCCTAAAGGCATAGGTCCCATGAAATTGTGAACATTCTATTTAGCACTATAAATGTCTTCCTTTTGGCAGTGTATTTGATAGATTGTTATTCAGAGAAGGGAGCAGGCATCACTCTTACATACTCTGTCATATTCTTCACTCCTGTTATCGCTTTTGTGTCACACAACATCATAAAAAGTGCACGAGGGAAGAAAAGGTTCAAAGATACATGGCCACTGTTAGCTACTTTTTATGAAACTCAAGAAGCAAATGCTCAAATTTATCAAAACAAAATCTTCTTTGATCTTTTACCAAAAGTATAGCTCTGTAAACTGTATCTTTTCAAACAAAACAGGTTTTTACATACCTTTAACTGGTGATAAGTGAACTGTGTTTTATATAGTCAAGTAGCAAATATAAGACCAAAGACAAAACCATCACAGGGGAGGTAGAGTCTGAAAAAGGCCTAGAAGAAACTTTACCCTTTTGACACATGTTCCCAGATCCAATTTACTGCACTATCAGGTAAAAAAAAAAAAATAAAATTTTTTCTTTCCTAAGAAGTACCAAGATAGCACTCACCTCAGCTGTTGTATTTAGAAGTACACATGAAAATACAGGTTCCTCTCCTTGCTTCTCATTCTATGCATGTAAGTTGACTAAAAATCCTAAGGAAGCTTGGCGATATTTCTTATTCCCATTTCTCAATAAGCTACAGAGTAAGGTGAAGGCCTTATGATATTTTTTCCCCTGAATTACCCACACATTTAGGACTGACAGGCAAAGCCAGTTACGAATATGTTTTATAGCTGTTATAGTTTTAATTGTTCAAATTATCGGTACACTTAAATTTCATTTCAACTGTATCACCATAATTATCCCCCTGAAAGAGAGAAAAATGCCATTGCGACGCACCCCAGTTATAACATTTTATTTGCATTTAAAAGTGAAAAATTAAGAAGAGATTCAGCAGATCTGAAAACAGATTGAAAGAAATCCACTTCGGAAGAGCTGGAGAATCAAATATTTCTTCTGGGATGTGCTGGGAAAGACTGAGCTCAACGCTGAGCAGAGACACTCTCAGGTTCCCACATCTCAGAACTACAGGCAGTGACATTGCAGGCCATAGGAACATATCTGGGGCGAAAATAAATTTAAAATGTCACTGCTTATATGTGAAACAGGTTCTGCTTTTCAAGTTAAATAAGTGAATAGTGTTGGCTAACTAGTATGAGGAAGGTTTTACAGCCAAAGAATAATTATTAGAGATTTAAGACCTAAATGATTTTGTGATAGACCTGTGAACACATTGTATATACAAGACTGCTACAGTTCTGTGAGCAAACAGTACTTTGACTAGCTCTGATTACTGAAAGACATCTTACTCATAAAGATAAGTTGAAACATCTCTGATGCAAAGAAAAACAATAAAGTGATGGTATATTAAAATTTCTATCTCTGTAAGTAGTACGTACTTATTTAATTTAGCAAGAGACAAAAGCAGCATAAAAATGTAGAAGAAATATGAGCATCTCTCTAACATCTACTTTCTGACCAAATTCCCTTGAACTGCACAAAATGCCTCTGGCTAAGAAAATCTACTCATAACAAAAGGTCTTTAGGATGAGGGTTTCTTTGACAACACATCACTGAGGCTCTTGGAGTATGCTCGGTCTTGGTGAGTTCATCAACTTCGACCCGTGTGAAGGATGGAGGACGAAGGGAGTTTTAAAATTATTACTACAAGCATCAGTCAGGAGCAGAAGTGTTAAGTCTCCTGCTTCTCCAAATTTTATTTTATTTTCAATAATAACACTTATAATCTAAATGTGTCCAAGTGACTAAAATGCACATATTTCAGAGAGATAAGTATTGATACCTCTTTATAATATCTCCTTTTCATTCTTTGTTGATTTTAATTAAGTTCTTATAAGAAAAACATTAAAAAATACAGTTCCACTTCTTTCTCTCAGAATCAAACATATTCATCATATCTTTTTTCATTTGGGAATATTAAGAAAAATTAGTTGCATCTCAATTATTTCAACAGATAGCCTTTAATATGGAAAGTATTTTGAGTGTAGCAGGATTATTGGGTGGGAAACGTTCAGGTTGTCACATGCTTTACAAGACCTAGTGTTTCAGTCCTGACCAAGTCACCTAAAACCATCATAAAATCTCATCATAAATTATGAGACTTTTGTAAGTAACAGCCTCTATTGTTATCATACCCAGGTCCCACTTTTTTTCCACAATCTTAGAAAAAATCCACAAACACAAGCAAGCAAGCAAATTTTTGTTTATGTATTTACTCCTCTTGCAAAGGGACATTTTATCTTTCATTTTCCAAAATTCACTGGAAGAATAGAGGTACAATTCAAAAATTCGTAACAGACCACCTATAGTACCATTCATTTTTATTCAGTCATCTAATGTGGTATAATCAAGATTACTCATGATTGAAAAGATCTTATTACACATTTCTGAGGGAACCATCACTTGTTATATGTTATTTTCAGTGGTTTACACCAATACGGTTGTTTTTTTACAATATTACATACAGCTTGCATATCTATTGTCTGCACTAAGAAAAAATCCAAGACAGCTTTATTTTTCAGTTATTGATTTGTATTAAAATCTAAAAGGAGGAGATGGATATACTTACGACTCAAATAACTGGCAGGATGAGTTATTAGCTATACAAAGTTATAATGACATCTGGCCTCTGAAGGTAACGTGCAACTATAATTTCACAGGATTTTTTTTTCACTTGGAAAGCAACAAGAAATGTAGTACCTATCATACACTATTTTTTCCCCTGTTCGTTAGAAAAGACAGAGTGAAAACACAGAACATAAGTGCCTTGGGAATCCCTTAGCTGCTCCTGCCCACTCAGTAGTACTTCAATCACCCAAAAAAGTACTCTGTGTAGAAGTGACTTTCCACATTTTTACCAGCAACATTTCTCATTTGCTTAGCTTGTCTAAAGGTAACCACACACCATACTTGCTTCATTTCCCTGTCAGTAGTGACTTGAGCTCAAACAATCCTGTCTCTAATTCTGCTGTCATCCCTTCAAATAGCGATATTTCCATGACACAAACACAGAATGATCATCCATCTCTTCTATCACCCATTTTCTCAAAGAAATGAAGGCACATATAAAGAAATTAAGGCATTGTATCTTCTTATAAAATGGATCTTTGCCTGAAAAGTTACTTTGCAGTGGAAGCAAAGGCCCTATAAGCATTTAGCCAACCACCAAAAGTACAAAATCTGTGGCATGCAACAATACAGTAAGATCCTTGTAAGTAAATAACTTTTCAATGAGAACAGCTACCCTTTCATATAAAATAATGTGAAAATTTTTCATATTCCTTTCCCTGAAAGAATGCAAACTCCACCCTTCCCTCATCTGCTCCTAGCTCTTTTTATCCACATGTCCATCCAATATAATCTCTGATCAATGCTAACACTTGGGCTGAAGATTAAATTACCTAACCCAGTCTCCAGAGCCCAATCCAAATTGTTCTGTTGAATTTGTTCACCAGCATGTATGACATAGATTATTTTGGGTAAGTTCCTTTGTATTACTTGAACCACAGAAGTCTTGGTTTCAGAGTAGCTATTTAAAATATATTATAGTCATCATGTTCTGAACATAAGCGCTGATTTCTAGGACTTAAATTTTCCCATCAACCTCTTTTAAAGTAGAATAAAGCCATCTAAATTTGTTATCAAGTGTTTCCTGTAGAGAATAAACCCTTTACTTTGAGCTTGATTTCCTCTAGCGATCAGATTTGAACTTCTATGTGAACAAAAGCCACAAAAAGGGCTCAAGGAGGGAAGAAAGTAGACTATTACATGATAATAGATCCTCAGGCAGTGCTTCTTATGGCACAGAAAGTTGCTTCCAATTACAGGTTTGAGTGATTTGTTTATTTCCCAATCATGTAAGGCAGTACTTGGGGTAAAGAGTGATCAAGTATTCAAAGTGACTACAGAATAAATCTAATATATACAGGAAAAAGGACTCTCATACTTGAGCTGTAAATATTGCACAGGTGACATCAAGTTTCAAGGCCTCCCAAAGAATCTTATCCTGAGCATCGGAGAAAAGCCCATAGAGTTAACAAATCACCATTATTAAGTAAAGAAGATAATTCCTTTAACTGATTTACTTTTCCTTGAGTATTCTACACTACAGGACCAATTCCATGTCCCAGTCTGTAAATATTGATGTGTGTCTGCAATATATGCAGTAGATTCCCATCCATTTAAAACTGATAAATTGAAGTTTTTTCCATCCCCTGATATTGAAGGAACTGGGAAAGTTCAAAGCTTCGAAAAAAGGTATTTTTAACCCAGCATCCATTTTAAAAAATGACTGTTATTTTTGGGTTTAGGTTTTCAGCCGCTGGCTAATATCATCTATGTCCTACAGCCTCACATCCATCCACTAACCATATAGATGATCTAGAAGTCTGTAACATAGCTAAAAGACAGTACTAAGACACCTTTCATTTAGCACTATGGCTGCCTCAGGGGGAGCATCAGTATTTCTGTGATGACACTGGGCAGACAGAATTAGGCTGTAATACTACAGGAGTGGCTCTTTGCTTCATCTCTGTGTCTCAGCTTTGAAAAATTGGACGGTTTGTTCTGTCATCTTTCCAATGCCTGCCATAGTTCAGGATATGAATGAGAACAAACCAGCCAAAACGCTGCCCAGTTATGATGGAAACAGTGGGAGGAAATGGAAGAAATGTCATTCTCTCTCTCTGCACAAGGTATGCGTCCCTCTCTGAAGTTCAAGAATGTACTAGTGAATGTTTGGCACTTCCTGAATATTCTTTGAATAGGCGATGGGGTTTTTTAATTCTTTTTATGACTCAGCAGCTTATTGCATTCCTTTTGTTGTGATAATACAATCTGTTAGCACACTTACAGCTATGCTTAAATCTTAATGGAGTTCTACTGAATTATTACGGTTTATGCTACTAATGTTCTCCTTTCTACAAAAATGCTAAAGAGCAGGTTTTGTGTCCCACCAACATACTGAGAGGTAATGTCTACCCCATATAAAGCAAGACACATTAAACCTTAAGGTTTAAGGAAATTCTGCAAAGGTTTTCCGGTAGTTTCTAAGGTTTGTCTATTTGCTGGAGTAGATTGAGTTGGATGCAAATTTATGTGTTTTGTTCATTGTATTTTTTTCCTTTCCCATGAATCCCTAGCTTAAACCTTTTACTTCTATATGGACTGAGTAGTCAGATGGAATACTTATGCTGCATCCCGCAAACTGAGGCTTTTTTAAAACAAAAAGCAACTACAATACCCTGCATGATGCCCAAAATATTTGATATGCAGAAAAGGAGGAGTGATGCTATATATAGTCAAATGAAAAGACAGATGTGAATAGTTGATTCATACTGCCACTATCGAAGACAGGGAGAGGACTATGCATATGTTTAGTTAATTTTATTGGTTTCAACTAAAAAAAACTGTATATAACTCCTAGCACAAGGAATATTAGAACTGTTTCTTCCACTTCTGTGCAATGAGATAGGTTTTATTAGCGAGATAAGCATTTTAGACAGTGTTTTAAGAGCAAAATTTGAATTGCGATGTCTACCAGAAACACCTATTAAAACCTATTAAAATTATCCAAACGTATGCAGCATTGCTACGGAATCACAGATACTACTATTTAATAAAAAGGCACTATAGGCTAAAACTGTTGCAAAAGCTTTCTCTGGAGCGTCTTACAAGTTATTTCAAGATATTCCTGAATATTACAGATGGCTACAGTAAATTCAGTGAGTACAAGGGACAAATTTAAAAAAAAAAATCCCCACCAAAAGAATTCTCCTCTTTGGCTAACTTTGTACTGCAAAAATCACTCAAATCTCTGCAGAAAACCAACTTTGTTCTCTGGCATTTTGTTTTATGTTGTCTGTTTGTTTCCCTTTTTCAAATATATTTTCTATATGTAATATATGCAATATATGCAATATATATGCAAGATGAACTAGTAAAGATAAGTTACAGTGGGAAATTCATTAGCTCCTGTACAATCTTGTAAGGAAAAAAGTAAATCTATGTTTCCATACTCTTACCTATAGTTTACAGCATAAGAACTCTGAAAAATGCTGTAAATAAGTTAACCAAATATTTAGCACAACAAACATATTTCATGTACATACCAGCACAGAAGTAGACAACATTTCTCAGTAGATGACAGCACAGCATTGGATTTGAAAGGGCATTTTCTATTATTAAAACCAGAAAGATGTGGACATTTTTCTTTTAAGACAATTTAGTACATAGATATATTACCTAGTGTAGATGGCTATTTGCGTAGCTTTAATATAATGCTGATGTTGCCTCAATATACTGTTTTTGCTAATATGATTTGGCCTTCAAGCCTGAAGAATTTTACCAGCAACATTTGACCTTGTGGTTCTCCTAGGAACACTAAACGGGGCATGGTTTGCATTTCTCTCTACTTCTGGAAACATACTGTTTTCTTAACTGCTGCTAATTCCCAGTCCAATTTCCTCTAGTCTTCCGACCAGCCGGGCAACTGACAGCAGGGCTCTTCTACCCTTCTCTCCATTGCAAAACACTTTGTGCTCCTTGATTTCTCTAAGTAAGTTTCTACCTATAGAAATATTGTCAAAAGAATTTATATAAATAGAAATTCATGCCCTCTCTCTGATAAAAAAGTAATTTTGTTTGAAAATGTGACTAAAATGGGTTTATACAACAGCAGTACCTTCAAATGAGAGCAAGAATAGTGTATCAAAGGTATAAAACATCACAGACAGGCACATTCAGTTCTGCATTTGACATTTCAAAAATTATTTTTACTATAAGATGTGTGTTAGAAACTGAAACTGTTGAAGTTTAAAATTGCGAATTACCTCAAAAATGTATTTTTGAGAAAAAACAAAAAAGCAAAACAAAACAAACATAAATAAACAAAAAATCTCAAACCCAAAAAAACCCCCCATGACTTTTAAATGTATTTATTACTAAAGTATTTTACTTCAATTTTATATAAAGAATAGGGATAATTTGAATGATACAGATGCATGACCAAAATCATTGCCTTGTAACGGCCTACCAGAAGAATTAAAATACCCAGACACATCATCACAAATGTTAAACAAAAAGAATTGTCTCCATGCATTGTCTTATTCACAGAACTTAAATATACCATGCTGAGTGCCCAGCACTGAAAATACATGAGTCCTTTTGGCTTTTCAGTGTACTGAAAAAAAAGTGAGAGCATTCACACAAACTGTCATGAACTCACAGTGTCCAGAGCACCAGCACCTCGATGAAACGACTGCTGAAAATTAAAGCTGACCCTGACTCACCGGTAGGTGGCTGCAGATCCAGATCCAGAAACACTGATCTCTTCCACTCCACTTGGTGGGTAGGATGTACAGCTTGAAGAGGCAAATGAGCCAACAAGACGAATTTGGCCTTACAAATGTTGTGTTCACACAAACATAACAAGTCTTTTATAACATTTAGTATGACAAATCTTTTTTCAGACTTCAAAATTCTCCCATTGATGGCATAAGCAATGAATCAGCTAGCGTTTGCCAAACACTGCCATGTGCTTACCACTGCCTTTGCAGTTCCTTGACTGCTACTCTTTCCACATAGACATTAACTCATCTAACAGCAGCAACATTCACTAAGCAAGCTCAAAACTTGAAAACAAACTTTCCATCACACCACCTAAGTATTCATGAATAGGTAGTACATAAGTAGGAAGACCTTGAACAAGTACTTTGCATAAAAAAATCCCTTCAAGGTAATTTGTAGTTAAAATCGGAATTACAATTGTCTGTAAAACACACACTTTATTCAAATGTTCAGGCCTGTAAATCATAAAAAATTCATTCTTTCAGTTTTAGAGAGAATATCAAATGTAGTTTTGCCTTTTCTGTTTCACATGTTTATAGTTTTCTCATTAACCACTATCACACTATGATCCAGTCTTGAGGAAACAAGCCTCATTACTTCTAAAACAGCCCCTAAGATAGAAAAGATGGTCCAGCCCATTCAATCACCTTTTTTGGATCCATAATAAGATGTGCCTAAGCAGTACCTTGGAAAACACACACATTTATAAAGAAAGTAAAAATGTATTCAGCTCTTTCCTGAGCACATATTGCTCCTCAGCTACTAGGAGACTGGGTATGCAACTGCATCCCTACAGACACAAATATTTAGCTCATGTGCACAATATTTTACCCAGTCTGGCGTGCAAAATGCTTAATTAGGGTAGAATGCAGAGGACTGGAACATGGGCAGTACAGCCCAGGCACAATATTCACTACACCCAAGATTATAATCTCCAAAGGAAGTGTGTGCTTCTCTTCCTGGTCATTCTGGTATGCTTAAGACACAAGGTACAAAAGTCACAACTACTTTCAATTACAAGACCATTAGGGTGGTAGTGCCCTTTTGGAGTAACTTAGCAGGTAAAGAAAGCACCTTTTTCTCTGTGGACTGTAGGAAACAAGCAGCAAGTGTCTCATTTATACCAAAAGATCATCCTCAATAGAAATTAATTCCAGAGAAGCACACACTCCCTCTAAACTACATTGGTTCAGATCCCTACACTGACTATTATCAAGAAAAAGATGTGGGCCTTGTTGAAAGATGGGAGACCAGCAACAATGCCAGTGTGAAGTTTTTCCAATGTGTGCTTCACTTCCTCTCGAGGAAGATAAGCAGGGAGAACAGAAATTCATGGACAGTAAGATGCCACAGATATAGCACACTAATGTCTTCATGAAATTGAAAGGTAATTACAACTGCATAATTCTTGTATGTCTATGGACCTGAACCAGGCTGTGATTCATATTTCTGACAGGCACCCTAAAACATCATGGTCCAAACCTGAACAGGCAGCAAGCCTATTCCAATGCTGCAAAAGAACCATCTGGCCTTCTCTAAAAGCATAAAAAATAAGCGTAAAAAAAATGCAAAACAATAAATCTTTTTTGCTACAGTATGCCATCTCCTAGGTAACCCACACTGTTTATTTGGAGCCCCTCTCAATCACAGGAGCTTTCTCAAAATCAAAATGAGAAACAGGCCTTCAAGGTGTCCCTGCCCATGGCAGAGGCTTGGACTACAGGATCTTTAAAGTCCCTTCTAAAACAAACTATATTATCATTCATTCTAAGAATGTTCCAAGATGCTAGCTAAAAATATTAAATATTAATCCAGTATCTGATACATAACCTTTAAAATAATAAAAAATCCCCAATATATAACAGAAGGCAAAGTGTTACTTTAAATGTAACAGCAAGTATTTTGCTAATGCACGTGGGTTTTTGTTTTAAGAGCTTCTAACTTTCTAATTTTTACCACTTTCTTTTGTGGATTTTGTTTGGGGTGGTTGGTTAGGTGGTTTTTTTTGGAGGGGCAAGAGGATAATACGGACAAAATGTTTTCCAGCATGGTTATTCTCTTGTTCATATACTTTGCATATTTATTTCTATATATTATGACTTTTCCAAGCAACTATAAAACTAAATATTTTAAATCAAAGTTTAAATAAACTGCTCAAGTTTATTATGTCAGGTTTCTCTGAACTGAAAAAATCAGTTAAAAGAAATTCTCATGGAATTCCAGCTATACAAATGCTCCAACAAAAACTGGAAATTACAAGAATTAAGTTATCACAACAAATCCTTATTGACAGGTTATTAATCCTGCAAGCGATGCAGTATTGCCTACCGATGTTTAAGAATAAGCTTCCAGAAATCAATCTGTGAGTGCCACCTCTAACACATGTAAAAGGCATAGCACCTTTAATAGATTCCTCCAGGGTGAATTTTATTATTTTACCCCTTTACAATCCCAAATTCACATGAGGCAAATATTTCTTTTTGTAAAGAATGAGAAATGTACAATTATAGCTTCTCCTAATGGTACCATAACAGTGCTGCTCAGTGAAAAGTTACTGCTTAATAATTACCAGCACAGCTTTTCTTCAAAGAAGAGGTCAGCAAAATATACTGATGCAACTTAAAGACTTCTGTGTCAGTTCTGAAGTTACAATAGCGGAATAACAAGAGAGTGAAACAGCTTTATTCATCAAACTTTCTTTCGTTTGATGCATAAAGCTGTTTCACTCTTGTAAAACACCCACTGTTCACTAGAACACTTGTCCTCATCTCCTAGCAGCAGTTTAAGCTTCTGTAAGCTTTTAAGAACAATTTGTAACCACAGTTACTCTGCCCACATACACAGTGGAAAAACTCAAGTATGCCCCAAACATTTACTGAAATCCCAAAAAGCTGCTGTGATGTTTAGTACAACTTATCAATACATGTAATTACTTTGATACACTGTACTTTGTAAGTATTCGAAAGATAGTTGTTGCAGTCTTCGCTGTCAAAAATTGTGGATGATATGCTCTCAAAAAGTTCTTGTTTTTTTTTAACTATATGTTTCTAACCATTCATTGTACTCAAGCAAGGGAAATACTTTGCTTCCAAGCATTTTCCCAGCGAACAGGCAAAAATATTGAGTATTTCTAATGAAACTGTAAGAATGGCAATAAAGCATTTTTATGTATTTATACAATTAATTATTATGCATTAAAATTGATGTCTCAAATGGGGCAGGTTTTTAAAGCATAGAGCATCGTTTACCTCAGCAGACTATTTGTATGTTTAAAACTGGGTGTATAAGTATCTTCCTGACTTGGGCCATTAAGACAGAAAATAGAAACTGAAAGACATTCATTATTACAATTGAAACCTTCTAGACTCAAAACAACAGAAGGTTTGCTTATACCTGACTTCTCTGAACTAGAAATATATGTTGTATACTGAATACAAACCCTTTTGCTTGCCATTTTGATGGCAGTTATTCGAGAATTACCCATTGTGTTAGCATGAACCATCAGAGACAGAGCCCATGACATGTTGCAGTAGTTCTGGCATTAATTACTTTGCAGCCTCTGGTGAGAGAAGCTCACAGGTGATGCCAGCAATTATCTCACACCACCACATCCTATAACCAGTGCATGCTTATTTTAAAAACTGATTTGTAAAGATGAGCTAATTTCATGAAGTACATGCACAGAAGTAGATGATACAAATTCAAGAGTTTACAAACTGGCCCCATGTCATTTACAGGGACAATGTCTTAGAAACAGACCAAAAATAAGAGTAGACAATTGCTAATCAAAATCTAATGCTTTCACAGTTTAGACTCTCAGACCAGAACATCGAGCATGGAAACTATAGGTGGGAAACAAATTTCATGCAAAGATAAATTTTATGGCAGCTTTCAGATCTAACAGATTATCTCACATAGCATCTTACACAGTGTGTCAGCCTGCAAATTGACACAGTTATTAAACACTCAGTAACAGTACTTGCACACGTGAATGAAGAAATTGTGCTCTTGCATATAAACACTGCCTGACATTTGAGGACAGACTCCTCCACAACCGTGCTGTAACCTAACAAAATCACTGTCATCTGACTGGGTTGTCGACAGATGATCGCAGGAATATATTGCATGCTTGAGTTGAAATCCAAGGTTTCAATCATCAGTAATGAATTTGCAGCAGCTGCAGATGGTAACATACTGTTTATATGTCATGTGCAGTGAGCAACAAAAGATTCAGTGGAAGTGTTACTGAAATTCATTGAATTACAAAAAGTTATCCTTAAACACATTAAACACATTGCCATGGTACATGCAAAAATATGTATCAAGAAAGCTGCATTTGAAAGAAAATGCTGGTCTGATTTGTGAAAAAGTGATGCATTAAGTACAATATTAGGGTTTGGAACTGACTACTGTATATTCTCAAGTTTGTTTCTCTGGTTTCAATATCATCACATTTCATTCATAGGTTTTGATTATTGTTTCCCAATTTCTTCAGGTCCCTGAATGCTTGCATGATTCCTACAACTCAAATAGACCAAATGCAAATGGCATAAAGCAATGACTTCTTGGGCAACATACAACATCAAAAGAGTAACTCTAACACTGCTCTCACAATAGGGTCAAGTCTATACAATGGCAATAACACATGCCAGTGGGAATCTAACACACCTCCTCCCCATGCTTCTCCTCATTGCATAAGAATAAATACACTGAATTTGGATTCCCCTTCTCTTTTGTATTCATGCTAAGCGCAACTAAGACTCAATAAATACATAAATTGAAAAAAACCTCATAGATTATTAAAATTATACCTGTTATATTTATCCTTTATATCTCAATCTGACAATACCTGGCTTCCCTAAGAAAACTGTCCTGGAAACAATCTGGTTATTTCACCACATTAATTCATGGAAGAGTCAATCCAACCCAATACTTGATATCTAGTAGGAAGCTGACAGTACATGCCTAGAATACGTGCTTAAAAAAAAAAACAACAAAAAAACCCAAAAAAAAACCCCCAAAAAACCCCCACAGAGATAAAACTTTAAATAGTATTTTCCAAGATTATGTTCCTAATCTTCATCAATTTGTTGCTCAGAGACTTCATAAACCAGAAAGAGTGTCTTCACATTTAATAGTTCTCAATGGGTTTTTCTCTCATTAGTTTGTCACTTTTTGAATGCATTTTAACTTACACCACATATCATAGAAAAGAGTCCTGAAGTTTAATTATGAACTGTGCAAAGAGGAATCTCCCTGTGGTTGTTTTGAACATCACAATAACTGAATAAGAAGTGGAACAGAACATAAATATTATATGTTCAGATATATTATTCAGATAAATAGCTGTAAAAGAACATTGCATCAGCCTGAAATAGGATGTCATAATCTTACAATGTTAAGTCTTTATGACAGCCAAGACAGTGTGAATACAGAAAAAGTTCCTTGCTGCAGAGCATCACCAGTGTGTTTTTCAGACATTTCTAGATGTAAAATACCATGAAAATATTAAAGCTGCATTTACATTCAGTTTTGGTTTGCAAGTACCAAACTACCTTTCAGCACAGACAACGGAATTATTGTAAGAGCTGAGAATGATCTAGGATTTGGTCAGATGAACACAAGCTGTTCTCTGCTCATTTTCTGTAACATCAGACCTGTGACACTGACAGCCTTATGGAGGATATAAAAATGATTATTTATAAAACATTAACTGCTTTTTCAGTGAATCCAGGGGAATCAAAAAACTTGAAGAAAAGCTGTTGACTTGTTAATACACAGTATCAGTCTTGTCCAAGCTCTCACTGAATCCTGCTACAGGACAAATTGCCATCTGAAATTGCCTCTCATCAAATGATGAAGCTCCTACACTATCTGAAGATTATTTCAAGAATTCTACCATTGAGGGAAATGTGAAGTTCTGTTTAAAACTGCTGCTTATTTTTAAAAGGCAGTATTGAAGGGCAATGAAAACCTAGCAGTTGAGCACAATCACACAAATTGCTCATATAAGACAGAATAAAGCACCAAGAAAAAATTCCCTGAAAGCATGCTTAATGCTCATGTTTTCAAGATAAGGTTTTCTGGAACTGAACCACAGATGCAAAGAATAATGAGCAATATAGAGAGAAAATACCTACCACCACCCAATGTGACAGTGTTAACAACTAAAGAACAACATCCAAAAGAGCAGACCATTTGTCTGAAAAAAAACATTATGATCTTCATTTTCTGTTTGATCTTTTACAAAATTGTGACACTTCCACACGCATAATAAAAAAGGTGGTATCAATACAAGCAAGATGAGGTAAACTTCCTGACACCACTCAGCAGAGCAAAAATCACAGAGTTCCCTTGGGTTTGCCAGAATGTACATGAAAATTCTAGCTCAGAAATAAAACTATTAGCAGTTCTTAACTATTGGTGAGATGAGAAAACCGACAAGTGGTTTCAAAGACCTGCCTTAATCTCAGTTTTAGAACTGTTAAGGTGCCAAACAAAAAAGCATTGCTTAAAGAAAGGCTTTAAAAAAAATCAGTCAAAAATATAATGAATATCTAAAACTTGTTATATTTTCTACTCATGGGTTTTGATGCAGACACTGTCTGTGGTCCACTAAAATACACCCAAAATAGTGTGGAAATATTGTGTTTACACTGATGAGGAGTGAATCAGTATTCACTTTTAAAAAAATTAAAAAAAAATTAGGATAGATCTTCATTCTATAAGCTTTAATTTCTATTTCCAAAATAAGTAGTTTAACTGTTTTCCCTGTACACAATTACATCTATCTTATAACTCAGATTTTTACCTATCATTGATTTTTCTGAACTGGAAAGTGGAATAACAGAATTTCTTTATGTAGGAAAAATTGATCTACTCCTAAATGAGGTTACTTTGAGAATATCTCTGAAAAAAAGATTTAATTATGGTTTCCTAAAGAAGAATCTGAGAAGAAACGTAGTGTTGATATAATTTTGAACAACAATGCAAAGATCTCAAAGACATATTGGAGATCTTAAAATACTAAGCAAAGCCAACTGCCTTGTATCTTTCTTCATAGTCAAACATTTAAGGTAAACATTTTTAATCTCTAATTGCTATTAACTTATCTAGCCTGCCCAAAATTAACATAATACAATCATAGCATCTTTGCAAGTTCATTCCAAAGTGCCAAGGTGTTGTTTTCAGTACTGTTCCCCTCTTCTCTCCTCCTCAAAAAATGCACTGGTGGCTCAACGAAACTACCCACGTTTAGAGATTATTTAAGATACAGAGCTTTATAGGAACACAACCACATCATGCCATCATCTAGGGCAGCTTTATATGAGGTAATCTAGGTAATTGTCAGCATGTAGATCTGACACCAGCTCCATTTACAATAAATACCTAATATGCTGCTTGATTAATAAAAGAAGGATGTGTAATTAACGTCAATCAACAAGGCTTTACCGTAACTAGACTCTATCAAACTAATCTGACAGTTTTATGAGATTACAAACTTAGAGGAATAACATAATAGCGATGTGGGAATTTACCCGGATTTATGTTTGGCATTTCATACAGCACTGACATTTTGATTAAGAAACTAGAACGCTATGAGATCAATATTAGAGACATTTAACTGATATGTTTCAAAATGTAATTTCCCACAGTGAATCATCAAATGTCTGTTTTTCAAGGTGACTTTCCATAATCATCTCCCAGCCCTATGCTATTCAAAACATTTCTTAATGATCTGGCATAAAGAAGGCATAAAGTAATTATTCATAAATATTTCAGATAGTACAAAATCTGGTGGAGTGGAAACAAAGAAACCTAAAAGTCACTGACAAAGCCACACAAACAGCTCACATGAGAACAAAACCATAATATACATTTCAAACCTGCCAAAAATAAAGTCACACTCTTTGAAGTGAAGGCCCTTGTGTTCAAAAGGCAACAACTTGGAATGACTAAGGTTTTTGGCAGATGATCGGCCAAACTGGGACACTCGGGATGATATTATGGTTAAATTGTCTAGTCAAAGAGCTAGGTATCAACACAAGTAAGCAGACCATATCACCCCTGTAGCTAGCACTGGTTGCATCACTACTCTAAAACTGTGCCACATTAATATTTCATTTGGTGAATGCGTAAGTTTATGAAGGGAAGAGGCTATAAAATCAGAAAATTCCCTGGAATTGCTTGGATGTTGGCCCAAGAAAACTAACAATGGTTTCCTTGTTACTTAATTTGCATTTATGCTTTATTCCTTTTACTTGTCACAGCATTGTGCATAAAATAATGTAACAGTCCCTAAATGGTAAAAGCAATGGCCTGAGTATCTGGTAAATACGCAAGATATTCTCAAACTTGTTCTGTATAAAATATGAGTAATTCACTTCTGAAAAGAACATCTTTTTGGTATGTGGACAAGGATGAAGTAATCAATGACTTTTTTGCTTCAGTCTTCATTGACAAGTTCTCCAGCCACGCTATACAAGTCAGAAAATGCAAAGGCAAAGATTAGGAGAACAAAGTACCAGACACTATGGGAGTTCAGGTTTGAGACCATACAAGGAAGTTGCACAAGTCCATGGGACTTGATGAAATGAATCCATGTATCTTCAGATAGAAGAAGCTTGTAAGCGACTATTCATCTATTTTGAGAAGTCATAGCAGTTCAGTAAAGTTCCCACTAACTGGAAAAGGAGAAAAACACCCCCAGTTTTAAAAAGGCAAAAAGGAATGACCTGAGGAACTGCAAACCAGTCAGTCTCTCCTCTGTACCCAACAAGATCATGGGGTAGATCCTCCTAGAAATTATGGTAAGACATCTGTAAAACAAGGCGGTGACGTGACAGCCAATGTGGCTTCCCTAAGGTAAGTTGTGCCTAACAAATTTAGTGGCCCTCTATGAAGCGGATACAGTGGTGGTGAATGAGGCAAGAGCAACTGATGTAATCTACTCAGACTTGTGCAAAGCATTTGACACTGTCCCATCTCTAAACTGGAGAGACATGGATTTGATAGAAGGACCACTCAGAGGATAAGGAGTTGGCTGGATGGACACGCTTAGGAGCTGTGGTCAATAGCTCAATGTCCAGCTGGAGACCAGTGCTAAGTGGCATTCCTCAGTGGCTGGCACTGAGACTGGCACTGTTTAACATCTTCGTTGGCAACACGGACAGGGGGATTGAACGCACCTTCCGCAAGCTGTGATGCTGTTGACACACTGAAGGGAATACATACCATCCAGAGGGAACAGGACAGGTTTGAGAGGGGGGCCACGAACACATCACGAAGTTCAACAAGGCCAAGTGCAATATCCTGCGAGTCCAGACGTTGAGGCAATCCCAAGCACAAACACAGGCTGGGAGGAGAACGGATTGAAAGCAGCACTGAGGAGAAGGACTTAGGGTGGTGGTGGATGAGAAGATCATCCAACAATGTACACTTGTAGCCCAGGAAACCAATTGTATTATGTGCTGCATCAAATGCAGTATGGTCTAAAGGTCGAGGGAGGTGACTCTGCCCTCATGAGACCCTACTTGGAATACTGTGTCCAGCTCTGAGCTCCCTAGCACAGGAAGGACATGGATTTGTTGGAGTGAGTTTAGAGGAGAGCCAGAAAGATGACTGGGGCCTGGAGCACCTCTCCTAGGAAGAGAAGCTGAGAAATTTCAGTTGTTCAGCCTGGAGAAGAGAGGGCTCTGGGATGACCGTCCAGTACCTGAAGAGGGCCTATAAGAAAGCTGGAAAGGGACTTTTCACAAACTCATTTAGTGATGGTACAAGGCGTAATTGCTTCAAACTCAAAGACTGTAGATTTAGCTTAGATATTGGCAAGAAATTCCTCACCATGCGTGTGAGTGAGGCACTTCAACAGTTTGACCAGAGAAGCTGTGGATGCTCCAACCCTGGAAGTGTTCCAGTGGGATGTGGCTTTGTGCAACCTGTTCTAGTGGAAGGTGTCCCCGCCCACAGTGGTGGGATTAGAACTAGATGAACTTCATGGTCCTTTTCAACCTAAGCCATTCTAGGATTCTATAAAGACTGCATTGAAGAAGCTATCATAAAAGCTGAGGGAGCTGGGATTTAGACTATATAAAATGACGCTCACTGGTGACCTTATCTCATTCTGTCTGAAAGGAGGTTGTAGTCAGGTGGAGTTTGGCTTCTTCTTCCAGGCACCAGGAAGAGGACATGACCTCAAGTGATGCCAGGGGCAGTTCAGGTCAGACATCAGGAAGAGTTTCTCTACAGAAAGGATTTTAAAGCATTGGAACAGACTACTGTGGCACTTATTGCTGTAGCCTAGTTGACAAGGTGGTGATTGGCTAAAGGTTGGGCTTAATGAGCTTGAAAGTCTTGATCATAAAATCAATTCAGTTGAAAATCTTACTTCACAAACATTAAATTGTTACTGGGATTCTTATCTGTAATTCTAATTAGCTCATATTCCGTCATACCCATTGTGATTTTTTTTTAATAGCATATCATATCTGGACCACTCTCAATGCACAAGACAAACTAACATGAACAGCAATTAAATAAAAGTCAAGAGGTTTCTTAATAATATTAAAAATTCTGGGATGTTTCTTAATATTCATAGCAATATTATGACATTGAAAATACTAAAATGGCTCCAAGGACAGACAGATATGGGTCCTTTCACAAATAACCAACCACATCACTGTGCACAAAGAACAATGAATAAATAATATAGCAATGTAACAGAGTCTTCCTATAATGAGATGAAAATTCTTTACTATATTTATAGTTTGATATCATTAAATTTACTACTTTACTTGTGATACTCTAACTGCTACAGAATTTATTTCTGTTCTCAACTGAAATTGAGGTTTGAGCTAATCAAAGCAAAATAGGATGAAAAATGAAGCATATTTAATCTGAACAGTGATTTTTGAAAAGAATAGCAATGGATGCTTGAAAGAGAAACAGGATTTGGTAAGTTGCATATTTAAAGCACACAAGCTGAACACTATTCCCTTGATTTCTTAGTCCAACTTATTTCAGATGAGTACAGATTCCCTGCGGAACAGTCTGACTATGAAAAGATCACATAATATTGCTATACTCAGTGGTAAACCTGACAGTAAACAAGGAGGAAAAAGAAAAATATTTATGAGAAATATTCAAAAATTCAAACATAATAAAAAATAAAAAGCAAGGTTCAAAACACACTGGAGGAATGGGAAAAAATTAATAGGAAAAGGTACATAATTAAAAAAAGAATATGCTTCCTATTGTAAACTCTGCTCCCAAACACAGCCTGCAACAGTGATGCTACTCTATAGTGGAACCTGACTGTTTAAAATCATATAACAACCATATACTAAATATTTAAAAAGTGACTAAATTTGGAATATAAATCTTTGCCCTGAACACCAGAGAACGCCACAGAGTTTGATTAAAACATCATACTGATATTTAAGAAAATCCAGTACTTAGAGATCACAGAGGTGGAAGAGATCCACAAGCATCATCAAGTCCAATTCTTGGCCATGCACTGAACTACTTCACAGAAGTCCTGTTGCTTCTTTTAGAAATTGTTTGTTGAAGGCTAACAGGGGACTGGAGAGAACAGAAAAATGCTATTCAGTTGTGATGATGGACATTTGATGCAGTCTTCATCAGAAATAAAAAAATTCAAGGTAACAGTGGTGAGACATATCAAACTGGGAGAGAAGTACATTTATTTCCTCATTACAGTGGTTTTAATTTTTCCTTATTCCCTATATCTTAAGCCATATCTGACCTATGATTGTCTTTAACCCTTACCCTTTCGTTATTTCTGAGATTTTCAAGTCACATCAGGTGAGAATCCCAAGAACACATACAGAACATTGGAAACCTATGGAAAAAGTACTAAAGTTCAAAACTGTTTGCCCTATATTTTGCCTTGAGGATGCGTCAGTGTCTTTCCGAAACTGATCCATGTTTCACTGTAGCATGGGACTGATGTGGAGCTGATTCCTATGAAATCACCACTTCAGTGGTTTACAGTGATGTCACAACCAAAAATTCACTTAATTGGGCAATAAAAGTTCTGTATGTATTTTAGAAAATTTGAGTCTAACAAGAACATTCCTTCAGTAATATTTCATTTGAATAAGGAAAGGCTGAATAAAGAGTTTAGTGTCACATGTGTTCTCACCAATTGTAAAAACAAGCATGAATCCACAAAAGTTATATCAGAAACGCCATGAAGACATGTTTAGTGGTGGACCTAGAAGCGCTTCGTTAACAGTTGGACTTGATGATCTTAAAGGTCTTTTCCAATCTAAATGATTCTGTGATTCTAACCTGTAACAAAAGCACGTTCACGTGAGAAGAGTGTATCTGGAAATTCATAGAACCACATGTGTTTCCAACCACGCCAGCACAGCTACATACAGTGTTTCTTGCTGAAAGTGTTGAGACAGTCACCAAAAGTACGAGGTTCTCTCTCTCTAAGTGAAGGCCCCTCCTAATTTGTGAAACAGCTCAAAAAACTCACATTTAAAATGTGCCAGTCAACTAAAGCCGACTCTTTCATTTTCTAATTAACATAAAGTTTGTTATAAAAGTGACTTGAGTGTTCTACAATTCCACAAATGTTGAAACCAATTTCATATCTTTGAAGATGTAGAAGTTCAGAGTGAATGTACTGTTCCTGATATACTCTAATTAATGTGAAAAAACCCACTCTGAGCTCTGTTTTGCATAATCTGTGTACTTTATTAACTATTTCTCAAAGTTCTTGATATTCATTTTGTTTCATACACTAGTCTAATATTAAATCTCAGAAATGAACACTACTTATTACCTTTTCAGGATCCATAGTCTGTTTAGACCCCATTTTCACCTGTCTTCGGAACCTTTTGTATTTCTGGCTAGAGCATACAACTTCTCAAGAGTCCATTACTTTAGGCTATGGGATAGCAGCCTACAACTGAAATAAATGAACATGAAGAGAAGCTGTGGGAAGTACCTCAAGACAGCACAGGGGACTGATATCCAGTGCTCCAGGTTCTCCAATTTCTCAGTCAGAATTCAAGCATATTTTAAGATATTGCAATTCCAACATTTACTTTTTATATTTATTTCTCTTGTAATTCTTTTTATTATAAAGAATGAGTATAACCATTCACAAAGTACTCTTTTTTCCTCACTACAAGCTCAAAAGTAGTTGGAATCAGAAATAAAACACATAAAGCAAATCATACAAAAACTTTAATTAATCAGTGTTTATGCTGAGCAAACCCACAAAAATTAATGAGATACATTTTATAGTTGGGAGTATACTAGAACATGTCGAATCACAGTGCATTTATCATCAAGATAATCACATTTTCTGGCAATCTTTTATAAATTTTATTTAACTGAACTGAAATTTGATTTCCATTGTTTTCTCACATTATCAATTATTTTATTTACATTTCTGCAACAAAAAGAATTAAAGTCTGTAATTTCTGTCAGGAGACTAATGTCATACCAAAATGCATACAAATTAGTGTTTTGGGGAAAAAAAACCCAAAACACATTACCTCTTGAAGGTATGTTGCAAACTGATATTCATGAGAATTGAAAACTGACAAAAACCAACTTTTAAGCAAAACATGTTATGGGGGAGAAGTAGTGGAACAATTTTTCTTTAACTGTGTTAGATGCAGTTTGTTGATAACTTACAAGTAACAGCCTCAAAGCTTCTTCACTGTACATCACTGTAAAGAAGCACATACACTGTGGAGCTATTTAAGAGAGATAAAATATAATTGCACAAACTTTTTGATGACAATGTAAAAATGAATATTTAATGATGAAATGTGACTTAATCTTCCAAAGATTGAAACCTCTAAGCTTTTCCTGACTGTTACAATCTATGACTGAGTTTAGGTTATCTTTTTCTTCGTTCCAAACACTTAGACTGTTTTACCAGAGCAGAAAAGAATGACAAATCCTTGGAAGCACATCTGTAGCATCCCTATCATTTCCCACTCAGAGCAAGACACAAACCAAAAAGCTCAGTGATTTAATCCTTTGAACTGGAAGATTTCCCAGGAAGTGAAGATATGTTTTCACAGTGACTAAGGCAAAAAAACCCCAAACCATTGCAAAGCACAAGAAGAATGCCTTTCAGCAATCAGAGGACCCTCAGAAGTTAGCAATTCAAATATGTGGTGCAGAGTTACCTACTGGATAGGAAGATTAAAAAGAAAAAAAGCTAGCCAGATTCATTTAATGGCTTAATTTTTCTTGACAAGATTTTTGCTGGCAATTTTCATTGAAAATGATAAAAATTAGGAGTATTCTTGAACCTCAGTCTGGTTCAGTTCCAACACCATTGGACAGAGTGATTTGTAGCTGACAAAGAGAAAATACGTCTTGAAGTAAAGTTTAGAATGAAGGAGCAGCACATTTTGCCGGTAGTTCAGGTGGTCTGAGGCTGCATTTGCAACACGTCTGCCTAATGCAAGGTGTCCCCAGAGTTTATTTTTTTAAATTTTTGTTTGTTTGTTTGCCTTTAAAACCCGTGTCCAGGAAGTCCACTCAAGTTAAACCTTTTCCTGAGAAGGAAGTATCTCTAAAACTTGTTCAGTATTAAATACTAGGAATATCTATTACATGAAAACACCAACAGTGTTTTGGAAAACCTTCATTTAGAATTTGAGTTGCCTATAATCCTTCTAACTCAGTCTTTTCCTCGACGTCACTTTAAGAAACAAAGGAAACAACAGCAACAAGATGCGAGAGAATAGATTGTAAAGTAATCAGTGTGAAGAACCTGCTTTCTCTGGAAGAAGTCTGGAATGTGCAAGGTCTGATACAGAAGATGATATAGAAATTTTAAGCTTTCAGGGAAATGATATCCATAATAATGATAAAACAAGCAGTGACAAACATCTAAGTGTTAAATTCTGCATTTAACCTATGCATACATGAAAATGTAAGAGTTCCACTTCAGTGCAAAAGGGGAGATAAAATTATTTTCTCTTTCAGTGCAAACAGCAACTGACTCAAGTTACTCAATTTTGCTAGACATGAGAGGAATATTATCTGATGCTCAACAATTCTTTTGAAGTGTACCATACCTGTCACTTCACATTCATTGCTGAAATTCCAACACAGTTAGAATTGTTACAGTAAATGCTACAGTATTGAAAGAAACATGATGAAATCTTACCGCCACATTTCCATTGCACCCTTGGGACTGGCAAACACCTCTTATTCTGTTGGGAATCAGCACATCGTCCCAGCAAGATGGGCCCTTCAAAATAAAACCAAAGCATACAAAGAGTTTTAACCACTTCATAAGTAAATATATAAAAGTTGACTTCATTGCTGTTTTTCCTACCTGCATGTCTTTTAGATCTTAGCTAGACACTTTTGTCATGGCTATACTGAAACAGTTCAATCAAATTCGATAACAATATCCACCAGCAAAGCCCAGTCACAGATGTGATATACAGTCCCTCCACCCTGAGGTCAGTGTTGTGAACAGGAATTAAAAAGTACATTTTCTCAGTTTAAGACAGGGACTGACTTCATCATAATTAAAAACCTACAAAGACTCATCTTCTGGTTCAGCACTGTCTACACATTGGACTGCAGCTAAGAGGAAAAAGGAAAAAAAAACAACAGTTGTAAGTAAAATACATAGTTAGAAAAACTATAAACAAATTAGATATTTTGACACCAAAGCCTTTACTTAACCATAATATAGGCTAATGAAAACGTTAAGTGAGAATTGTCAGATCAATTTCAAGATTTGTCAGTCATTCTTAAAAAAAAAAAGAATAAAATCCAGAAATAAAACAGAAAATCCTAATCAAATTTTGCAATGACTTTTTGAATATAAATAATCCTTTTATGAGTGTATTACAAAACTGAGTAAATTTAAAGATCAAAAATGATCGTTATTTTGCATCTGTAAAATAGCATGATTAATAAGATGACCTATCAAAAAGTATTTGTATATATAGCATATATGGGAACATTTAGTTTTATGTGCTGTGACATTTTTATAAATGATGTTACCATTTCTTCTCTTATAATATTAAATTCACACCAGGTAATATTTAAAACAGATATAATTCAATTAATCTGAGCCATAATATAAAGCCTACAGATATCTACATATGGAGCAGAAATAAACAACTAAAGTACCAAAAATGAAAATATTTGCTGATTGGATTAGTTGGTGATTAGTTGATGTTTGGGATAGAGTTTTTGGGTAGGAAGTAACAGAAAAACCTTACCCAGAAGAGAAATTATGGCAGTCAAGACATTTAACTGCATCAGTGAAATTTGTGCCTATTAAATCATAGTCAAATTACCAAGTAATTCGTATCGCACCTAGATCTATCTTATTTGATTTTTTTTTGTGTGTGTGTTTTGGGTTTTTTTGTTGTTGGTTTTTTTTTTTAGTATCAGTCTCCTTTCTCTGAAAGATACATCCCTGATTGTAGTAAGATTTTGGCAAGATGCTGAATGTAAATATATTACAATCACTACTTACCACCAGGTCTTCACTATAAACATTATAAACCAGGTTCTCTGCGTTACCTTCTCTTGAAGGTTCTTTGATCAACTTTTCTGTAACACAACCTGACAACATCTAAAATCTTACTCTTCACATATTGTTTTGACATAATACTTACACAATTTAGATGAAAGCAATTTAAATATCCTGTTATCATAGTTTTTCCTACACTTTCAAGCTTTTGATTTTCCACAGTATGTTAGACTCGCTATCCTTGTCTGTTCATGTGACTGTTAAAGGTGTTTTTTCCCCTTTTCAGGCCTAGAATTTCAATCCATAAGGATAATGTGTAACTTGCTGACTTGTAAAAGACAGCCAAGACCAGTAAGTTAATATTTCCTTAACATGTATCCCTCTTCCATCATACTCAAATTTATTAGTGTTCATTTTTTAGAAAATTGATTTTTTCCAATTTAAAGGAATTCAGTAGGTTCTTGTAACTTTGGATAATCCTTTCACAATTTCTATTCAGGAAGAAGGCACTGTAACAAACAAGAATGAGAAATAAGAAGCAAGTGTGCTTCATAAAACTTAGGGTTGAGGAGGAGACGGGGACAGGGGAAAACATTCAAAAATAAAAACGAAACACAAACTTATTAACTCAATTACCAAGCACAACCACTTACCACCGTCACCCCCAGCTCCTCCTCCCCCTCTAACTGATAACATCAATTTTCCTGTTACTTCATTCTTGCATGATTAGTAGGGGACTCTCAATGGTGCTACAACATTAGACACAAAAAAATAGTCACAAGACAGACATCAAGATAATTTAAGAATCTTGAAAAAATAGTACCAGGGTTGATAACATACACCTGTGGAACTAATTATCTTGATTTTATATGGAGAAAATAACAGAGGAATTAATATTTTACTTGACTGAAGTTATATCAGGTCAAGTATTCAGTAATTTGTAGGTCTAGGTATAAAAATAACAAAAATGTAAGAAGGCATAATAATTCTCAAGCAAGAAAAAAAATGCACAGGATCATAAACAAGGTTGAGCGTGATTCTAGAAAAGTGCATTTTTAAAATGGATTTGAAACAGTGTCACTATGTTGATTATTCCTATCTTGAGAAATTTCCAATCTTGAGAAATGAAAAACTGACTTGAAAAATATCATCAAGAAAGCATTTTTAAAGAAATCAGAATAAAAATTATTTGATACAATATTGACTACCATCAGAATTCAGCCACTAGAACTAGCACTGTATCAGGTCCAAATACGCTTAGCACGGCAATATCTTTCTTATTTATTAACAGCAAATGCAATAGCACAAATTTTTCAGTCATCTTTTAAGTTCTTATGTGCAAGGGAAAGCTAGTGTATAACATGTCATGACATGAATTTACAGTGCTCTCACTCTCCACAGTAATTTCCTCACATTTCTCATGCACACGAGAGTACTTTCCACACAAAGCAGCTCACTATTCAGAATAAAAATGTCATCTTTCGCTTATGGCATGCTAAAAGCATACATGATGAGCACGTCCCACACTACCAGCTACTATCAGCTGTTCACTCACTCTGTAGCTAACAACTTCCTATTTTTTCCTTCAGAAAAACCTCACCCTATTCATCACTTCTTTATTTCAACTCTTTTGGTGGGCAAAAAATCCATAAGAAAGTCAGATACATTTAACTCTTTTTGTAACATTAATCAGACCCGGCTTTAAGTCAACGATGTTGTTTTTTTGTTCTAGAGAAAGTCAGATTAAGTTTTTAAGGGACAGGCAGAAATTAATTCAGCAGGAATAACGGACAATCAGAATATATTTGGTTTGTGCCTGTTTCGCATTGATGAGTGAAGAGAAAAAACTAAAACCAATAAACCCAACCAAACAGAGAAGCCCTATACTGTGTCTCATTTTCCAAATTTGAAAATAGAGGAAAAAGCTCCTTTCCCACATCAGTGGTTGGCACTCTTCAGGGCCATATTTTATGATTAATGCCAACCTAACATACTTTTAAAAGATTTAGTGTGCATGAGAATTTTAGTTTCCCACCTTCAAAACAAAAATAGCAAACAAGACATTTGTCCTTGAAAAACACTGTGCATTCAAAATGTCAATGTTTCTTTTGCACCAGGACTACTAAATGTCATTGCTGTAATTGCATCAAAATACAATTAGTAATTCTGGCAAGATAAACACTTTGAAATGTAATTTTTCTATCGTTCTTTCTGGAGTTTAAGAAAAGCCTGTCAAACTGCAGGCCAGCCAATCACTTGTGGTGTTTTAACACTGCATGCTGTAGTGTTTGCAATTATTAGTTTGCACTAATCAAGACCATACTGTGAGAGGAACAAAGCCTTCTGATTGCAAGATTTAAGAAACTGCCTCTCTTGTACCCAGCCAAATGACTCACAGAGGAAGCTATGCATTAAAATAAGTGCATCAGAGAAGAATTTTCCAGCGTATAAATGGGAAAATGACAGAGAAAGAAATAGAAAGAACATCGCTGAATGGAAAAGTCATGTCAAATTTAGTGGGCCATTTCCCAAATCATTAGGTACAGAAATTTCTGCGCTTTGGGCATATGGCAGTTGTTCCTTTCCTTTCTGAGGGAGAAGACAGGAAAAAAAAAAGTCCGCAAATGGCATATTAAACTTGAACTGAAATGCCTATGTAGCATATGAAGAACAGGGAGGACTGAGGTGTTTTTCCAATTTATGAGGGAAGTACTGGAAATCTGTGAACATTCCACCAGTTTATTGTACTGATGCCCACTATAAAGGACAGACAATACAGTACATTCTACTCTAAATGTACTCTTCATCCAGTAGCCAAAATCCAGTTTTTGATTTCAGAACCAGAACTGACTTTTCATCAAGGATCACTTAAAAAAACCCACAACCTTCCAAATCCAGAAATACCATCTAGAGATCTCAAATTACAAATTATTCAAAATACAGTTGCTGATGGAACTGTTGACCTGTAAAGTCAGGGAAAGGTCAGAAGCAGAGGTCAGCAATAGAAACCAGTGATTCATCAAAGACTCTGAATCATTTACAAGGCTGGAAACTACCCATGTATTCAACGCTTTGTATCTTCCCTGCTTTATATTCTCCTCTACTGAACAATATGCAGCAGAATATCATTAAAACATCTCTGCTACTATCTACATGAGAGACATAAATCATTAAAGTGTTGAGCAAATGACCCAACCAAGGAACAAGTATTAATGCAGAAAGGTACTTAAAGTTATGTAAGAAATAATTTTAGGTCTTAAGAGGACTTAAAAATTAGCATACAAGTCACTTGAAAAGTGCCAGATCTGAAGCAAACCATGCAAACACTCAGGCTCCTCTACAAAATTACAGCTATTGTCTATGTTAGAGTATTTTAAGAGCTAAGCATTGTATGGGGACCCCTTTGCATGATTTGAGAATCTTGAGACAGTAAGACAAAGCTCCCCAAAATGCTAGGATTATTTAATAAAAATGTATTCCCTTTTGCCACTCTGACCAGAGTATCCAGTCCAAGCTACTCAAATTCACTGCTGCCAGTGCCAGTACAGATGGACAACTCTGCTCCCAAGATTAGCAGGAGTGAAGAAGCACTCTGGTGCCCCTCCATTGAGGAAAGGCTGGGAGAATTGGGTTTGTTCAGCCTGGAGAAGAGTGATCTAACTGCAGCCTTCCAGTACCTGAAGGGAACATACAAGAGAGGGACTTTTTATAAGAGCATGTGGTGATGGGACAAGGGGGAACCGCTTCAAGCTAAAAGAGTGTAGGTTTAGATTAGATATTAGGAAAAAATTCCTTACTGTGAGGGTGTTGTGAGGCACCAGAAGAGGTTGCCCAAAGAAGCTGTAGATGCCCCATCCCCAGAAGTGTTCAAGGCTAGGTTGGAAGCGGCTTTGAGCAACTTGGTCTGGCAGAAGGTGTCCCTGTGCATGGTGGGGAGGTTGGAACTGGATAATCTTTCCTTCCAATCCAGGCCATTCTATGATATACAAACACAGCAGAAAGGCGGTGACTATTGCATGAACAGCAATAGATCCCACCAACTGTCACAAGCCTAACATATGGCAGAGACAAAAACTTGCTGTTGTTTTCTTCTACTCCTCTCAAAGCAATCTTCAGCTTACTATCACAAAGCCTAGAAAAATAACTTTATAAAAGGAACATACACTTTCTTACTATAGACACTTTTACTAAACAATCAGAGCTGTTCCCCTCAGCATCACCTGACTAGAGCTTGTCTGCTTCTCTAAGATCTAGAATTTAAATTTTTTTAATTTTTATTATGCTACTTCCACAATACTTCTGAGGAAGTGACTTGCAAGGCAACAACAGATAGTGTAGAGGCTCATAAATGTCTCAAAACAGATGAGTAAGGCTGGAGAAGGGTAAACAGCTGATAACTCCTCAGGAATCTGGGCAAATTCTAGAAGTGAGTGAAAAGGAAGAAGAAACAGAGCTTTTTATTGAATAGACAAATTGCTATTCATTAAGCCTGATGTTACTATGAAATAGTGCATTCATACTTTTTTCTCAGCATCCCTAACTCCGTACATGCTTTGCTTTTCCCATTTCACACTAGCCACTAGAGTGGCATTACTGAATGCTAGATTGTTTCTTCTGAGCATTGTAAGGATGTAACACATTGAAATAAAAGCTTTCATCCTGTTTTCTTAGTGTAGTAATGGAGATGAAAAATTAAGACTTTAAAATACACCAGTCCACATGTTATAAGTTCTTAGCAGGCTTAATTTAGAAGAGCAATCTGATCATCTTTTGAAGCACTTACTAAGAAAAATCTAGCTGTTACGTGAGCACTACTCAATTAGACTCAGCAGAAAAGATTCATATGGCATATTTCTAATATTAGAGAGGCTGAGTATTTTATTTCAATTCCAAAGAAAAATCTATTTCAATCATGGCATTCAGAGTTCCATATTTATTTCAGCACTCTTGATCTTGACAGGTATGAATACAACTAGACTATGTTATTAAATAATCCACTTGCTAGAGCAACCTTGTGGAGGAAGACTCGAGGGTGATGGTTGACAAAATCTCACCAGGAAACAGTGTTCACTCACAGCCCAGAAATCCAAGTGAATCCTGGGCTGTATCAAAAGGAGTGTGGCCAGGAGGTCAAGGGAGGCGATTCTTCACCTTTGTTCTTGAGACCCTACCTGGTGTAGTGCATCCAGTTTTGGTGCATAAAAAGGACATGGAACTGTTGAAGCAAGTTCAAAGGAGGACCGTGAAACTGATAAGAGGACAGGAGCACCCTCCTTATGAAGACAGACTAGGAAAGTTGGGGCTGTTCAGCTTGCACAAGAGGAAGTTGCATTGAGACCCCATAGACCTTCCGGTATTTGAAGGGGTCCTACAAGGAAGCTGGAGATTACTTTTTATCAGGAATTTTAATGATACAAAAAGAAGCAATGGGATCAAACTCAAAGTGAGGAAATTTAAGTTAGCTTACTAAAGAAATTCCTAACTGCAAAGGTGGTAAGCCGTTTAAACAAGTTGCCCAGAGAAGCTGTGAATGCCCCAATCCTGAAAGTGTTCCAGCCCAGGCTGGAGGGGGGATTAAGCAACCTGGTCTAGTGCAAGGCGTTCCTGCCCATGCCTGAGGATTGGAACTACATGATCTTTAAGGTCCTTTCCAACCCAAGCCAACAACATTCTACTGAATGTTCAAATATCATATAGATTCTATATTATTATTTTATACCTAAGTAAAACTCTATGAATCACCGCATCCAGTTTAGCACAAAATGCATTTCTTCAAATTCCCTAAGATCAGCATAACAGCATTCACTATAAAAGAGAGAAGATAAAAACAGTTTATAAAAGAGATTAATACTGAATCAGCCAGGAAGATCTTGCTAGCCTTTTACAGATGTTCTATTTAAAACGCTTGAAAATTCATTACATTATCTATTGGAGGTAAAACCTGCCAGATTGGCAACTTTTATGACCAAATTCTTCTGCTTAACTATAAATCCTACCACAAAAGAAGAGGTAACTAGAGTTTACCCACAATTCATGCAGATCTTCAAAGACTATTTCTAGCAGTGAGAGAATAATTTTTGTTCAAAAGCTATTTTTTCTCTATTTTTCTGACAAGATCAATACCAACTGACTAGGACACAGGGATTCTTTATTGCAGATAAAACCAACCAATTTACCATGGACTGACTTGGACATGGAATCTCCCATGCAGAGAACACAGCATAGAAAAACCCCACAAAATTAGTCTTAGAGTTGGTTTTAAAGGGATTTATGAAATAGGAATGGGAAGACTGGAGTTAACTGCTCAGTCTATACAGCATATTAAAGAATCTACCAGAAAGAAGGTTTTTCTTATTATTGACTTAGGTCATTAGACCAATCAATAAAGCACATGGATAGCTTTATTCATATGAGAAACAATACCTGAGTCAATCACATGCTTTAAGTCTTTTTGGGATTGAACCTACTGGTTTGATTTACAGTGGGAGCTTAGAGATTAAATTTTCCTTCAAGAGTGCCTGGCCTAATTAGTAAATTGACAGTTTTATGTCAATAGTTATAACTCTTCCAAAATGAAGTAGCTGACAATTTGATGAACTGCTCACAGTTGTGCAATTAGGAAGATTTCCCACACAGTACTTATTACAAATGAAACATGAGAGAAGCATACATTTAACTGAAAATCTAGGTAAGACAAAAAAACAAATCAAGGTAGAGTAAAAATATTTTGTATTCTGTTATTTTATTGACCATTACTGCTTCTTCCTTATCACATGTTTCTCTGTTAAAAAGAAGAAAACCCAATAACGAGATGCATTTAGTAAGTTCTGATCTTTCTTTTCTTTCATACTGTATTATAGTACAAGGATTTGTATAAATTAACCATGATCTCAACTAAATAACAAGGACTTACACAGAAACATCCAAGATAAAGGTCTCCAGTGTCCTCTCTTCATCAATAATATTTTACAATGTGCACTGTGTTGCCAGCACAAACAATTTCCTACGTAAGTGAAAAACTTGTGCTTTGGAACAGTTATTTTTCTTGGCCCTCCCCAGCAAACAGAGGCACAAACATAATAAATATAATTCAAATACAATAACTGCAGCTGAGAAATTGAATTAAAAAGTCCTGCTGCTGGTCAACTTCTTGAGAGTAGTGTAGCTAAACATTGGTCTTGAATAAGAGATATATACCTGAAAGAAGTGGATGTAAAGCCTCCTAAACAAAAAAATCTTCATTCAAATAATCTGTCAGACTAGTGATTTGACAATAAAACCCAAGGGAATGGCCTGAAGTTGTGTCAGGGGAGGTTTAGGTTGGATATTAGAAAAAGGTTCTTCACCCAGAGGGTGGTTGGATACTGGAACAGGCTCCTCAGGTAGGTGATCACAGCATCAAGCCTGACAGAACTCAAAAATTATTTGGATGATACTCTGACACAGGTGGTGTGACTCCTGGAGATGGTCCTGTGCAGAGCCAGGAATTGGACTCTATGATGCTTGTGTGTCGCTTTGAACTCAGCATATTCTGTGATTCTGTCATTCCTTCCCATTCCTGTGGAAAGGGCCCATCAAGGATACTAGATATAATCTTAAAAAAAAACCAAAATGCACCAAAAACAACCCACCCCAGAATCCAGTCCACGTTTACTAAGAACAAATTTCTCAACTAATCAAGACGAAAGTCTAAAGCTGAAGGGCCACTAGCAAGAAACTAAATTCATAAGGTGTTCAAACAATATTTTCAGTTACTGAAACTATATAAAACTGTAAAATCAAGATTACACACTACAGTATCTGAGGAAAATAGATTGCTGTATCATCCATTTTTGATTTTACACATAATTAGAAACTCTGAAAGACAAAACCATACCGATTTCAACAAGAATATTCCTGTGTTCCAAAAGGAAATGTAATTCAATATCAGTTTTTTCAAAAAGGAAAGCAACTAAACAAAATGACTATCCTTGTTATTTTTTCTGAATTCTATAATTATTCTAAACTTTATATACCCACCACAGCATCCACAAGCAAAAGTATCTTCCTTTTGGTATCAATAAACAGGAAACCCTGCATCAGGTGCATTATTCAGATTCATTTAAGATGACGTCAAATGCAAAAAAAACATAAAAAGATGACTCTTTAAGTATTTTACATGAGAACATAGCCAGTGTTAAAGAATTTAGATTGTGCCAGGCAGTTCAAGATCCTGCCTTTGCTATCAAGGTGCTGCATACACAGAAAGGAGTTGATCCAAGCCACACACTGAATCATGGCACTGTTTAGGTTGGAAGGGACCTATTTAAGGTCATCTAATTCAATCTCCCTGCTGCAAGCAGCAATAACTTCAACTAGATCAGGTTGTTCAGAGCCCCATCCAATCTGACCTTGAATGTTTCCAGCAATGGGGCGTCTACCAGCTCTCTAGGAAGCCTGTTCCAGTGTCTCACCATCCATATTGTAAAACATGCTTTCCTTATTTCCAATCTAAATCTACCTTCTTTTCAGTTTAAAGACCATTACTTCCCCCATCTTGTCCTATTCCAACGGACCCTCTTAGAAAGTCTGTTCCCATCCTTCTTATAAGCCCCCTCAAAGTATTAAAAGGCCACAACTACATCTCTCTAGACTCATCTCTTTTCCAGGCCCAACAAGCTCAGCTGTCTCAGCCTGTTCTTACATAAGAGGTGCTCTAGCCCTCAGATAATTTTTGTGGCATAACACAGAGATAAATTCCTATAATCTAGTATCAAATTTACCAACTTTTTCTTCTCCTAAAGCAGTGCTTTAAAGACTGCAGCTCAGCCTTTTGTTCCATTTTATCTCTCTCTGTGTATCCATCTTGAATTATTTTGGAAATATTTTCTACATATTGGCACAATTGGAAAATATCTTTAGTAAATCTTTATAGTTTCCACAAAAATCAAGGAAGAGGTGAACCAAGTCAGGCAGAAGGGCATTTGTCACCTGACTCATCCATTTTCTGACAGAAACTCTTAAGGAGGACCTTTGTGAGAGACTGAAATGTTTATGGTTAATGCTTCAAACAATAAGCCATCTGCAAAAGCAGCAGAGTTCTTTGCTGAAGCCAGGTTTGCACACCACAACCAAAGGGGAGGGAGGAGGAGACCTTTTGGATTTGTGGTGGTGAAACATTTGGTCTGCATAAGGACAGCCCAAGTGCCGAGGGGTGAGCACTAATCACCAGCAGAACCACGACAAAGCAACTTCTTGTTTAGCAATAAGATGGGCTTTGAGACAGATAAGGCCAGTAAGAAACAGATCCTGCAGAGGTGGAGTAATGCTTTTTATAATGCAAATGTCCTCCCTTACGCAACTGGCTCTAGCACAAAACCTCCTTCCAGCAGAGGTATCAGATCATTCACCCACAGGCCTGAAAGTTTTCACCCCTTCTGATGGGGCATAACTAGCCCAACTATATTGACATGAGAGGCAGCTGTCATGTCTTAAGTGTCATAAACCATCTAAGAGCACCCCAAGTGCCTCCATACTCAGTTCAGGGGGCCTTCGCCAGAGGACTGTGCATGATTCACAGTGTTGCCACAGATTCACAGTTTTGAATCACACTGTAAAACTCCTCCCTCAGGGTAGGTGCTACATGAATCTGAATGCATAATAGCTCACTGAACTCTGTTGTGGGGACTTGCCCCCCTCCCCGCCCCCAACGGATTAAGCCTGTGACCACCGCTATGACCAGCGGAAAACAAAATCGCACGGGTGGCAATAGCCAGGGCATAAGCGGTGAATTCCCCCATGCTCCAATGTTTTGAAAAGATACCTCCAAGGCAAGGGCAACACAGCTAGGTATCACTGGAATAACTCTATCCCACATCCACCCTGTTTCAGGCCCATCAGTGCTTTTCTAGGCTTAGCTTTTGATTTCCTTCCACAGAGTAGAGTGGCATATATTCTGTTATAAAACGGGTAACTTGAGTTGAGAACAAAGGTCTTTGATTAAACAATGAAGACAGGACTGACTGTAATCAAAAAAGAGTCCACGCCCATTGTTAAGAGGATGCTGGAGATCGGTCTTCTTATCGCCCATCAGTGTTGGAGATGGGTCTGGTTACCACTTATCAACCACACAAAAAGTGAAGGACACACCTGCATATGAGAGGATGGCAGGGGTGGAGTTTGGACTGGAGAGTGGGTGGGGACGAGGTGGAGAATGGGCAGAGACTGGGTGGTCTGTTCCAGGAACTCAACTCCATTTATTCTGCCTATTTTGGGAAATACAGTTTTCTATGTACTTAAGAAACTGCAATGGCAACAAAACTAAGCAAGTTTGGCTATGGAATTACCTCCCTTGCTTCACAGCTGCTAATAAACCTATTTGCTTTATAATTTTCACAAGTTCTGAAGTTTGATTTTGCAAATCAAACTCTCTAGTCAGAGATGCTACATCTGAAGTCACTTCACAAGCATTAGAAAGTATAGAAATAAGTTACTTTAAAAGGTGACTGCTATCAAGATATTTTGAAATGCATAATTGAGGACATATCAGATAGTAGCTACATAAAACAGCCTTTTATCTCATGGCAAAGTTCAGATTTCCCCTGAATTCTGAACAATGTGATTAAAAGATTTTAGTTTTGTAGACAAGATATCTATATTTCACTTATGAAGGTTATGACTTGCATTCAAATTACTGAATTCATTTCAGGTGAAGACCACCTGTATGCTAATCATTTCAGAAAAGAGTAGGGACTCAGACACAAAATCAAGGTACTTCTATACCTACATGACAGTCATTTCAAACTAATTTGCATTTCCACAGATGTTAATACATTTCATTCTGGAGAGAGTTCCCTTTTTTTTATTGCAATCTCATTCAATATCTGTTTCTTTTATCATAGGAGAAGACAACAGACACATTATTTAAATATTTGGCATTTTACAATAATTTTTAACTATTACTGTGATGTTTTCCTTGCTTATGACTCAGTGTAAACCATGACAACAAATAAAATTGGTCAACTAGAATTAATATTATGACTTATTCACAGTTCAGTGCCTATGGCAGTGGTATAATCAGTATTTTTTATTTATTTGTCATCATCAGGCTTAGCCATAACAAATTTAGTTATAATAATGAAAAAGGTCTAGAACTGGCAGTTTAATGCGAACACAGATGTGCAGTACATTACAGTATACATTAATAAATACGAGTAGAACTTCCTCAAATATACACGCATTACCACAACCATTCTTTATAACTGTGTTACACCATTCCATGTCTTACACATCTTTCCAAGACTCAGTCAAGTTTTGGTCTGGTCTGAACAGACATTACATCTGCAGAGTAACTAATAGCCCAGAATTGCAGTTCTGTAAATTATAATTAAGGGAAAGGCTTCTTTCCAGGGAGACAAAGCATAAAGCCCATCACCTTCACAGAGTGCAGACTGTAGACAAGAAATCTTAGTGGATCGTCTCATTGGTGCAAAAATTGATACCAGATTCTACACAGTGAATGACTCTTATGAAAACCAAAAGGGTCAAATACATTGAATCCTTTTTGTACAAGAGGAAAATCAAGTAACTACTCATCATACAAGTTCTTCACATTCTTCCTTCAAGTTATGAGATCTCTTACTTGTCTAAACCTATCGTTTTGAAAGGGAAACAAAAAGGGATGCCATACAAAAATAACTTTCTTTTTTTAGTGGAGTGAGGGGCAGGGGAAGGAAGGAGAACAGCAAATTACAACAGGATCTAATGTCTCTTCTCATAGCTTTATTAATTTGGAATGCCACTGAAAGGCAAAAGTAGTAAAAGAGTACAATATAAATGCAAAAACTCAAATATATATTAATAAGAGTGCTATTTTACACATCAGGGTTATGCTAACTTCCTTTTAATTCATGCCAATATTCTTTCATTAATTCCACTTGAACAATTTCTGAATTATCAATCCAAGGTCATAAGTTTTCCCTTTCGTACCATTTCTACAATTTTGCACAGTAATGGCACCAAAGAAATATTCTAGAGCTATTGTGCAATTAGACAATATATTTAGATCTGAAAAAAAAAACAGAAACCAAACAAAAAAACCCCTCTAACAACAAAACCAACCAAAACAATCCACACCTTGAGACTTCAAACAAGATAAAATAAAGAACACGGTCATGGGTCTCTGGTCCTTGAGTTCTCGATTGCTCAATTCTTCCAAGCTTCCTCAGGTGGAAAAATACTTTTGAAAATAATTCTTATTCTCCAGAACTTTACTGCTAGCACCACACAGACTACAGACAGACACTTACTTATGCATGACAACTATTCATAAGCATTTAATCATACTGTGCAAATATCCAAGCACTGGACTGGACAAATTCCCATCGGGTATAACTCCTTTGAGATAAAGGGTCACACAAGCACAGAATTCAATTCTATAGCAAATAGGAAATAGAAGACTGCAGTTTGATATTAATCAAGTTATCGTATCCGGAGAGTGTTTGTAGTCCAGTATCTAATAGGAGATTTGAAAAAAAAAGGTTTCTGTTCAGAGTTCTCACTTGCTTAATGAGCGGCTGTAGGAATGACACTTCCTTCCTTGGCCCACCATTTTCCAAAATCATAATGTAGTCATTTTCTTCATATTGCCTCAGAGCTATTGAAAAGTCCTCACTTGCAAATTTAGCATAACTCAATTTCACACAAAACTAGAGAACATTATCATTGATTTAAAAATAAAAATCATTACAGAAAAGAAAAACTGAAGTAGTCCTACTCGCTTTTGTTATATAATTATACATTTCCAATGAAATCAGAAGGATATCTGTACTTAGGTATTTTAAAAAACCCAAGAGAAAATAAAAAATACTCCTTAATCAGTATTCTCTGATACTTTAACTTTATTTCTCTACAGCAGACTTAGAGATTGTATTTCCTATTACACTAGAGAAAACTGGTTGATATTAAGCTCAGAAAAAACAAATTGTTGTCTTTTACAATCATGGTTTGCAATTAACTTCTCATCTTTAATATAAGCATAGAATTAATCTATCAACGAATGCATTGTCACTTTTGTCTAATTATACAGTATTATCACAGAAAACGCCCTATATTACAAAAACTATGCATGTGTTGATAGGTCTCTATGCATCCACTATTTTAAAGCATTTCCTTCAAAAGCTATCTCCAAGGGAACAACAGTAGCAGCAACAACAAAAAAACACAACAAAACACCTAACCCTTAATAGCTCCTTTATAGATGGTTTATGCTTTTCATTTAGCAATCCCCATTATCTCATATTGATATGCATGTGCCAGTTATATTTGAGCTTTGTCCCATTTATTATAGAAGCAATGACCTTTCAAACACTTTGCTAGTCTTCCTTTAAAAGAAAAAACTACAAACATGCTTGTGACTGTCAGTGAAGTGGAAAATTAGCCTTTTGAAACAAGTAAGCCACATCCTCCCCACAATATTAAGGAAACTGTAAGACTGAACAACAACAACCATGCTGAGCCATGTAAGGCTGATTTAACTGTGCATGCTCAAAAAAAAAAAAAAAGTCCTTGACATTGCTAATGTTTGTCTTGCATATAGACCCCAGAGCCAAACCTCCATCTGGAAGAGATTTGAACTACCATCTAGAGGCATTTCAGGATCTGAACCAAAAGGTTTACAGCATTACAATCCAGTTAATTCTATTGCTGCTAATTCCAGATGGACTTAAAACCTTATCTCTACACTCCAGGCCTTCAGATACAGCCTATCACGGTAACACCAATTCCCAGAGAATTCTACTCTATGACCCAAGTGAGATTAAATCCCTCCAGATAGCCCAAGTAAATGGCTCATAACTCGTTTCTGTCACTTTCACTAATGCCTTTGTACCGTGAAAGAAACCAGCAAAGGTGTAAATATCTACAAATTATTAACTGCACTTTTTCCCTTGACTCCTATCAGCGATTCCAGTTGTCTGGCTCCCGCTGAGAACATCACAGATACTTACTGGCTGATCTTTTTCTTTAAATACTGCACTAATCAGCTTCTGAATATTTGTACTGTATACCTGAGTGCTGTTATTTTTGGTTAAACACACAAATAAACACAGAGATATAAATAAATAAACACCAACAGGAAGACAGATGCCTATTTGATGTTAGTTGTACTTAAACTCCCTCAACTTAGGTAACTCCACAGCACATCTTGTATTAAGTAGCTTCACCCAAAAGAAACCAGACATAAGATGAAAAGGAGTATGAAAAATCTACTCATAAAGATAAATCTAATTTTTACTTATCAGGAGACATTTATTTTAATGAACTAAAGACATGATTCCCAAATAATCCTTTAGAACAAACAAAAGAAAAAGGCAGCACCCTCTTAAAATACCATAGAAATACAATCAGAAATTCCTGTGCAAAGCAAAGCCTGCATGTGCAGCACAATCCTAGAAAGCATTCAGAAGTAGCTGTTGTTAAACAAAGACATCAGTTTTGTTTACTTTTTACTTCATGTTTCTCTTCTGTTTTCTTTTCCCAGAAAAGGGAGAAGCTTGAAGAGGCACAAGAAGAAGAGAATAAGGTGTAAGTAAACAGAATCATTTCCTAAAGTAGCTTCCAGAACTGCAAAGAAATCTGCTCCAACAAGAGGCTTTAAAGGATGCAAGTAGGGAAAAAACCCTCAACAAAATAAAAAACCCAGAAACATTTAGGTGTCTGGATTTTTGCATTCCAGTCTGCTGCAGATCTACCTGTCCAGAGCATTGCGGAGAGCAGGCAAAACAAAGAAAATCAACTATCAAAAACATACCTTTTTTCTTTCTAGGGCAAGAAAAAGACCTTAAAAAGTCTTCAGAAGCAGTAGATATCCACCTTCAAACGTCATCATTGCACAACACTAGCAGAGTTTCCTCTCAGCGCTTCTAGGAGATGTTTCCCTTCAAGATTGTGGCAGAACGTGGGCTAAGGAGCATCACAAACCAGTGAGCAGGATCATCACTGATTATTGTATATCAATTACAGCTGAGTTCCTAAATCAGCTCAGAAGGGTGACTGCCAGCTGGGGGCAATGGGCCAGTGACAGGGCTGTTGTTGGGCCCTTGATGAGGGCTAAAACTAGGCACAGCTGCAAGAAAAAGTCTTGGTCCTGTATGCTGAGACAGCATTCCGATTCATTTGCAGACTAGGCAGAAGTTGTCTAGGCTAATGCAGGGAAAAGTGAGGCAGCCCACAGCTGGAAGTAGGAGCTCTGATCTCTGCAAATGCCAGTGGCTACACTTGGGTTACATTCCTTCTGGTAGAAAACAAGGGTGCATGGCTAATGTACTGAGGTTAGTCACAGCTATATCAGATACTGAGGGGTACCAGTATTGCTGGGAAGATGCACAGGAAAATTCTTTTCTGGTAGTATGTCCAGACAACACTATACCCTCAACTCCTCTCAGGGTGTTCCCACCCAAATTTAAGTAAAGTTATATATAAAGTAGTTATGTTATCATTACTTAGAATTAAAAAATCCCAAGGAAGCACTTTCTGTTTAACAGTTTAGGCAGTCAAAGAAGCTCCAGCTCTCTGTTTATGGTTCATTTAGGTACATTGTGCCTATGCAAACCTAATAAAGTTAGATCTGCAGGGTTAGTCAGCAAAAGGGAAATGATTCAGTGTCAACGAGGTAGCTGACTCATATTTGGTTTTAATATGAAAATTATGAAAAACCCTGACCTGCACAGCTCAGTTAGTTTACCAATTGTAAGATTGTGATCATATAGTAAAAGACAGAATGTCTTGGTAATCTTCTGTGTGGCTCATAATAAAATAGCATGACAAAGGCACAAAACAGCCCCCATGGTTAATAATCCATGTACAACTCACAGGTAATAGATCCAAAGAAAACCCTGTATATCCATGAGCACTGCACAAATTTTGTTTTACCTGAAGCAAGCTTTATAACTCTGAACTAGGTAAATGACATGATGGATTAACCTGAGACAGTGTTTTTATTGGACTTTAATAATATTTATGCAAACTAATAACTTCAGGTATTTATTCAAAATACTGAAACTACAAGGCACATATTAATTCTTCTTTTCTATTTACCCTTTCTAAGTGCCACAACTTTTTACCAATGAACAAAGCAATATTTTTTCCTACATTAACACCAATTGTCTATCTTGAGACAAGAAGCTCAGATTTTTAAATATTTTAGGTATTGCACCACTCAGTTTTGGAAGGGTTATGCAACTAAGATGGCAAAGACCCACTGTGGAAATGTGGCACCAGTAAATCTCACTCCACTGGCACTCACCTGTGACACTTATTTAAATATGAATTATATGAAACACTTGAGTATCTCAATTCTGAGCACACAAGCAACTTTATATCTTTGCAAGTCTGGTCCAGAGACACCTACAGTGGTATTTATTTAACTACATAAAGACATTTATGTATGAGCAAGATTTCCTATGTTCTTTTTATAAGGGAGAAAAAAATACATAATTTCAAGGTCGGATCATTTTTTTCTCAAGTAAATGTCTAGAACAGGTCAGATGAATTGTATCCTGAAGCTGTCTATTCCTTTTTACCAATGCCAACAATGTGGAGTTAAATCCTAAGCTAATATATGTGATAAATGTTTAAGTTTAGGTAACATGAATCTGTCCCTTACTGATACTCAGAGGGAAAAGAATTAGATTTTTGGTTTTGAGATAGAAATCGCTGAAGAGTTCCTTTCATTAAAAACAACTACTGATATTGTAGTTTGCACCTTTTCAGGATATATGAGGTAAGAGAAAATCTGATTCATAAGAGAAGTTATAACCGACATGTCTTAGGCACATGTTCATAAAGAAATAGATATTTGAATCCTAATAAGAGCATATTAACTGTGACATTATAATGGGAATAGGAAGTGGCATTACCAATATATAAGATCCTGTCAGACAGGAAAAGTTACTTATACAATTCCCCTTGGCCACAAGAGTAAGTATAGTACACATGCATATATGTCCACAACATGTATCTGAAGAAGAAAGGACACACGACAGGCAAGAAATCTACAAATACAAATATTTTCAAAACTGAATAAAAAGTATGTTTGCATGGGTCAGAATTAGATGTTCACATGTCAGTCAACACTCAACTTGAAAAAATGATCATTAATTAGAATTTTTTATGGCCCAAGGATGGATAAGCAAAACTGATGGCTAAAAGCAAAGTTTGTTTTCTGAGAATGCTGGGAATAATGATCTGAAATCAGACTCCATTAAATTACTACAACTGTCTTATTGAGCATCTAGTTAAGGCTGAAAGAACCTTCATCTTATCAGTTAGAATTTTTTTATTTTTAAGAGTACCCTGTGAATGATTTCCATTCTTACTTGGCTATTTCACATTTTCATTTGATGATGCTCATTTTTTTATTAAAGATGACAAAACTCTAGCCTTCTAATTCATGACAGTAGTTTGAACAAAATTAAAAAGGATATAATGTGTGGGCTTTCTTGCATGTGATTGCATGCCAGAATACTATAAGCCAAATTGATGAATACATCAAATGCCAGGGTAGCATGATTATCTATCAATTTGCAGATGGCTAATGCACTCATATTCATCAATACTATAAGGCACAATTAATGAGCACTGAAATAAGCAACAAGCAGATCCTACTATGCCTTGGACAACAGTAATGGTCTTGAGGAAAGCTGAGTTTCCCTCTTTTACTTAGATTTATGTGGTTCCTCATAAGTCAAGGTAGGAGACTACAGTGAATTTTTTGTTGTTAATAATTTTTATGTATAAAGGAAGAATACATCCTTTTTTTCTTAAGATTTAATTACACCTCTGTAACATCATGAAAATATTTCTTTATTGAGCAAGTGTATATATTTAATTCCTGTGAGAGGTAATACTGGCTCAGCAACCTGCTGTCACAGCAGTCCAGCTGCTTAACCAAGTCAGAATATATTGCTGTTGCATGGCAGGGAAGGAATTAAGCTTTCAGGAGAAGAGGAAAGCTGATTTCAGCCCCACTAGACTTTATCTCAACTATGAAGCAAAGAGGGACATCACAGAAAGACAATTTGGGTATCCTAGGAAATATCTTCTGATGAGAAAAATTATATTTGGAGATTTGTCCTTTCTGTCTTTTGCTTTTAGCAAAGCTGGCAGTGATTCTAACAATACCCAAGGGTTATGATTATGCTTTACACAAAAGAAGCACATGAGTTTAATATGACTCTTTTCTAGAGTATAATAAAAAGTACTAGGATTTCTGCCATCTCTGACAACACAGACAGGAGCAACACTTTTCATTTTCAAAAGAGTTTGCCATTTTCAACAGAAAAACATATTTTAAATCAGAGCACGTTTTCTAGAAATGAATCTACTATATTGCTAATGTATTGTACCAAACAGCTCATATATGGTTGATATACTTCTAATTAATTTAATACTATTAAAATATTTTCCTTAGAGAAACACGTTGTGTTCCTATCTCCGTAATTTCTGACTCCAGTTTGCACTCCTTAATCACTAATACCACGCACTATAACTTGACAGGAACAAAATAAAAATCAGAGTTATGTGCAAAGCTGAAAATAAATGTTAAAATGTACTGCCAATTCACAGGCTGGATATGAAATGTGTCCTTCCAGAGCTTTTTATTTCAAAGCCTTGTAAAAAAAGCAATTCTGAAACCTTGCTGAGCGCAGATCACATTTTCAGATACCTAACTTAAAAGAGGACTTAAAGGTCATCAAGCCTGATTATGTTCTGTTCAACACAATAAAGTGCAGCCATGTGTAAATTATTATTAAGCAAATTATGAATGATTCATGGCAGATTTTTCGTTAGAATGTAATGTCTCATTTGCTGTAAAGTCAACATCATGATCTACAGTTATTTCTTAAGAGCTCTTTCTATTAAACTAAACAGGAAGAGAGATGCTTTTATTTGCATCATTTAAATATGAATGCAGTATATGCAACAGTCAAGTTACTTCCAAAACTGCCCATCCACATGGTATTTCAAAGGTTTCAAAGGAAGGTTTATTTCATACAATACCTAAAAACTTAGCTATTGTCCCTAGTATTTGTTTTGTCAAGGCAGGATTATCATAAATAAATACAATGTCTTATAACTTACTTAAGCATACTTTCTGTCGATCTGCAGCCATGTTTTTCACCTTATGCATGATCACCACATGCCTCTCTTTAGTTCTTAAAGGTTACAGAAAAATATCCTTGCCTGCTCTTTAGAAGATAGCCACTTCAAAGAGTCTTTTGAAAATGAGCAGCCTTTAACAATGTTTGGTACAAAGCCAGAAAAGGGCATGGGGCTAAGTAACAGAGAGGGAATGCTTACGTTAGTACTGTGGGAAATAAATGTCAAAAATTCAGTTTATCACACAAATTAAATTCTCTTTTCTGCAAATAGCTCTCTGCTCCACACATGCATTAGCCAACACCCTTCACTGCTGATACCCATAAAAAGTAATTTTTGAAACTCTCTTCTAAACACATCAACTACTTCTTGCTTCAGTACCCAGATAATTGTACTGCTCATTATCAGATGTGGACTTAAGCTCATGATGAGCTTCTGGATCTGAGTTTTGGCATTGAAAGTGTCTGTGTGTTTGGTTTACAGATTTGAATGAACAAGCTATGCCTCTGTTCAGCACAAAGAGAACATGTGATGCATCGAGTCATCTTCAGTTGGTTTAGGAGCAGACAAGCAGACTATGTAAAGGGAGAGTGATTTGGATTAGGAAAAAAAAAATCTTTCTAAGAAAAAAAAATCTTTTTTTATTTTTAAAGGCCAATATTACCAGTAGAGAGAAAATGATTAGAGATCATTAGTGTACAGCTACCAAAACCCCAAACTTTTAAAAAGAATAAAGCAATGTAAGAGAATTAAACAGTTTTGGGGTAGCTTTATGTTGTAATTTAAATAGATTGTAAATCTCTACCTCAAGAGCAACATAAATCCAAATTCTGTATTAAAAAAAGTACAATTAAGTACTTTCCACAAAGAATGGCATACAAGATAGCTAACTGCAGACTATAACTACAAAAAAGAAAAAAAAAAAGAAAAAAAAAAGGAAGTCTTTTGAGGGTTTCAAGAGATAATTTTGGCTTTGTTTGCATGCTGGAGGGAAGCATGACAGTAACAAACAATGTCTAAAAATAATTATGCCACACATTGTCATACTAGAGGAGAATGTGAGATGACTAGAGTAAGAATCCCAAATGGAATGATTCTGGATAATAAATAGCCTTTCAGTGTTGCTTTATACTACAAAACAAGCTAACTACAGATATATATTCAATATAAATTGTGATTACATTGCTGCAGGAAATATAGTGTGGATACAGAACACTAAGAATCTACATATATATTTACTTACCTTAATGAAAAGGAGTTTATTTTGTAGAAGGTAAATCAATGGGGGAGTGGATACTCTGCAAAAAGTCCATCCCATTTTCTGTTATTTGTTTATATACCTAGAAATTTCATTGCAAACTGCCAATTTTTGGCTTCCTCATTCCACTTTAAAATTGCTTAGGAACATAAATAATTACTAATAACTAATAATTTCTACTGAGACATGCGAGGGATTTTATCAGTTCATGCTTCTTCTATCAAGTTACTCAGTACAAGAAAAACAGTCCCCCTGGGAAGAATTATTGCTTTTAGAATGATCCCACAAGTAAGGTGAAATAAAGCCATTTCACAGTAACACGTGCCCTGAAATTGGCCCTGATTCAGCAAGGTATTCAACTGAATGTTTATTTAAGATTTACATACAGTGCCATTGACCTGGGCCAACGGGGCGCTGAAAATTGAATATAATTTAAAACAGATGTGCATAAAGATATACATAAAATACATCTTAAAAAAATATACCTCAAAAAAGAAATATGTAAAGGAAAAAAATCAAACCCATGTCTGTGGTTGCATTTCTCGTCTCATTCTAAATTAACTTCTGACTAAAATACTAAGCTAAACAAAAAGTAATGCAGAATCCAGAATCTTGGTTTCTGGATACAAGTAAACAATATTTCACAAAATTCTGCTTCATTAGATTGAAATGTCAATTATTCAATGAGGCTTTTAGTAATGCATTCCAAAAATTAATCTTCTAAAACTCCACCTATCTAGTTTTTCCAATTAAAAACTAATTAGACAAATAAGCAAACAGATTTAAATGATGAAGCTCATATAGACTTGAGAACAAGGTTTTTTATCATATAACCACTTCTCAGTTTTCTCTCTTCTTTATTGCCAACCTCCTTATTATTTAATAGAAGTTTCTGTTTTAGTTGCCCAGAGGCAGTTATAATGCCTAGAATAGATTTCATAGATCTCAAAATAATATATAAAAAATCATTGGCAATAATTTTCTCTGTCAACTACTAATGTATTAACACTAATGCAAGCCATTCTTCATATAACCAATCTATCCTTAAAATCCCTAACCCAGCAACTCAAGTACAGTGTAAACTTTTAAATATAAAACCACTCCCCGTTAAAATAATGAGCTTTGCTGCACCTGGGATTGAGCCAATTATGCTTCACAGAATCACAGAATATGCTGAGTCGGAAGGGATCCACAGGGATCACTGAGTCCAACTCTTAGACCTGCATAGAACCATTCCCAAGAGTCACACCATAAGAGTATCCAATTGCTTCTTGAACTCCATCAGGGTTGGTGTTGTGACCATTTCCCTGGGGAGTCTGTTCCAGTGCTTGACCACCCTTTGTGTGAAGAACCTTTTTCTAATATCCAACCTAAACCTCTCCTGACACAACTCAGGCCATTTCCTTGGGTTCTGTCACTGATCGTCACAGGGAAGAGATCAGTGCCTGCCCCTCCTCTTCCCCTCAGAAGGAAGTTGTAACTGCAGTGAGGTCTCCCCTCAGTTTCCTCCTCTTCAGGCTGAGCAAATCAAGTTCAGCCACTACTCATACGGCTTCCCCTCAAAGCCCTTCACCATCTTTGTTGCCCTCCTTTGGACACTCTCTAACAGCTTAATACCTTTATTATATTGCAGTCCCTAAAGCTGCATGCTTCTTGAGACTTACTCACATTCCTAAACTTCAATAGGTATTACACATTTCAAGGTCAGAAGGAAGAAACATGTGCAATAAACCATGTTGTGGATCCTAACACCCGCGGCATTGTGCTTTGAATAATTTCTCTGAATCTGTGAAGTATGCTGGATCACTGAAGGTAAGGAGAAGTCCATGTTGCTTAAATGTGAGATGATTTTCTGAGGTATTATGCAAAACAAAAAAGAATCTGAAGAAAAAAAATGAGTTGCGATGTATCGCTAAGCAGTGACAACAGTGAACAGAATCTGATGTGCAATGACCTGGAGTATTTTGTCAAAATACCAAAATCTGACCCAACAAATTTATTCTGCGATTGTATGGTCTACTGTTTCTGTTTTTCTCCTCTATTAAATTTTTTTCTATTGTTTATACCAATTTGTCTCAGAATGGTTTCATTAATCTTTTAATATTTATATTTTCTAGGGAGTCATAGGAGAGACTAATCCAAAATTAATTCTATTTTTTCTTTGTTTTATCTGTAATTGCATTGTAATAGCATTCTATCTTGGCCATGAGAGTAATTAAAATAAAGCTAGAGTATCCTATAATATAGATACTTTATGTCAACAGTATTTTTAATGAAAGTATTTGTGTAGCTTCCCAGATACTGTGGTAAGGAATGTCAAGAATAAAACAAACAAGTATTTAAACTCAAAAACTAAAGCAAGCATGTTGATAAACAATGTTGCTGATATTTTGAGGTAAGCAACTTGGTTTAATGTAGATTTAAATTCACGGAAGAAATTTATTACCACAACCAGTGTTATTTGCTTACTACACAGATGAAGTATTTCAAAAAATAGTTGCATGTGTCCATACATTGGTATCTTTTCCTTATAAATTCCAAGGATTATTTTTTATTTATTTCCTTTAAATTATCTGCTTGCTGAAATAAAAACATAGGATGGCAGAGGGACCAAATGAGTTTTCTGCAACTGCAAATCTCCATAAAAAATTATCAAATTCAAAGCTGTCTATAAAATATTTAAACGTTATTAGACCATGACCACAACCTGCCTTTTGTGTCCTAAAGCAAACTGAAGATGTGCAGTTTAAAACAAACAAAAATTTTTTTTTAAAAAAAGCACCATAACTGTAATTGTTACACAGTGGCTGGCAACTAGTTTAATTCCAAGTACATATGCATATCACATGGGCAAATTGAGAGATTTTATTGTAATAAAAAATAACTGCATACATTCTTTATCTAGCTGTGGATTTTTCTATTACCGCTGAAGAAGGGGAAAACCTCAACCCCAACAATTCAAGACGACCTATGTGTCTAGATACTGAAGTCTCCTTCCAGGCCCTTGCAAATTTTTAGCAGGAGACCTGAAAGCCTTGTATAATAAAAACTCAACAGTCTTAAACCAATTCCATCTTCTTCATAACTCTTTGAAAATGCTCATTCAATCAGAGAAGTGATAAAGTGGGAAACAGCAACCTCTAATCATGTAGACCAAGGCCCCTCCTTTAAGTAGGATCAGCTGCAGCCTGTTGCCCAGGTCTGTGTTCAGTTGGGTTTTGAATATCTCTAAAGATGGAGAGTCCACAATCTCCTTGGAAAATCTTCTTGAAAGTGTGCCCATGCTTCTTGTGCCACCACTGGAAAGAGAGTATCTTGTTCTCCTTCATTGCCTCCCATCAAGTGTTTAAACATTCATTACTTGTGTGTTAAACACTACGACTAAAGTAATTTTTATTATGGTATTTTCATATTCATATTCTTTTTTTTTATTTTCCCATAATCATCTTCGTAACTATAGAAGACTCTTTCTGCAAGGTTATTGTGAGGAGTTTTAGGACTTAGTTCACTTAGGAAGCCTCTTCTGTCTAGAAGAGGCACCTTTCCCGGGGTAATTAGATGTTTTTCTGCCGCTGCATTCCAGAGAAACTTATCCTGCCATGGGAGGAAAAGAAGCTCCTTGTAGACATGTTTGAAGGCCCCCACACAGCTGGGGGGCAGGAGAAAGAGTAAAAGCCTTGAGGAGAACAGAGACATGTCTTTTCTCAAGGCCTGGTGTTTGTAACACTGTTCTCATCTTTGGAAATGAATTTTCCTAAATCCTTCCACTCCCAGCATTTTTGGGGAATACCTGCATTATTTTTCCTTCCTAATCTTTTACAGTGCCATCCTTTTCCCACAGTTTGCCACTTGCTTTCCTGCCTCACTGCCTGCCCTTCCCTTCCTTTGTTCCACAGTCTATCAGTTTCCCCCACCAACCCTCACTTCTTTTCATCTCCTGTGTTGGGCCTGTGCAAACTCCCCCTACCTCTGTCTTTTCATCACTTTCTCACTCCTCCACTCCCAAATTTCACTTACTGCTCTCCTTTTTAGTCCCTCAACCAAGACTATTACTTTTCCCATTTCCACCAGCTGTCATCGGTCCCTTTCAGGGACAGAACAGAGAAACTGCAGACACTGCATGTCAGAAACCTTTCTGTGTAATGAGCTCCATCATGATTAAAGGCTCACTTTATGGATAAAGCAAAGCAAATCTCCAAAATAACCCCATGCTTATGTCCCACAGAAATACAGGGCTTTCCCCCAAAAGAGGATATGTGAGGCTTTACTGGCAGGGGAGCAGCGAGGGGTCCAGGCCCTGCTTGGTGGTGGCAGCAGAGCAGCATGAATGTGGCAGCTGGCTAATTATGCTGCAAAGAACTTGGCTGGGTTTCAACTCTCTTTCTGCATTTTATCAGAAGCTCTGCTGGAAACTGTGGAACAGGATGTAGATGATTCTTACAGATATTTTTTGGCTTTTCCTTCAAGTGAGGAGAAGAAACAAGGGCTGACTCTTGCTGCTTGACACAGAAGCTGCTTTCATCCGCATTTAAGGTGCAGCTAAGGGGTTCTGAAAGAAAACGCTTATGGACAGCCTGAAGACACAGGTAAAATCTCACACAGCCTTTTAGGAAACTATTGCAATAAATAGCTAAAGAATAAGAATTAAAAAGCAAATTACATCCAAAGAGAATGACCCTATAAATAATTTTTTAACTAACACAATGATGTGTGTTATGACCTCAAAATAATTGCGTTGTATATGGCACAACAAATGTAATAAAAATGCTTACAACATGCAAAAATCCTGAGAATACATGTTACTTAGAAACATTTTACCCCAACTTTTCCTGGACTTATGTTCATTTTTTACCATGTGAAAATTTCATCAAGAATGTCTTGGCCCATTATACTTCTAAGGTAAAGTGTATTCCATGCAGTTTGCTACACGAAGCACCTTTCAGATAAAATATTAAAAGCAGTAATGATCAAGAGCACTGAGGACTAGAAATTCTAATAGACTTAAAAAGAATTGTACTTGCTCAGCACCTTTAAAAAAGATGATTTACTCTAGCTTTGCATTAGTGTGCAAGGCAGCACTGCACAATTTACATGTGCATAATTATTATTTTATGCCTTTATAAAGTCACTCAGTGATGTGAAATCAGGACCATTTGGAGCATTCCTCATGCCTTAAATTTTGTAACTAACACCTGTACCAAAAACCCCAAACAAACCAACAAACAAAAAAATCACACAAAACAACAACAACAAAAACCCCAAAACACCCCAAAAAAGCAATTGCACCAGTTTCTCTGTTTCATTTTTCCTCTATCCCCATTGTGGAGTTTCATGCACCGTTTCTCTGTCTGCTTGCAGCTCACTGACCTATGAATCAGGCACTTCTCTGTGATAGGAAAAGTCATGCCTGAGAGTTCTCTGCAGTACCTTAGTTTAACCATCTGCAAAATATACAGGATAACAATTTGTATTTCACAGCATGATCACATGTGTACACAATTTGAGTCAAGTACTAAGCAATGATTAAAAGAAATATTATCCTCTCTGGAAACTATTTGAGGCATAGGAAATAAGATGCAAATATCATCACAGTATGTAAAAAATACAAGAAAAGAACACATGCATATCAAAGAATCACTTATTTCTGCATTCCCTTGACAAGAAAATGTCAAATATAGAGAGAAAGAGAAAGAAAAAATCATGTAGAGAAAAGAAAGCAAATTCAGTCTTTGACTTCAGATTTCAATCTATACATCTGAAAGACATTTATAATGGTGTCTCTGGATGGCAAAGAATGGTTCCTTAACCTTCTAAATCGATAAAAGATTCTCCTGTAGAGGAGATGGATATTTGATTTTAAACAAAGACCCCCTCCACAGAGAACAAGTGAGTTCCATGAGTTTAAATTCTCACAACACTACCATAGCTTCGATTTTTTAATTAAAAATAAATAAATCTATTTATAAGCATATATAGTTTTTTACTTAAATGAATGAACTTATTCTGCCTGTTTATACAACCTATTCCTGATTCTGTTTTTATCTGTGGAGTGTGAAAGAAATGTCTCAGCTAAGATATGATCCACAGAGATAAAAAATGTTCACGAACTGTGGTATTTTAGAACAAATAGGTAATGTAAACTTTTCAATAAAATATTCCGGTTCATTTAATAATTCATACTCTGTTGTGAACCAAAATAGTGCTGTTTTAAATAAGATCTGTTATTCTTCAATTTTGCATCTATTTCTAAAAATAATGCTCTTTCAATGGATTCTGAAATGTATAAACAATATGCAGCTTGCCAAATTAATTAATAAACAATTTAGTAAAGTACAATGATGTATAATTCCTGCACATTTTCTCTAAAAATCTCAATGGAAATTGAGCATGGTCAAAAATCATGCTATTGTATGACTGGCAGGGTAGTATAACCTACAATGCTTCTGAATAGAAGCTTCTCACAGATAATTCCTGACCTGTCTACACAGAAGTCTAGTATGGACACTGAATATCTAAACAGTACAGAATATTGCCTTAGGGTACGTGACATGAACATGTAAATCAGTCATCCTTCCCATGCTGCTCCCTAATGATTGACACAAGCATTCCTACTGTCTTGAACAGACTTTGGATCAGGTCCTAAATATTCCAGTGCCTTTTTTTTTCAAGTCACTACAGCAGTGAGGAGATAGACAGAATCAATTGTCTCCTTTCTCTTAGACTAAAGCCCAAAAAAATGCAGGGATCATTCTCAGTTCTTTGGCATGTACTCAGGGTCTACAGATTCTCCCTCATCACTGCTATGGTGGGACAAGGGGAGAAAAACATCTGCATTTGATCCTCAACCTTTATTGAGCACTCATCAGAGTTTTGTTTCTTTGAGAAATGCAATGCAAAGATTTCTCAGGGCTGGAGGTGAAAGTGAACCATTGTACAGTTTTGGCTAGTTGCTTACTTCATGTTTATGCAAAAATCACTTGTCTTAAAAATGGCACATGCTCATTGTTATGAGAGAAAAAGCATGGATAATAAAAATTATCTTGCTCTATTTTAGGGTTTCCACTCTTGAAAAAAGGACGGTGAATGAAAAAACTACAGAATGACAGTGAGATGAAGTGAAATAGAGGTTTATTATTTCTCTGACTTACCTGTGGCACAGCTAAGTCAGCCCCTTGTTGACTCTCTCACTTTATACAGATGCTGCTTTTTAAGCATGAACTGTCCTTGAGTGGTGTCTCCAGTTCATAAGACATACATACATTTTACTATAACATGAAGCATTAGTTTCTTGTTTTCCACCTCTCCTGCACCCACACTGTTTGTAGAGCAAACAGCAGGTTTTACTGACTTTTATATCAGTAGCTTTCTCTTGGGGGGGATTGAAATTGATGTTTCAGAGGATAGTCCTTGCTTTGTTATTTAGGAACACAAAGTGCCATGATTGCAGAAGATGCTGAGGTTAAAACTTGCTACGTATGCCAGCCTTAAAACAGTCAATGTGAGCAAAGCATCACAAGGTGTTTCTGCCATCATTGATTTGCCATTTGTATTTTTCAAAACTGTAACCTTACCTATTATCAATCAACCACTCGTTACTGTACTATGCTGTTATTTTGCAGTGAGGGTTAACAGAAAGGCAGGTAAGTTTGTACATCTGAGATAAAGTATTCACTGGCAGTTAAAACTAAGGGGAATTACCAGGAATAGTTCATATTTAAAAATAAAAATATTAAAAAGATATTACCATTATGCCAAACTGAACTTTATGACCATGTGAATTTCAGAGGTACAGTTGCATCTAAAATTTCACTCAGGCTATGCCAAGCTAAAATTACAAACTCTATTATTGCAGTCCTGCATTGTCACAAAATCATACCATTAAAGTTACAGCATGCTCATCTCTGTGGACCCAGCTTTTTAAAACAGAGTTTAGATTTGGGAGTCATACTTGTGTGTACTGTTTCAAGGTAATGTGACAGGAAGGTAAAGTAGTTTATAATTGTCATCCCAATCCAAAGGTAAAGAGAATGATATGATCACTTATTGCTGCTACCTTAACTGTGACAAATATGGAAAAAAATGACTTTATTTTCCCTAAAATTCTGTCTTATGCTAAGAAGTTAGCACATCTTTTTTCTTCATCCTCATTGGAAACTAACTTTTACCTGCCTTTTATGAAAACAATTTAATATTGCTGAGTCAAATATGAAGCATGGCAGTAGAGCAGATGATGTGTCTCACCACCGCCCCCAGACTTCCTTCAGACTTTTGCTCAACTTGTCTGTGTGCAGGTATGACCCTGTTAAATTAGATTGGGAAGTCCACTGTGCACATACTGTTAAACAAATACAACTCTTTTTATTAGTTAGACAAACTAGTTCATTCTAAGAACATCTTTCTCAAGTCTGAGAGATCTTTACCTTTCTTTTTGTATTTTTATTTTTATTATCATCACCCATTACTATAACTAATAACTAAACTTGCAGTAATTTAATGAAATTCTGCTCCTTTTGTCTTTGTGCTATCTTAATACGTTTGGTAAGTCAAGTCTCAAATAGCTGGAACTTGCCTAGACTACTTTATTGTTATAAGATCCACTAACTTCTTTGAACATTATGATGGTGTTTGCTATTGAAAGAAGATAATTCCAACAAAGGAGGTAATTGCTAGCAGTCAGGAAAGCAGAAAAATACTTCTGCAAGCACCATTCCCTCATGCTCACTAAATTGTGCAGGCACTATTTGCTCAGAACCTGTTGAGATCAATATTGCAATTGTGCAAGACAGAGAGAAACCTGACAGGAAATTATAGGGAAAAAACCATGAAGAAATCTGAGAACTTTAGAATAGCAACAAAAAAGGTCCCAAAAGGAGAGCAGGAGAGAAAATCAAAGGCTGTCTGGAAGCTGACTGAAGCCCACTTAACAGAAATGGAGTATTTGGATTAAGAAGTGACAAGTACAGATGTTTGTTTGTAATATAATCACCTTCTCTTCTTATACTTTGTCACTACTATTGAATTACACAATAGTTTGTTTCAAATGAACTGCACGGCGTCACAAAATTCATCTTTTCCCCAAAGGTACTGCATAAATAACTCTAACACAACCAGACATTCTGGACAATTAGAGTTGGCAGCAAGGCTGCAGTAAATTAGTGAGGGCGTCACAAAACCTTGTGTAGGCACTAGTAGATTGAAGACTGCAATGAAATGTCTTTAAGAAATACCTGTAATGACACAAACGAATAAAACTAAATTTGTGCAGTATAAAATTGAAGTTTAATATTTGATCTGAAATAAATCCATATTCAGTAAACCCTAAAATGAACAAATATTACATTTGTTGAGAAGATTGTGCAATAAAGAGAAGGAAATCCAACGTGAGGCTGCTTGTCTAACCTTATCTTTTGAAAATGTCTTTTTCCACAGGCATTGTTAGCTCAACAGAAAAAAAAGCAGAAACAACTTCTTCCTGAAAGTCTTTCATATTGCAGAATTTCAGAGTATAAAGACTAACATTACGAAAAGCTGTTACCTTACCTGAGACATTTAGCAAAAAAAAATAAATTTGTGTATATGTATATATATGTGTGTGTGTGTGTATCTGAAGAATAGGAAGATGAAAAAAATGAAACCAAATTCTGGACATGGAAGTGCTTTTGGTGAATAACTATCTGCAGTCCCCATAAATCAAGTAGCATGAGTGTAGTATACAGAAAAAAACTCTAAAAGGCATAAGCTGTAATGCTAGTTATAGTCTCAAAAAGATTTACAGCACTTTGCAGGTGGCCCACCTAAACATCCTGAGATAAATGGAAATAAGACAGTGAGACACATAAGCACTGCCTGCCCTGCCCACCCTGCCTCCCAGATTAATGACCAACCAAAGGTAAATGGTGTCACTTTTATCCATATGGCCTGGTCTTTGCCAGAAGCCTTAGGAAGGCCAGCAACCGAGAAACTTAGGGCTCCTACAGGTTTGGGATTGATAGATTGATAGATTTAAGAATAAAATCCAGCTTTCCCAAGAACCCAGCCCATTCCTCTGGAAACAGACTCCTTGCTGCAGCACACCATTCCCACAGCTCAAATGTTTGACTTGGCAGAGCTCGTATGTCTCCTACCTCTTACTCCACAGAGCACTCCATATAAGAGCAATTAATTTTATTATATAATCCCTAAAGCCATTAAGTATAGTAAATACAAGAGGAGATTCTAAAATAATTAATAAGCTACAAGATATAGATCTATTTCTAAAATATGCATTCTTTGACATTGATGGTAAGACACAGTAAGAATTACGTAGATTACTTTAACAACTACGCTTGGAATTGAAAGGAAATGGGGTGACAAAAACCTCTGTGCAGTGAGCTTCATACCCAAGCAAGGTCATTTGGGTTGTCAGGTGTGTATTTTGGCCACAAAGATCAGAAAGTAATCAATTCTGCAATTGCTATACTACTAGCTTTAATATCTATGTTGTAAGAGATGCTGTATATTAACACATTCATCTTCCCCAGAAAGAATCACAATATATGTAAATGTAAGTAAGCTCTAGTAACTAGCCAGCTATGAAATGACACTGGTTATCCATCCAAATATCATAGACTACACAAGGCCAGCTGGACATAGAATGATCTGGGATGACTGAGTGCACTCCTTTTGCTGGAGATATATATATGTCACCCCAGGCAACTACACCAAATAAAATATTTTGCAAAATTATTTTCCAAAAAATTTTTCCTAGCTTTCTAAAATCCAGTTATCTAATGCCTTGCAGATAGTACTATAAATTACATTTGGGAAAACTACAAAAAGAGGAAAGACACAGTATTGGCATTGTACTTCTCGTACTTCTTATTTTTCTGCAATGTTAAATTGCTCATTAAATTTTTCATTGAAGTCATTTCATAGACAATAGAACAATATTTCTGGTTGTACTGAATATGAGGCAGCTAGCACTAATAAAATCGATTTTCCAGCTCCTCTCCTCCATAACAGTTGGCAAAGTCAGATGCAAATTCTACCCACCTGTACCAAGGAGATATTGACTTACAAGAGAGCACAGAAAAACTTACTGACAGGAGAAATACCTTCCTGTCAAGGAGACTCTGGAGGACGCATAGATTTTACAGAAGCCAGCACCCTCAAGTCTTCTCTTAGAAAAATCATCTTTTTCTGAGGACAACGTAAGTGAGGGGAAGTGTTGGGTTTACTTCCAACATTGTAACATTTCTCCGAACAGACTTTCCACCAACAAGAGAGTATCAGACACAGTGAAGCACGGGTTCCTCAGTATTAATTTCTCATGGTATTTCAAAAGAAAACACCCAACTGAACTACAAAATGGATCACTGGGCAGTTTCAATCAAATCCTTTTTCTGTAAAATATTCTCAATGAAGCTTTAAATGTCTCAGACTGAAATAATGTTCAGACTAACGTCATCTCCCATTTGTTTAGACTGACTCTTAGTGAAATGGAAAACAGTTGCTGTGACTAAAATTCTTGCATCTTTTGTTCTCTGTGAAACTATCAGAACTAGGTCTCAGCAAAATTAACAATAAAAAGGCATTTTGTAATAAATTACTATTTGTGCTTATGCAGTAAAAAGCTCTGTAATCACAATTTCAGGTTTCCATCTTGATTTTCTCTACCTAAACCTTCACAGTCTCTTTCAGATAGATGAAGTCCATTTACTGTAAGGAAGGAAAGAAGGACTTTACTCAAAGTTGTGAAATATTTTTCATAGTGTTTGTTGCCAACACATAATTTGAAATTAAGTTATGATGTCAGCTATTTCTTCTAGAATAAAAGAGAGCAGCTAAACTCTTCTTCTTCCCTGGGATCAAATCAAGCACTGAAAGACCAGGCCGCCTTGTTTTCTTTTCTAGTGCAATGTTTCAGAAAAAAATAAAGAATCAGAAAAACATATTATGACAGGTAATCATTTGCAAACATACAACTCTTTCAACATCTGCCATGTTCTGCTTCATTTTATAGCATCTGTCTTGGCAATATAAATTGTGTTTGGCTTCAGAGGTGCTTTGTGCCACACAGTGAAGAAAAACAATCATGACAACTGAAAAATAAAGCACAGTAAGAGGGCAGGGAGAAAGAGAGCTGAGAATGTTGAAGCTGTTCACTTTTTCTAGCTTTATTTTAAAAGAGTTTTATGTTTGCTTTCCTGTATTCTTCATTGGCAGCATAGTTTTTCCAATTGAAGAGAAGTGACAACTATTGCATTCATGAAAGGTGCCAAACAACCTCAAGCATTTCCAAAAGAATCCCCTGAAACAGAGGTACAAAAAAAAGCAATTTAGTCCAGCACACGCAGATGAATTATGTCAGTAGAAATTTATCCCTACAAGAAATTTGAGGGTTTTTAGACACAGAAGCCACATTATAAGCATTCCAAGAGAAGCAGCAATTGGGAAATATGAATTTCACGTGAAAACTACAGAGAACAGAAGGTAATTGTGCAGAATACTGCATCATCATCATCATCACAACTTACCGTATTATTAAATGGGTTATTTTAATGTTCTTTTTTACACACATGCTATACTTAGAAGCTTATGAGCTAAAATACATTAAAAATAAGCTTTGCGATATATCACGCACTATATACACAAAGTTGTAATCAGTCTATTTTGGCCATATTTTCCATGAATGTATAGATTAAACACAGAAATGTTAGCTATTTTAACACATGCTGTCCCTGTGTGTGTTAGTACAAGAGGCTAGGTGTTGTAGAAGGGTTTGCCAGCAATAGAAACAAGGGAGCCAGGAGTTCATCCAGGAAGCCATTTTAATGAGAGAAATCAGGATTTTTATCTCTTTCAGAAACCAGAGCATTACAACTTCATTGGCCAACATACTTATCTTTAACCATTTCATTGATTCAGGTTTAAGCACTAACTCATCTTCTTTGGTTTTGGGAACTTTCACTTTTATTTTGACACTGGCTAGAATTGTTTTTCAGGAAAAGCATGAGAAAAGCTCTGCAAAACAGAGCGCCTGTTGATAAAGGAAAGTTGCTGTTGTTGTGCGAGAGATCTAAGCTACCGTAAAAGGTTTCAAGTCACTGTGAGAAACACAGATGTATTTTGAGCAAGTTTTACCATTGTTTTGAGAAAGGCCAAATACTAGGATATTGTTTACCCTTCGCTTTGCTTTTTCTCAGACAGAAATTTTCCAGGCTAACTTCAAGCCTCTGCTAAAGAGACAGTTAGGTCAATTTTAGGACTACAAAGCAGGCCCTTTAAAATTTGGCTACAATAGCTAGGTGCTTTTCTCTTTTTAAAAGTAGGTTAACCAAGGAATAAAATCACATATTTATAATAAATAAATAATAAATTCTCATAAAGTACAACATTATGCAAAAAAAAATAATTTTCTGTAAGCAGAAGTGGTGTTTTCCTTGACCATACAGGTCTACCTACATATGTACATCACGCTAGAGACCAAGTCCTGAATGAGTAATAAACTCTCGACACAAAATTCTTCAGCAGTAAATTGAGAAATATTTTAAATACAACGTAAGAGCAAACCTTTCCTTGAAAGTGGAAAGACAAAAGCCTTTACCTAAAGCTCAAAAAAAAATTATTTTGCATTAATGAAAAAGAAAAATAACAAAGACATTGATTCAGAAGCCTACTACTATAAAAAATGTTAAAGAACATGATCAAAGTTTAGTTTTTGCTTGTACCCAGTATTTTCAGTAACATATTTTATGCCATCCATAATCAACGACATCTTTAAGATATCTGCATGCTGTCATCCAATATTCCATTTAATCATGCTTAGCGAAGCATTTGTTTCTATCTCTGTTATGTTAAACAGTCTCATGAAAATTACTAAATCACTCAAATATTTTCCTCTCCAAAAGTCTGTCTCTAATTTTATGGCAACGCATGTGCACTGGCTCTAATAGATGCATAAAACAGCATGGTGTTTCTTTCTGACTGAGTTCCTGGAGGCTACCACAGAGGTAAAGCCTCAAATACAGCCTTACACATACCTGAGAATCTGTTCAAACACTGGCTTGCAGTGGTTAGGAAAGAGAAATGAAGGCATAAGCAGTCCAGAAAACATAGTGCAAACAGCCTATATTTGAGCCTAAGAGCTAAATTTTTACTAATAAATAAAGTATAAATTACTGAACACAGAAACAGATGGATATTAAGAAAATAACCAAAGCATGCTGGAAATTAAAATACTCATCTAAGTTATAACTCAAGTGTGTAATCTCTAATATACACATTTATCTTAGAAGGACACTGTCAAGCTGTTCCTCATAACTTTTTCAGAATTTATTACTAGGCCACAAACTTGTGCAAACCTTTGCATTGATAGAGGCTGAGCTATTGACAGACCAGAGGCAGCACTGCCAGTGTCAGGGGGAGCTTTCTCCCACTGTCATGTTTTTGGCTCAGCAGCTGGCCTAGTTCTGTGGTTTTGATTCAGTATGAGGATAATGTTGATAACACACTGATGTTTTGGTTGCTTCTAAGTCATATTTATCCTAAGTCAAGGACTTTTTTGTGTCTCATGCTCTGCCAGTGAGACGGTACACTAAAAAGCTGGGAGGAAGTATAGCCAGGACAGGTAACCTGAACTGACCAAAGGGATATTCCACACCAAAGAACATCACAGAATCACAGAATTACTAGGTTGGAAGAGACCTCCAAGATCATCGAGTCCAACCCTTGACCTAAAACCTCAACTAGACTATGTCACCAAGTGCCACATCCAGCCTTTTTTTAAACACATCCAGGGATGGTGACTCCACCACCTCCCCGGGCAGACTATTCCAAAACTTTATTATTCTTTCTGTGAAAAACTTCTTCCTAATATCTAACCTATACCTCCCTTGACGCAGCTTGAGACTGTGTCCTCTCGTTCTGTCAGTNAACTGAGGGGCCCAGAACTGGACACAGTACTCCAGGTTCTGTGATTCTGTGAGTGAAGGAAAAAAATACAAAACTAAACAAGAAAAAAAAAAAACAAACAAAAAACAAACCCAAAAACCCTAAGCAAACAAAAAACCCAGACCTTGTTCATTTGTAAGTTAAAATGCAAACAACTAATTAAAAGCTTTTGAAAATATAAATCCAGTCACTGAAGTACATCCTGCATCTTATTATGATGACATCTGGGCAAAGCAAGTCCTTGTTACTCCACCGATACAACCATGTTTTCATAGTGCTTGTAACCCAGTTGTAATTGATGTGATTCAACTGTGTTTACCAAACAGCTTTCTTCTGAACAAATTAGGCCACTGCTGTACTTTCAAAGTTTCTCATTAATAGTGTTTATGGGAGAATTTAGAATACCTTATGACTCAACAGGAGACTGAGACCAGGGAAAATGCACACAGAACGGCAGCATATTAATGTAGTGCTGAGCTATTATGGTTAGTTTTTTAATTAGAGAGTAAATAGGAAGGCAAATAATGTGCACAAGCAAGAAAAATAAATGCATAAATTCAAGTGACAGATTATGTTTCTAATAACAACAAAACATGGTTGCTTGCCAAGGCTATTAATATAGTTTAATTATGTCACAGGTAAGATTCGTGTATAAATCATACTTAGGGCATCTCACACCAAAGAGTAAAAGAATTCATTAAAATGCATTTGGACAGACATTTTATCATCTTTCATGGAATAATTATTTTTGGAAACCCAAAGAAGTATGCCTCTGTCTTCAGAGGGGTTTAAAATTACAAATTGGTACATAATATATAAAACTTTTGTCCTCCTAAAAGAACAGAAATCACTTCCTTTTTAGGACTGGAAAGTAAGTAGAAAAATTAATACTTGGATATTTTGTATAACTGAACAATCTTATGCTATAAGCAAGATGAATGAGCCAGGAGGAGAGAGGGATGGGATGAACAAGCCAGAGTAGAAAAATGGATTATTGATTTTAACCATCAGACAGACATCAAACTGTGGCAGTCACACATAATAAGCAACATATGATTCACATTTCCCTTCAATTTCATGGATGCTCTGCATAAGAGGCCTCATTGGTTTTGATTGGGTTTTTTTACTCAGGATGATTTGACAAAATTAGATTTTGCTGTTCCTTTTTTATTGTTGATGTTTTTATTTTGCACAGCATTTTAAGAGAGAAAATGGACTGGCAAATGCAACTGAAAAAAAAGACCGTGATATCCAAACCTTAAAATCAAATTGCTCAAAAGACAAACATGACACCCTAAGCTAGGATTTCCACTGTTCAAACAGCCTGAATCAAAGCGATGAAACTAAAACAGTGGTTTCTGTTCAATTCCTCTTGTACTATATATATGCATATGTATGCATATATGTATGTCTGCCTTCTGTTTCAAACAATAATTGTGATTTGTTCAATAGCCACATAACTGAAAAAAATGCTGATTTGGTCTCTGACTTGGCATCATAAAGTAAACTTTATGTGGGGAACTAGAAAGTACTTTATATTCTGACTCCTTTGACATCCCATTAACCCATTGTATCACTATATAACACAGGGGCAAAAAGAGAGTCTTCGGCACCGCTGTCCTGCAGAAAGTACAAACATACAAGCTATCTAAATGTGAACTGATCTGATTTCTTTGCACAGTATCACTGCTGAGACCTTTGTCCTTCACTATGTGTGATAATACCAAACCTGTAGCCCATGAACCTCTCCATATGTTCTTAACACATAATGTAGAAAAGAATTAGCTTCAGTCCTAAAACATTTTGATCAACTTTTCATACTCTTCATGTAATAGTTTGCATTTTATGATCCCCGTAGAGAATGTTAGACTTTATGTTGGAAGGAATATTTGGTTAATGCCCAACATCAAAAAGAATAAAAATGGATATAATAGGATAATCATATCTCACAAAATTTCATATTAAAGTGCATACTACTAAAAAAAGTGTAGATGGCAACAACCTCAAAGGATCAAACCAAGTCCATATTCAGGGAAACAGCTTTTATCTAACTCTTAGGAGCATTAATTCCAACATGGCAAAAGACAAGAGAAGAGCACAAAACCAAGACAGACTAAGAATTAAAAAAACCTCTAAGAAAAAAAAAAGGAGACTATGTATCTGAATGCAATCAAAAGCAAAACTAAAGCCACAAACTAAATGTGATTCAAAACATGCTTAGCAAAATATCTGAAAAAATAAAAAAAGTCTACAAGCAAGAAAGATCTGAAAAATTTACAAACCTATAGACATTAATTTTGGTTAGTCTTACATTAGTAGGCACTATTTCAGGAACAAACATGCAAAAAAAAGAAACTTTTTTTCCTCTATAAGTAGTATGGTTACTATTGAAAGTACAGTAGGTGCATTTAGCAACTTAAAAGCATTGTATTCTTTACTCCGAATACTTCGAGGAAACAAGAACCAGAAGCATACCAAATTTCTCAACCTTCCAGTCTAATTGCAGATTTCCTTAAGATGCATTTAAGAAAAGGAGTAATTTTTGGAGTATAAACTATTTCTGTAACAGGAATGAAGCAATGACTATGTCTTAACAGCAGAAGTATTGTGAAACCTTGATAAGAATGAGAAAGAAAAAAATTTCAAAATTCTAGTGGATAGTCTTGTGGCTGGCATGACTGAGGAACTGCTTCCAATTTCTAGTACACCAGAAAAGATTATTTGCTTTATGACAGTCATGACCCATTTTAAGACCTGCTCCAAATCAAATGCATCAATGGCAGTATCGCTGTCTGCTTATAAAGTGACAGGTTAAAACATGAAACCTAAACAATAACATCACCTTAAAGAATGTTGCTAGAATGATAGTAGATCCAGAAACCATGTCTGGAATCTAAAAAAGAAGGAATGTGATTGTTAAGTGAGTGTAGAAAGGGAGATAACTGAAATTTGCAGTGTATTTAGTGATTTAATATTGAAGACTTAATAAAGCATCTACTTTCCCATATTCTTTAAGAGTTTTGAAGACAGATCCCACGATGTAAGAGGCAATATATTTGTGATCTCTCAGAACTTAAGAAACAGAAGGGAGAATCATTATTACCATTATTACATGAAGGAAAAAATATAAACATAACAATTTAAGTCTATGGCATATGGAAAGTGTAAAAGATCTTCTGAGTCCCATTTCTCTGCCAGTGTGGTAGGACAGTGTAGTCATACTGCAATGCGTACCTACTGCGGTACACATATAAAGTAGCACAAATATTAAGTTAACTCAAGTGAAACAAAACCCTTCCTGAAGAAGACCTTTTTAAACATTTAAATATCATACAAAACATTTATCTCACCAGCTTTTATAAAGCACAAAGGATTATCTTTAGATGTCACAGTGGACAAGTTTCAGAAGTTGCTATATGTGTCATCATGAAATTAAACTCAGCTGGCCAAATTTTAGCCAACAGCCTTTCTATGCATTTGGTGCTTTTTTTTTTTGCCTGGAAGTTACAATTTATTCTTTCAATGCTCCATCAGCTACCTGCCTTGGAATCTGTTGTAATTGTTTGATTAGTTGTAATAAACTTACCTTCCTATCTGCAACATAGTGTAACACAGAGAGGTGCAACTTAGATGACTAACATGATGTATTATTGAACAGCTCAAATTAAAAGGGAATACAATTAAAGCTGCTATCTGTCTGGATGATGGATGCTCTTTGTTTTCCTCTTTTTAAATCATGAATCTACTTTTCTCTCTCACCAGTTCAGCTTGTAAATTCTCCACAGAAGACTTTTAACATACCGTGTTTCCAGGGAAGTAGAAAGTCTCTCCATGCCAATGACCTCTGATATTTGACATCCTGTCCCCTACTCCATTTTCCTGTATGTGATTACATACAGAGAAAGGTCAGATTTTTTACTTCAGATATCAGAGTGTTCATGGGAGCTGACAATCAAAGAAAAAACCTAGTATGGAGGAAAAGAAACAAAAGTGACCCCTTACTCTCAGTCCTATGGCTATTTGGGATGTCTGATTCTTTCTCATATTAAAATCCCTCAAAATAAGCAATGAAATTTAATTCCATAAGCTAGGAATAATTCAGCTCTCCCAAAAGCCTGCACTGATGGCAGGAAAACCAAGAGGTAGCTCAAGAGGGAATCATATAGAAGCAGATAAAGCTGCAACAAAGTTGGCTCACATCATTAGAAAACCCGCGGACTTTCTTCAGAATTAACTTAAGATTCTACAATTAATCTTGTCTTTATGCCAAAACAATTTACCCATAAAGAAACCATAAATTGTTCAAAATCAGAGGGTATCAAACATAGCAGTACGTTGCAATAATTTTAATGTTTTCTTTTCTTTCATAAATTACACACTATTGATATACCAATGCTTAAAAAAGATGGTAACATTCAGAGGCTCAAGTAACTCCATGCAGTATTTCTAAATCAACAGATGCCTTGACATTAAATGATAAAGTTTTGACACCATGTCTAAGAAAATCTCAATGTAAATACAAATATGCTTGGCCTTCTAACTGGCATGTTTGGAAACCAATTGTAAGATTATAAGTAGAAGTGACAGAAGTACTGCAAGATATGTAAAGAAGATGCCAGTATGAAAAGGAGATTTGACTTCAGGCTGGCCTTGGTTCAAAACAGTATAAGGTATTGTCATAGTCAAACTGAGAAGTTCTTTTTAAAAGTCTATTTTAAATGTTCAAAAATTGGCATTCTTGGACATGCTGAACTGGAGGAAATAGCTTGAAGTCACAGAGAAGTCTGGGCACAAAATGATAAAATGTCATGCACACTGATACATATCTAGAAGTAAAATCATAATTCTAGGGAATATATGCTGACACCCACCCTTTCAGAAACAAAGATAATTCTGGAAGACATGATATGGTGTGATGTCATGGCCACTGATGATGCAGAGATGAGCACACACACTGGGAATGAAAATGGTCAATATACATTTCATAAATAATATTCCATCACTGGAAAGGATAATAGAATGCATTTTCTATCTAGCTCTTGCATAATGGCACCTTTGTTTAAATCTGTTATCAGAATATTATTGCATGCAACAACCAGGGTAACAAATGCCTACACATTTTAAGGTTGCATCTTGCTAAAGAAAGAATAAAAGATTAAGCATATAAGAAAGAAGCATGTAAGAGCAGCTTGCTGAGCAAGAAAAATGCAAATTATGAAAAAAGTCCTGAAAATTCATGTAAAAGTTTCATTCTTGTTAGTATAAAATATGTGCATTTAACGAACATTAATCATCAAATACCCTAGTGTAATAATGCATTATTTCTTTTTCTTTTTCTCTTTTTTTTTTTCTGTTAGACAATACAGATATTGGGTTCCAGTTCAGTGAAGTATATACTGAAGTATTAAGTACTTGACTAATTTCAGTTTTCTAAATAAACTACAAGTATCTTACTCATTCAAGACTAGAGCCCTTAAATATCCATGCTCATGAATAAATCTAGGAGAGCAAAAAATTTGAAGTTCTCTGAGGTTTTATAATACTGCCTTAGCTAAGAGCTGATTTTTCTTCTTCTGCTACTCATTAAGCTCACAAAAAGAGCAGCAGAAGCCAAAGGCATTCATAAACATAACCAGGAGATTAGCAACACTAATAAACACTAAATATTGAGCTATCAGGCATTAGCAGAGAGATAAAGCAGCAGACTACTATGTTTTTTCCCACATATTAGTCAATATTATATGTAGCAGTAAACACTCTTGTGTTATTCAGCACATTGCCAATGACATCTATAGTATTAAACATAGATCAGAAAACATAAAGTTTAACCTGTGTGCATGGATCTGAATTTGTAATGCATGCCAAATAGTTTTCCTTTTGCTCTTGTCTATTAGGTACTCAATGATTCAAAAAAATAAGCTGAGTAAAGAGTAGGACTGAATATCAAGTTTCTTGTATTTTTATTCAGTAGGAAAAAACATCCCCTTATTTAGAAGAACTGAACAACTGTATACTTAAAATACTGAAATTCAACCACCATCTGTTAGCGTCTAAGGCAGCCTTCATTAAGGCCATCACCTCTTCATGAGTCACTACAGGGAGCTATCATTAACATTAGCCATGATTAATGAGGATGTTGCCAGATACAATTATTCCGCTCTAAAGCTTAGCAACATTCTGACAGTGTCACATAGCCTAACTACCACCTCCATCCTCTCAGTTGCCTCATTAAAAAAAATCCCTGTTGCAGTTTCCTTTAGATTATAATGCAAAACCACAGCAGTTCTGGGAAGTTTTCCTTGGTTACAGATGGGTTGGTCCTTTCAGGCTGACTCTGGAAAAGTACTAAGATGCAATCACTGAAAGAATAGTCTGAATCCACTGTAACACAGGGGGTTTAGGAAAATCAGGTAAAAGGTGAAATAAACTTTATTACTGTAAATCTAAAGGAATTTAATTCTAACCAGTGTGTTGCAGTATGCTGATGTTGATATTTTTATTATTAAATGCCATTACAAAGAAAATGGTCTTTGAGAATCCACTTTTCCCTATCCTCTGTTTTTTTATTTCTTTTTGGTTTGTTTATTGAAGCTAAGTAGTGTGGTATTTTATGCTTGTGTCCTTTGAATGGATCCAAATGGAAAAAAATGACTTTTCTGTTTGCTTCTTCCACCCAAAATGTTTCTCTTCTGTCAAGTAGAAAAACTACAGGACAGTTCAAACAGAAGTAAGTACAACAATCGATTAACTCATTTTCTCAGGAACATAAGCAGCTTCCTGCTTTGATCTTACCAGCTTATACCAACCATATTTCCACTTTACAGCCTGTCCAATATTTTGGCTCCATGAGGTAGATGCAGCATGGCACTGCAGTAAACCAATGGACTACTTTAATCACACCAAATGCATGTGAAGTAAAGGAAATAATTTCTGTTTGATGCACAGTTAACATAAAACCAGAATACATTAGAAGGATGTACAAGTCCCCATGAAGGAACTAGAGGCCTTACCAACAAAGTGAGAAAATGCCTATGACCTGGCCCTACAGCATTCACAAAAGCATTTGTGTTGCTTACATTGTATTTTAATATGTTTCTACACTAGTTTGGAATGCTGACAAAAATAAGCAGTGCAGGAAAACTGAAAAACTAGGTGAACGTTTTTATTAAATACATTACAATGGGCTATTTCAGAGTAGCCAAATATCTCTGCCAAAGTAACAAAAGACCTCCAAGATAAATGTTTTTAAGTGCCTATTTTTTTAGGCAGTTCTGCTCTGAGGCTTTTCAAAAATAAAATTATAGCCAGTATGCTAAAAGCAATCTTTTATTTCCTGCTACTGTAAATGAAAAAGAAAAGTGTTAAAACATCATTAAAGCTGAAGCTTAACCTCACAAAGGAAACCCATATCATTAAATCCATGATACCCCCCTGATGAAGGACTTCCTAACAATATTGCTCTTTCTTTGTCCTTGTTCCTTCCTCTCTTGGGTTGCTTGGAAAACACTGTGCCACTAGAACATACTGCTTGTAAAGGTGCTTCTCCTCTGTGAAGAGACCGTCTCTTACTGCTAAGTAACAAGACATTGAAAATACAGTCAGCAGACTCACTCTTAATCCAGTTTCACAGGCCTCCGCTTACTTTGGGCTTTTGGTCAGCTGAACTCCTCCCAGGAAAAACTAATTTTTGTGAATTTATTCCATAATTTAGAAAAGACACTGTGAAATCCTGGCTATCTATAAAGATTGTATCCCAAATTTAATTTACCTTCTTTGTTCCTTGTTTACCTTCTTTATTTTGTTTATCTAAAACAATTATTGTTTGCATAAATTAATAAAAAAACAGACTTTCAATAAATCCTATTTTTATTAAAATAGGAAAAAATCACATTTTTTTAATGCCAGTGATGTTTCATATAAATCCTTTTTAAGAACTTTTTAGAAGTTAGAAAATATTTCTGAAAAATAAATTCTTCACTTTACCAAGTTTCATTTGGACTCTCCTGCATGAGTACAAACCCCAAAAGAGGAAACTCACATTTTTATTTACAAACAAACATCAGTATCTCTGGTACTGTTGAAAACACGTCAAGTGGGAATCTTCCTCCTTGTGGTCTACACTGTGCTTCAGATTGAAACTCTAAAAAACTTTATTTTTGCTTTGCCAATAGCTGAATTTACTGTCAAAAGTCAATCATAATGTCTCTGCTGAAAGTTTAGGTTGAAAGACAAATTGACTGAGACCTAAGTATCTTTAACAGGGCCCATTCCAGTTGTACTGAACACTTTGCAAATACTGAGAAATAGATATAGAAATGGCTACTTCTCTTTTGCTTCCTTCCATGCTTAGGAGAAAATGTATTGATTTGTTTCTAGACATGTTTGAATTAGTATGGGAAAAAGAGATAGCAAGGAATACGCTGGAGGAGTTGCTTTAAGAAATTTGTATTGCATTTAATTCTGATATGGTCCCATGTGCTAGTTTCCACTATGATTCTGTTTCAGCATTTCCCTCCTCTATAGCATCTGCCTACATAGACAGCTTAAATCATTTCCAGTTTTTCAGATAGGATGCACTATGCTGTGTATCATTATAAAGGAGTCCTTAGCTCACTTAAAACTTGGGTTTCAGGGCCAGTCTGAATTTTGAGGAGCACAGACTCTTCACAAAACACGCGGCATGGGCACACAGGGAACTGTTAAATGGACAAAAGATGTCAAGATACAAGGTGGAAGGAATGTCTGTGGCCTCATAAATCTTAAAATTTTCCATCAAAGCTACTTTTTTCAAGCCAACGTAAAGAGGACCTCTTCATTCCTTTTGATCTGCATGTTACTAGCTTTATGCCTACCAGTAACTATTTTCTACCTATCCAGCTGATCAAACTGGAGTCCAAAAGGATAAGTTCCATTTGCTTCCAAAATCTTGTCAGGTGAAAGCACACTGAATCCTTCACAATAAACAACAGACATTTTGTATCTCATAGGACACTGATATAGAAAATTGCTGTGGGGTGACTAAGCAAAATAAGGTGACTACTAAGACACTTCTCAGTGTCTCCTGGAAGGATAATGCAATACGGCATGCCACAAATGTTCTCTTAAAATCCACTACAAAAATAATCTATCACAGGAAGCAAGGAACACAAAAGATTTTACTTCAAAGTTCAAAAAGCCATCAAAATACCTTGTTCTCACTATCTAAGAAACTTACGATGAGTACAACAGATGTTTTTTCATGGACAAAGAGGTGATCTGCAAGCTAGGCTTCATAAAGGACTCCATGTGTTAAGTAGATGCAGAATTACTACTAGCACTAGAAAATGTGTGCCAGCTGGCTTGTGGCAAGATAAACTATATCTGGAGTTTGCATGTTTCAAGCATTTTTGACAAGGGAAGTCAAGGTCTGCAGGGTATGTTCATGTATATGAGATCTTGGTGCTGTCATGAAAGGTGGACTCATGACAGTTTCTTAGGTAAACATTAATTAACAACTGTCTTTTAGCAGATCCAAACATGACTGAATACCTAGAGAGAAGTAAAAAAGCAGAGTGCCAACACTATGTGTTCAAAGGTACCTGCAGTTCCAGAGATGGGTGCATTGCACCTGTGATTTCCTACTTCCAGGGTGCAGAAATGTTAAACTTTTTTTTTTTTTCATGGCTAACAATAGTGAAAAAACTACTTATTGCCTGCTGGTAGTAGGAGGAGGAAAAGGCAAAGATCTTAACACCTACTAAGAGTAGCAAAATTGGCACAGGCAACGAGGAAATGTACAGGCTCACACAAAAGCGAAGAATCTTGTGTTTTCGTATATTTATTGATGAAAGCTATTAGAATGTTTTCCAGTTTTAAGAAGCCTCCTTTTATCTTCATAGGAAGCAAAAATTTGCTGAACACCTTCTGTGGTAAATGTTGCTCACTTGTTCTCATTAATCAAATTCAGTCTTTAAAACTGCCACAAGTCCCTACAACATTTTCCTAATGACTATCACTTTTTAACTGTATATCCCACTGTTTTTCTGTAGCCTAAGCAATCGTCTTAAAATCCATCACCTTCAGCAGATACGGAAAGAAGTTAAATGACACAACTCCAGGCTATAAGAAGTGAGGTGGAAGAAAAGCAGCAAATTTGAGATCTTCTGCAGTTAAGATGGATAAAATCTTGAAATATGCTTCAGTTGACTACACAAATAGGCTATGAAAAGTTCTAGTGGTTTTAAAGCAGACAATAACCCAGAAGATGAACAGAGCCTATTGTACAGTCCAAAGCAGCTCTGTAAAACAGTGAGACATTTCTAAAAAAACCAATTAGTCCAATAGGGCTTGCACCACAGAGCCCTCTGTGAAAGAGAGAGTACCACTAAATAACATCACTTCTACTTATTGCTGTCACATACAGCAAGCTGCAGATCTTACTGATCTTATTATCAGAAAATGCCTCTCTAACTATTAACATAGACACAAGCCCAAACATTTTCAAAACAAATTGTGTAGAAAATGAGCAGACAATGTGCACAAGTGAATGGGAATGTGCATGCCCAAAGGAAAGCATCAGGCAAAGGACATCTATGAGCATGCAATTACATGTTGCTCTAGAATAGTCACATTGACAACATGACTGACTTCGCATTTGTCTGAAAGCGAACACAGGACTTCCCCAAATGTCTTTCTAAGCACATTTTTGAGGGTGTATGCAGTCATGTTCTGATTTTACACTGAACAACCTAAGGGGAGAGTAAGTTTAGATCCCAAAGTTCACATGCCTAAGACAAACAGAAAAGACTTTTGTGCCACTCAGCAGAAGTCTCCTCAGATGATTTGTTATTTATATTACTACTGACATCCAGCACTCTGCTTAGAAACCTGGCAGTTAAGATATGGTAGATGCTTGAGAAGAGTGGCTGGAAAATGGAAGCCTTGCAATCAGAGATGGCTTTATACCACCTTTCTGAAGACTCATCCAGCCATATCTTATAATCGTGAGTTTTCCAGAAGGGAGTCTAAAGTGAATTATATTCTACTTAGAACAGCCCTTGTATACTGACAAGATGAAGACAGCACCTTTACATGGTAATAATTTAATTCATGTGTATTTAATTTTAAATAATAAAATAAGAATCTGTTCAGTGAACCTGGAGTGGAGCTTTAGGAGTGGCTTCTCTTTTTGGAAAAGTCTCCACATTTAAACTTTTGATAGGGAATTCTTTCTGCCTGTTTCTAAACTAGAAGAATGCTCTAGGGAACTTATTCTAAGAAGGAATGTATTTATTTGCCATGCTGCTTGCTGGAGCAGCTGTGTCCTATGCCTCAGAAAACTGAACATGTTTTTGAATGTTGATGATTGCAGATAGAGAAGATTGGTTTTTATTTATCTTTGAAAAGCAATGCCAGATGTTAAGCAGTGGATTATCTAAAATATGTGACATCCCATAGGTATTACAGAAAAAAGAATCCCAATGGGTGACTTAATTTCAACATAAAAATAGAATTTTAACAAGATTTTTTATGGAATACATTACTTGGGGGAACTAGGAGATTCCCAATTATTGTTGCATTATATTGTATAAGATTCAAAATATCAATGATACAAATATGGAATTACTCAGTTTATCAGTAACAACTCTGCCCAGTCTCTCTGGTGAACCTGAATATCTGTTAAAAAAAAATTGAAATGTTTTAAACTAAAATAACTTTTGAAAAAATACCAAAGTGACAATAAGCATCGAGTCTAGATCAAGTGCATATTTGCAGCTTCCAGGCAATACTAGCAATATTTTTTGCTCAGATTTCATATGACCTTTTAGTACCTGAGGTCAGATATCCTGAAGACTTTGTATATATCTTTGTGATAACCTTAGCTGAGTTCTCCAGTTTCATGCACCTTCTATCAGGTATTAATGTTCTAAGTTCTCAACAACCTTCTAATGCACCAGGAGAGCTGAGCAGCTAAAATGCACCTTTGTAAAAAAAAAAGTGGTCTCAATGGATAATGAACAAGCAATGTGCCTTTGTGTCAAAAAATATATAGTGGACAATCCATCACTGGAGATACTCACATCCCAACCAGAGATGATACTAGGAAACTGTAATCTGTTTGTGGCTAAAATTCCTCTCAGCTACTGCAGAGAGTCTATACAGGAAGAAGAATCTGGGTCCCTGAGTGTGACACTTCCATTACTACCATTTACGCTGGAGTTATCATTTAGGAGGGGCTTTTTTTTTGTTTGGTTGGGTTTTTTTCTTTTTGATTTTTGTTTCAAAGACATCAGTGGAAACAGGAACACACTCAAGACTTGAATATCAGTCAGAGTGGTCTCAGTATTGTATGCTGGATTTCACTGCACTAGAGGGAATGTCAGAATCTTAAATGCTCTGGCAGTTGGCTTGAGCTGGAAAGGTTGACGTCCCTGGATTCCACAGCTCACCAGAGCCTTGCATAGGGATAATTCAGGAGATTATCTCCGATACAGCAAAAGATTAGAGAACAAAATATATTTAAAGTGCGATAGTTAAAATTCAAATATCACAGTCTTAAAGGAAGCTACTTATTGTCAGGCACTTTTGCAAGTGAAGAAAATAAGCAAACCAGTGCAAAAGAGAACACCTCCCTTCTCTAATAAATTCTATCTACCCCCCAATATTGCCTCCATTTTCTGAAATCTTTGCCCCAAGTTAAGAAGATTTATATTAATAACTACGGTAAGTAACCTTTGTGTGCTGTGTGAGAAATTCTGTCATGGTTTAGAAAACCTCAGGAGATGATGACATTCATCAAAATAGATTCCAGAGAACTCTTGCATTTTTCTCAGGCAGTTTTCCTAAAAGATCAAAGCAGCATTTACAGAGCTTACAGAGTCACCAAAAAGCAGCCAAAAGGTTTAAGTAATTAATAATTCTGGCAAAACAGAACTACTATGAACACTATCACTTTACCGCCCTGAATGCCATAGCTATTAATGATGCCCTAGTTATTGATCCATCAGAATTTCCATCATAAACCAGCATTTTCAGAAGTGATATAAAAACAAGCTCTTTTCCTGAACCTTAGACATTTCAGCCCAAATGCCAAGATTTTATTAAATCCTCTGTCTGCAGAGTAAAAAGCTAAACACTTCCCTGCAATTTAAGATGCTTGTAAGTCATAAACAGGGCTTTTTTTTTTTTTTTCTATTCCACTTTTAATAAATATTCAGAATAAACAGGGAAGGGGGATTAAAAACATATTTATCAAAGGTCTGATATAATAATACTTTAAATTGTAAGGCTATTTTTCTGAAGTACTTGATCAGTATGTCTTACCATTGACTTGGAGGCTTAAAAGCTTACTTATGTACTTTTACTATCACCAGGTTATAACAACGAAGTAGTTAAAATGTGTACCTTGTAAAAAACCAATAAATGTACATTTTATAAAATATACAACCTGCACTCGAGGAACTGAAAATAACTCAACAGGCTGATTTCTGTGATGGTTGGTCAAAACCAACACAGCAGAAAAGGACAGATTAGAAAGGACAGATAAAATCTGCCGGATTTAGTCCACAGAGATTTTTAATATGTGAACAAACCCCTCTGAGTACATATTTAGACAAATGATCAGAGTATGGTCTTTTGGGTAAATAATATTTAATTATAAACACTCTGAAGGGATCATTCCATTTCTTACATTCTGCACTCTACATTAAATACACAGAGCAAACACACTTGTGAGGAGAACCGTGATGGCAGTTTTTTCCCCTGTGTATTTGGCTCCATGTAGTATCTTTACTTGAAATTGTTCATTAAAAAAATGCAGTCAGTGCTCTGTCATGATGAAGACAAAAGAGCAGAAATTATTTTGGATTCCTGATTTTCAAGAGCCAAATTTAATTGCCATGGTTAGGAATAAAATAAACATTGGTAGAATATACCATATGTGAAGATATAACATATGTCAGAAAATAGTTTCAGAAATTAGATGTGACACTGCAGCTTAAACTAAAAGTCTTAAATCAAAACTATGCACTTCACTTGATGTGCTACAGCTGCCTTACAGGCCTAAGATACCCCACAAGACAGGTTTTTTCCATGCTGTGCAAGTTATCTTATTTCAGGAGAGAGATTGCAAAATATTTCGATAACCAATAAGCTGACTTTTTTGGAATTAAAATCAGTGTTATACCGATGATTTCTTCCAAATTCACCAATATAAAATACCAAACTAAGTTTTTTACTGGATTATATATTAAACCCCCACAAAACTTAATGCTTGCTTCTATACAAAATCTTAATGCTTTCATCAATTTCTTTTTCTATATTTTTTTATTTGTGTAAGACACCGAATTCAGAGAGATTATCCTATTTTCTCTACTCTGCTTTCCAAAGAAGACCTTAGATAATGTCTGGAAATGCAGCTGAGTGAACAGGAAAACTAAGTTGGCAGTAGTCACACACAAGACTAATAAGATTTTCTGAAACAGTTCCTGAGTGTTTTGCGTTGTCAACCTGCCACTGCTTCTGTTTTCTTGTACCCATAAGTTTGTAGTGACTTTAACTATTTGTAAAATACTGACTGCTTTATTTTAGGTCAATGTTTTTACCAACAGCTGCTCCACTGTAAAAATTCTCATTTAGTGGCAAAAAGTGGAGAAAAATTATAATAACGAAGGTGAGAATGACACTCTGGTACCTGAGAGCAGTTAAATGCAATGGCAAAGAACACAGCAGTGTCCCAGAGAAAGCAAATGATTTAACCGCATGGCTGCCTACCTCATTACACAGAGAAATATAATCTTGCAAGCCTCGCCTTCATCCTGTGCTGTGTGGAATACCAAATCCCAGCATTTCATACAACAGCTGTTCCAGTGAATTTATGAAGTATATACTCTTCATCTTCCTCTGTACCTTCCCTCCTTTTTTTTCCCCTTGATCAGACATCAGCAAAACAGGCATGACTGAATCTGTTTTCTACCTTTTCCATTACTTATTTATGTATGTCTTCTCTGGGGCGATACAAGATGGTGGGAGATGTGGGAAACATTTTGCACATCACTGTTGCAAGACTGTACTAATATAAATGACACTGATACAGCAAGGTAACTTCCCATAGGCACTAATTAAAAAGCAATACGTTCACTTGAGAAGAGTTTGCTACCCTTTCTTCCGTTTAGTACTTAATGCACTGAAGTCTTCTCCTTTCTTCCCTGATTACAGCTACACATTAAAACCTGAGACAAATAAAGGTAGGAGATAGATTTTTTTTTTTAAAGAACATAGAACAAACCTCTTTTGTAACTTCCCTGTGCATGTTTTTGTATAATGAGTACAGCTTAAAATTTCTGCCTAGAGAACCTTATATTTAGAAATCTGTTGGTGAAAGAGCTGCTTATTAACAGAAGCCAGGTTATAAAAACAGGCTTCTGACTTGATTGCCAGTTTGTTTGTGATGAAATGTAAATATTTTGTGTATTTTCTGCAAAATATAAACTTCTTTAATAGTTATCACATACCACTGTTTGGGACAGTATTACAAGATATGCATAAACTATACGTTCCTATGTGAACATACCATGTTAGCCAGATCTGACAGCAGAACAAAAGCAAGATCAGTGCAACTAAAGGGAGATTGTTCGCTTTGCCTGTAAATATAAAGCAGACAACTGACAAAGTTGGGAACAAGCAAATGAGACCTCAGAAGTCATCAATGGGGAAAGAAAGGAAAGGGGGAAAGAGAAGGCATTTTATTTATGCCAATCAGCAGCTATGCATTTACTTCCTACAATTCCAAATTGTCTCTTTGCTTATACACCTTGTCTCTATATAAAGACATCAAATACAGAAACTCCAGCTTTGAGGTAAATTCTTCAGAGCCTAAATAGGGAGCAAAAAGGAGTTTAGTACTGAGTAACCTAGGACTCTTTGCTTTTCTGTTGAAGGGAGGAGTCTAAATTTAAGGACTGAGTCATAATCTACAACCCTACTTCCTGCAAGTCTGTAAGTTTCCTTGGTCTCCTTCTCTCTGAGATAATGTAACTAAATTCAATAAAGTGCATTTAATTAATTGATTAACTTTTAATTGCAACTTTAAACAGGAACGAACTGCCTGTTCATCCTGCATAATGGAATGCTGAAGTTCCTACTCTGTTTTTAATCAAAAATAAAAATATTCCTGCAACAAACCTGTAGATGTAGGAATGCCAGACCTTTATAAGGGCTATGTTAGATACTGGTTGAAGTTTAGACAGAGCAAATTGGAGTTCAACAGGGGCTACAAACATATCAGAGAAGTGGAGTCAGCTGGCCAGTACTGCCCTCTGCCTCTGAGGTCCAAGTTAGCAAATTTAAAGGCACTTCAGTATATCTACCCTACACTATAGTCTACAATGAAGAAATATATGAAGTCTGATTAAAACTTTTCTCTTTTCCCACAATGAATTTTAGTATTTGAATTTATGCCTTTCTCTCCCCATGTATACTTATTATATTTACCCAGAATATAAAATATTTTCCTTTAGATAGACAAATACTATGAAATATGAAGACCATGTAAATTACTTATCAAGAATGTCACTTTATCTCATCAAGAAAGAAAAAAAAGAATATTCCTGGATAAATAAATAGATTGTCTCCTTAAATCCCTAAATCATGAACAGGGGAAATAAAAGCTCCTGATGTGTTGAAGAGCACAATTGGTAACACAGAACTGAAGAAACTTTGGCATTATAGTATCTTATGCTGAAGGAAACCATATGTTTAGAAGTGTTCTGACATGCTTTTTCCTGGGGCAGGGGAAGAAGAACGATAAAAATTACAATACTATTAACAGATGTACTTTACAGTGGGATTTACAACATGTTTAGGAAGTGTTTGACAGATGACACTTCAGCACCAAGGCTGGTATCTGTCACAGGGGTTAGGAAGCTCAGATACAAGCATCTACATAGGATGAAGTTCTGCTCTGCTTTGTAACCCACAATGACCATCTCACTGGCAAACAACAGGCTAGAAAATTAAAATGAATTCCCAAACTGAAGGGCAGACAGGCGGTGACAAGAATCTAAATCTAGAAAACTAAATTACCATTTTTGTAATTCTCTTGGCATAGTTAAAGACAGATTTACTTTTCTCACAAGATAAATTTCCAATCCCATCCTTGTTATTGGCACTTGAACTGAAAACACTTGTGTAGCAAACAGGTCAATTTACACAACAGGATCTGCTGTTTAACCAGTCCACATAAGATTTTCTGCAACAGCAGTCCAGAAATAGTAAGCTGTAGTTTGTGGCTTTCATATAGTGCTGAATAACTGCTGCAGCAAATACTACTATTTTCTAAACCCTATTACAAAGATAGAAAATCATGATGGAAAGTTTCAACCACAATACAAAGACAGGAAAGAACTCCTTCAGCCAAAATAATTTTCAAAGGTGATGAAAACAAGTGCAAAACTTTTGAAGATTTATTTTTCACAGAGGATTAATTTTCCTTTCAATTTTATGGGTGAGCATGAGGTATAACTTCACTCAAGTCAAGTATTACAGATCTAAAAGTTTTACTTTAATGTAGAATAGTTATAAGTGACAGAGAATAAACTTTCTGCTTTTTACAAACTTTCAAAGTCTATAGATATCTGTATCTGATTACTAAAGACTAGAAAGAATGTACTACTACAATTTTACAGTATGTAGTTAATTGACCAGGAAGGAATACTGTACGTTTATGAATACATAAACCCACATAAAAAGTACATAAAAAGACTCCATGTACAGTTAACACTGTGATTTTCAAACCACGAATAAACATAACATAAATTCAAATAAAGAGAGAATTTGTTTATTATACAACACAACAGTTTAGAGATTTTAAGTCTCTGTGTATCACTGTTACCCCAGGCATTGTACACAGAGATCGGTGTCTGAGGAGAGTCTCATCACAGGTCGCACTACATGGATCTTGTTTACATGATTTTATACTATACTGAAACTAGACTGAAGCTGTACAACAACACAGGTGAAGCCAAAAGTGCCGTTTAAAATCCAATTTGCTTATCTGTTGTTGTTTGTCCAAAAGAGACCAATGATTCTCTCTGCTTACTCCCAAACTGAAATTTCATTTCAACGTAGACATGTTGCTGGTGTTTCCAAAAGGAGAGGCCTCTTCCCTCATGGCCCCCATTTCAAAGGGATTTTACACACACATGCTAAATTCCATTTACCTCATCTTCTCTCAAAAAGTCCTCATCTGTGTCTGCATTATCCCTCCCCTCCTGAGTCTTGTTTTCAAAAAGTGAAAGCAGGAGTTGGAAAAAAAAAAAAAATGAAAAAAATGAAAAAAAGAAAGCCAAGGAGTTGCTACATATGGTCACGTCCTTCTTCATTTCATATGAAGACTGAGTACCAGTACATTCATCAACATTTTAGCAGTATGGTTGTGGTTGACATAAGGTTGTAATCGACCTCAAAATAACTTTTGTTCCATTTCTGTGCTTCCAGTTTTTGTAAAAATATGAGATACCTTGTTAGTAGGTGTGTTGCATTCTTCTGAGTCTTAGCTCTGAATAGAATAGATAGAAAAATCCTTGTAATTTCATCTTAAATGTAAAGATATACTTAGAGGTTTCATCACATATACTTCAAGAACAAAGATATTAATTGAGTCAAATATCAAGAGACAGGTACATAGTCCATAAAATATCAGTCATTGAAAATAAAACATATCAAATATTGCATTACAGAAAGAATATAATAAAAGAAATACTTTCTTTTTTCCACTTTATTCTGCTATATTGTGTTTTCAAGAGGCTAACTAGGGTTTTTCCATCATTCCACTAGATTTTGCAACCATATGGTCAAATGGAGAATATAGTGACTAAGTGGTAGACTTCCAGCCTCAACAATCTGCAATTGAAAAGGAGCAGATACATATGTTTTTCTCTTTCTCCTTTTTTCTTTTTTATTTTTTTTGTGTGTCATGTACCAGTTGCTACAACATTTGTCCTTTTTTGCATAAGACACAGCATTTACAGGAGCATTTTGTACTCTGAGACAGTTTCAATTCCTGACAGTACAGGAAACTTAGAGTTTATTCATTAAAAAGAGCATTTCCCAGAAGTTAATCTACTGTCTCAGTTTTTGGATTTATTCACACTGTATAACTGGAGAATGTTTATATATAATTAAAGTACATACAGACAGGTAAGTCTATTGCAAATTATTTTTCTGAGTGGGATGCATCTATTTACAGTAAACTAGTGCCAAGACTGTTGCAGCCTAATTCCTTACAGATCTAGTTTCTGAAATTGCCAGCTGCGCATTGCTGAGACTCATTAAAAGTCAGTATCAGTGGCATGAAAATTTTTGATCTTTTCTTTATCATTAACCTGTATGTCACATAAAATATTGACATAGACCAGGTTCTAGACAAGTGGTTTTCAGGTAAAATCTTCCTTCCCCAGTTGAAAGAATAATAAATACAAGATCTACCATTTTAAGCACATTAGTAATTTTATATATGCACCATTCATATGTGATTTGTACAGAAAATCCTCACTGCAAGATAAAAATACCAAAGGAGAGGCTGCTCATGCAATATGCTCCAACAAATGAAGTGCATCACTGCTAATACACTTGATCACATTCAGTTTTATTCAGCACTTTACTATTGTTGGTGAATCTTTAAAGAGGAAGGAACATAAAGTACTCAGATACATTTATTCTCATTTGTGCATTGTTTATGGAGCTCACATAACCTCTTATTGTAAAGGGAGTAAAATCAGGCACTGATTTGGCTCACTAGCCACAGTAGCCCTTCTTTTTTGAGAGAAAACCCCAATTCAATTTCTCGCTGGAATGGATTTTTCACAAATAAGGATAATCCTTCATTTAGTGTTTATACACTTGGTTACCTCTTAGCATTCCTCCCCATCATATCAGGTTTCAAATTTTATTAAAAATTGCCAGAATTCATTTATGCATTAGTTAATTTTTTTATAGTTATGGTAGAGCTGGCATTCAACAAATTTTGTATTAGGAAGTAATAGTCATGATTTTATCAGAGTATAACAGGACCCACACCAAATTTTACCTTCATTTTCTTGTGACATTTTACTGTCCATGCATGTCCAACATACTCAGCCAGCACAAAATGAGTATTTGTACTGCCAAAAAGTAAACTATTTTTCAGTCTCCTACCTTCTCCCTCCCTTGTCACCTAAGACAGACACAAACACTCAGGCCCTCTAATTTATTTTATCAGAGAATACAGGGCAAAATGGATTGTAGATAATTATGTGGCCTCTCTGAAGTTTACAGCAAGATTCTACTCACTGCATAAAGTTAAGGTTCAAGTATATCAGTTATATTCTAAATAAGAAAGCTACAAAATTTCAATGCTCTTCAATGGAATATACAAATTGAAATACACTAGAAAGAAGTAAAAGCAGAAGAGAAACGTAAGGGTCAAACTGATGGAAAATTTTTCTAGCAGACTACAAACACTTTAAATGAAATTACAAAATTTGTAGTTAAAAGAACCTTAATCTAGCAATTTCATCCTAGTTGAAATAAAGAAAGTCTATGAATTCTAATTTCCTCTTCAAACGACTGTTTTGCCAAAATGCCAAAGTCAATAATCTTAGCCTTCATCACTGGGCCTGAATTTCAGGAAACAGCTTTTTAAGCTAAAATGCAGCACTGAGACAGAAGGGTACAGAGAACCAAAGAGGCAACCTGGTGGCCCTCATTTCTGATCACATCCTAGAAATTGAACAGCCCTATCTTGTATTCCTCTTAATTGGGTTAGCCACAGGAATAGGGTGAAATCAAGTTTAATGTATGATAACATCAACTGAAGAACTACGAATGCACATCAAAGAATTATTATTGTCAGGTTAATACCTGTAAGGAAATTAAGGGAAAAATTAAAAAAAAAAAAAAAAAAAAAAAAAAAAAAAAAAAAGAAGGAAAAAAAAAAGAAGAAAAAAAGTCTTTCTTAAACTATTTCAAAAGCCTGAGAGTTAGGCAACATTAGTTTATTTTTAAAACCCATCCTCAAAAAATAAATCTGTACATCACCATCAAGAATTGATGGTATTTTCTCACATGGTCTTAAACCAAAAAAAACCCCTCATGTATGACACCACATAATAAATACATTGCTTAAAATGCAAGCAAATGAAGCAAAATGAAACATAAATAAAACTATTACATAGTGAAAGCACATTTGTTCCCATGAGTTGGTATTTTGGTTTTTGTACATTTTTCATTTTAAGAATTTTTAAAGAATTTTTAGTACTGTACAAAACCACAGAAAATCCTTTCCTATTAGCCTGGAATTAAAACAACCCTTTTGTTTGTCAACTTACAATTGACTGAACTAATTTATATCCTATAAGGCAGGAGATGCACATAGAAATGGATTATTCTGATGGCACCGGACTGCATTATTTTAAATCCATTTTGCTTCTCACCAAAAGTACTGTCACACTTCAGGCAGAGATTTATTCTGGTGACTTGACCTCAACAGAAGGGTCCATGGGGCTCAAGACTCATGCAAGTAACCAGACAGTCTTTCAGTTTGGTGATTCTTTTTCACAAAATTTAATGAAATTATTTCTAAACACATATAGAAGGAGCTTAGAAATTTCTGGACCTGAACTAAAGCAGATATACCTACAGACTCAGAAGAGGTTGCATATGAAAACAAAACTATTCTTCCACTCTTAAGCACCACCTAAAAGACAAGGAAGAAGCTGGGTTAAACAGATTCTTGCCTATTTGCCCAAGTCTGTTGGTTTAAAACAAGGAAAGCAATTAGAAATGAAAAACCTACCTTCGTGAGAATTGATTTCCTCCACCTGAAACTAAATTTTTCAAGTCAAGCAAGTCAAAATGTACAGAGAGAATATGAACACCCAGAATGAATGTGTTGCTCAGATGAGGCCAGTGCAAAATTGCACATCCTCTCAGCTGCACAGGTGGTAGAGTGTGAACAGACAGGCAATCTGCAAACCGAGGGAGGACAAACACACTTCAGGGAAATTTTGAAAATATGCCCTACTACCTATGACATCTATATTGGTAACAGACAAATAAAACCATCTTCGGTCATTTTTTCAAAGTTATGGACATTACTCTGCAACATTCCTGAGTAGAGATGAGACAGCTGGCCAGCTATGCACAGAGCTAAGCAGAAGAAAGCCAGTAAAAACATCTCTTAGTGCTCCTTAGTGGAAGCTGAAGCATCAGCTAAAATGTGGTCCCTTACTCTGAAAAAGGTAAGTTCTGCCAACCGAGCTGACTTCTTTGACAGCACTTATGGAAATAAGGACATGCAGACATATTGATTCTAATGGATAAAGCCTGAATTCAATTTTTTTAAAAAAGGCAATAAAATCTAGAACTTGGGGATGTACAGACAAATTCAAAGCAACTACAAAATGCTTCCACTATCAGATCATAAACAGCTAATGTCCACATGCAGATCGAATCAAAGTAAATGCACCACAGATATTCACTTAGCTTTTATGACAGTGTGCGAATAAAGTCTAGAAAAATTTCAGAGTTCAATGTTACATGTATATTTGTATAGTTAAAAATAGAAAAAACCCCAACTGGACTCCTAAGATTATCGAGTTCTTAACAGAGAAGCATTTATTGTCGTTCAAAAATACTCCAAAACAAACATAAACCACTTCTACATTCAGGTTATATCATTAAACTCTTCTTTCTGCATAAATGAGCAAGCTTTAAATATACAAAACTACTAGAGGGTATCAAGGATGTCTTCTTTTGTCCATCTGCTTACAGCAGAAGAACTTAAATGAGCCCTAACAATTTAATTGTGGATTACTAACTGGTCACCATCCCCAAGAAGGCGGCCAAAACCATCATTAAAAAATTGCATACTTTTATCAAGGAAGTTAAGCCAATATAACTACTATGGCCGTGGTTCTAGCATGTTGAAGATGTTTTATAGTAATGAAGCTCTGAGGAATAACTTAAAAAATTTGACTTAATTACCTTTAGATTGCAACCCTATCTAAATAAGTCTGATCAACTTAAAATTAGCTGATTTTTGTTAAAGAAGTCTGAGTTCTCAGTTATGTAATGCTTAAGTATCCAAACCTTTCTTATTGAATAATTTAGTCCAAAACCAGGAAAAAGCCCACAAACTCAGACACTCCAAATGTAAAGATTTGGAGGGATTTCTTCCACAATGAAATAGAATAGAGACCTGTTTATAGTTCTTTTAGAGGTAAACAGTCCCTTAAGTATGTTTTAAATTAACCCCATTAGTTAACAATAATTTAGAACAAAATACTATAGATAATAATAATAATTTAGAATGTACATCAACTTCTTAATGGAGATGAGGGTGTACTTGTAAGAAAATAGAATGACATTTCCTACTTCTGCTACTGCAGAACCTTAAACTGGTGCCTCAGATATTCCAGCATCTTATACAGTAAGAAGAAAATTACTGACCTTTTAGGATTGTTTAATATTCATTATTATGAAAAATGTTGAAATAACTAGTGGTAGCATGATCTTTCTGTACTCAGAGCTATCTAAGGAATAATACTGGGAAAACAGAAGTTTGGCTGTACTTTAATAAAGAAAGCAAATTAGGAGAGTTATGCACAGGGACATCTGAATCTCAGTGGCAGCTGCCATGCTAAAAAAAAAGCCCCACTGTCACAGCCTAGGACTTGTTTGTACTGTAATACATTCCAGAAACATATCCACAGCACATTTTGGTCTTATTGAGTAGAAATCTGAAAGAGATAGAAGAATGGATGGTTGAATAGATAGATAGATAGATAGATAGATAGATAGATAGATAGATAGATAGATAGATAGATAGATAGATAGATAGATAGATAGATAGATAGATAGATAGATAGATAGATAGATAGATAGATAGATAGATAGATAGATAGATAGATAGATAGATAGATAGATAGATAGATAGATAGATAGATAGATAGATAGATAGATAGATAGATAGATAGATAGATAGATAGATAGATAGATAGATAGATAGATAGATAGATAGATAGATAGATAGATAGATAGATAGATAGATAGATAGATAGATAGATAGATAGATAGATAGATAGATAGATAGATAGATAGATAGATAGATAGATAGATAGATAGATAGATAGATAGATAGATAGATAGATAGATAGATAGATAGATAGATAGATAGATAGATAGATAGATAGATAGATAGATAGATAGATAGATAGATAGATAGATAGATAGATAGATAGATAGATAGATAGATAGATAGATAGATAGATAGATAGATAGATAGATAGATAGATAGATAGATAGATAGATAGATAGATAGATAGATAGATAGATAGATAGATAGATAGATAGATAGATAGATAGATAGATAGATAGATAGATAGATAGATAGATAGATAGATGATAGATACATACATACATACATACATACATACATACATACATTCATACATACATGCATGCATGCATGCATGCATGGACAAAGAAAGGCAAGATCAAGAAAGATTTACCTACATATGCAACTTAAGAGGTCAAGTGTGCAGATATGGCTTAAATGTTTAAAATGCTGATGAATATTCATTGTATCTAGTTTCAGCATAAAAGGCTGAGAAACTTGAGAACCAGGGGTTTTCTTTGGGAAGGAAGGAGGTATTGCACGGAGAGAAGGCCATCTTTATAGATAGTTAAGACAGCAACATCAGAGCTGCCAAAAATTAATATGCAAAAAAAGTAATTTTTCATTTCCTTGGACAACAATACACATTCATGGGTTCAATATGCTAGCAGAGTGAAAGAGTGCTTCCTCTCTTGTTACATTTCTGTCTCCAAGAATATCCCAAACTAAAGCTGAATAAGGCTTATTATTGCATCTGCTGGTACTGCCTTTTCCCCAAAATGTATATATCTGAACAAAAAACCCATAAAAAACATTAATAGAAACAGGACAAGACCTATAAAAGAATGAAACAGATTAAAGTTCCAAATCTGATTTACATTTATACATTCAGAGAATGTACAACACTACACAAAACCAATTCAAATGCAACTAATATTTTTGACAAAACAAGTGTTACTCTGAGCATGGTATTTTTTACTAGTCCCAGGCATTCCATGATATACTGAATTAGACATTAGGGGTGATCTCAGTGCATAAATATCTGAAGGGAGGTTGTAAAGAAGATAGAGTCAGGCTCTTTTCAGAGGTGTCTGGTGACAGTACCAAAGGCAATGGGTACAAACTGAACAAACTGAAACACAGAAGGTGCTGCCTGAACGTAAAGTGTAACCATTTTATTGTGAGGATGAAAGTGCTGGCACAGGTTGAGGAGGGAGGCTGTGGAGTCTCCATCCTTGGAAATATTCAAAAGGACGTGATCTGGGGCAACTGGCTCAAGGTGGTTCTCCCTGAGCAGGGAGGGTTGGACCAGAAGATTTCCAGTACTCCCTTCCAACCTCAATTATTCTGCAAGTCTGTGATTCTCTGCTATCACAGCACCTGCAGGAACAAGGTAAACTGAACACCATCTGTATTACTAGGCATAAATCTATCCTTTCTGGCAAAAGGGTTTATTAGACATTTGATTCAGAAACCCATGTAAAAATCTTATCTGAAAGTAAATTTTGTAACTGTTTTCCTTTACATTTATGACTGTTGTTGCCTACACTGAAGAAACTCACTTTAGGCTCTACATTAAAAGCCAGTTTTATTTCACAGCATGACTTGAAGCAGTACATAATACTGAAGTCATTTTCCCTGTCTCCAATAGTTTGTGTTTTTTTCCAGCTTTTAAGACACTTTATAATGTGTAATCTCACTGAAAACACATACTGCAATAAATATAAATCATGCATAGATATCTCAGAGCTTGTAATAGAATTAGGAGTTAAAATATACTTTCTCATCCCATTAAAATGAAAGAAGAACCTATATTATTTTTTCAACACAGAGGCAAAACTGCTGCCTTTGTCAAGTTTATTTGCATGAAAGAATTGCTGTTCCTGTCTTTTGAAATGCATGGAATGATCTTTTTTTTCATAAATCAAACATATTTGTTTTCATTTACTGTATATTACAACTGATATCCCATGTGATGAAATTTTTCTTAAGGGGTATTTAAAAAATAAATGAAAGAGATAGCCAAAAGCCTGAATAAAACCTTGTCAATTCTTCTGAATCCTCCCAACTGTTCTCTTCAGATGGAGCAGAGCACTTTGGAGACCAGCCACAATGGCAGTGTCACTGTGTGAGACATGTGCAAGGGTGAGGCTGTTCTTCAAGAGGTTCAGTGGCAAGTAAGACTCAGAGCCAAAGACAAAAGTGGAGAAGAAAAAATAAAATGCTTTTAAAATATTTTTCCAGTCACCCAAGGCTGGACTTTCTTATTTCTGTAAGTGCCGCAGTATCTTAAATAGGCCCCAGGAACATTTGTTGGAGTAGCCTCCCCAGGGCAAGGCTGAATTTGGCAAAATCTAACATATCAACAAAATCACCCAGACTTTTTAACATATTGATGTAGGCATAATGTTTTTTCTTCTGATATCCATGGTAATGAAAGCAATGAAGACATTGGAAGAACAATGGCAGAATGAGACCTGAAGACCCACTGCGATCATTCTTACAAAAGTTCCACCAGTAATTCCAAATTCTGAGTCAGCTCAGCACTAATTTAATGCTGATGCTCTGCACCAAGTCACTGCAAGCAACATGAGTACAACATGGAAGACATGTATGACACAAATTTCTTATGAGGATGAGACCTGTGGGACTATAGTAAAAATACCAAAGTATTGGACTCCTTGGTCAGGCCAGTTAGTGATAGATTCTTTTTTGCTATGATTGAAAATTATTCCTTTCTGAGACAGATTTTGTTACTGCAAACTGCTCAAACTATCTAATGGATATGAAAGATAAGAGGTTTTGTATCTAGCATGGACTTGGAGATAAATGACAAACACCATTAGGAGACAGGGCTTACTATCAAAATATAGTTCTGCACTAACAGACTCAGCAGTTCATATTCATGACAGATCTGTCACCATAAGATCAGTTCATAAGAGAAATGAATGCACAAAAGAGTACATCTCCCTGTGCAGTGGGTAGGGAGAAAATTAGAATACACTTGATTTCTCTCTGGAATTCTGGCACAGCAGGGCTTGGCCTACACTACAGAATAACATCCAAATCTTAAGATGTTCCCTCACTCTGAACAAAACACTGGTTCACCAGGAAAAAAAAACCCAACAAAACAAAACAAAACAAACAAACAAAAATGAACAAACAAACAAACAAAAAACCCACCAAACCCACAAACCTCTAGGCTTGTGATTAAGTGTGCTGACTTAATATAAGTAATGGAGAAGGATTTCCTGAATCTGTAGAAACCTTGGAAAAATTATTCCAAGAGCTCATTTTCTCTGCACTAGTCTTCTCAATGCAGCATTAGCATCAGTGCCCAGTGGTAGTAATTTAGATGTCAGAATTGAGACATTTCCCATTATTTATGTAGAAAGACACACATATACTGAATACATGTAATTTCCTGTAAGTACTACTTTTGTCAGCCAAATGCAAGGAAATTAAGCTATTTTTGTACTAACACATTCATTAGCAGGAACTCAAAAGTAAATGGTTGTTTCACATTTGTTGCTTTGACCAAGGAATACACGTTACAATGGTAACTTTCTTATGCACAGTATTTGGCAGAAATAATTTAGCACATAGTGTTTGTCATGTGTTAGCTAAAATATATCAAAAAGATTTTTATCTTCACATCAGACATGTAATTTTGGAGAGACAAATACCTACGTTACCCAGTCTCAAGAATTCAATCACATTTTTAATATCTCCCTAGCCTGTAAATGTTACCACACTTCATCACAAAAACTTCAATGGGTGTTTATTTTGCAGTTTAGCTTCAAAGGACAAATTGATTTTTTGTAACCTCATTGCAATATTACTCCAACAGTGTAACTAGCAAAGGGAAGAAGCTGACTCAGCAGCGGTAAGGGCTACATAATTTCAGAGGTGCTCCTTGTCCCTTCCTCTTTCAGACAGCCTGACTCCAAAGCAGTGAGCAGTACACTCCTGTAGTGGTTTAACCCGGGCTGAGTGCCAGGGGCCCACTGCAGCCACCCTCTCACTCCCCCTTGCCCAGCTATAGAGGAGAGAGAGAATATAACGAGAGGTTTCGTTATTCATGATAACAACTACAGCAAATTCTTTCTTAATCACCGTCACAGGCAAAACAAAACTCCATGTGGGAATAATAGTCAGGTTTATTACTAACAAGATCAGAGCTAAGAGTGAGAGACAACAAGAGACACCTTTTACCCCCCACCCCCTCCTTACATCCTTACAGAGGCGTTCTGCCAACTACTGATTGGCCCGGCCTTGGCCAGCAGCGGGCCCAGCCTGGGCATGGGGGAAACTTCCAGCAGCTTCTCGAAGAAGCCTCTCCCTCAGCCCCCCCCACTGCTACCAAAACCCGGCCACAGAGAAACCAATACATCTCCTTTGTCACTAAGCTGGGATAAAATTAATTCAAGGAAAAAGGCATGATCTGAAATGAGCAGTGGTGAGGGTTGGTTAACTGTGGAATGGAGTTTTGCAATGATATATATATATGTAAAAAGAGAAGTAGGAGTAAACTGCCTTTTTATTTTATATTACTGAAAATCTCCACTAAGTTTATGTCCATTGAAAAGAAAACACCCTGAATGCCCTATTGAAATAACTCAAATGGAGTTAGGAAGTAAGAAATCAAAGAAAATGAATGTATTAAAAATCTTTCTCTTCTTAGGAAATACAAAAGTATCAAATTCCAAATGCCACCATATCGTCTATCAGGAAGACCACCTACATTGTCTCTGACCTGTTGTTTGCCAGTCACTGAAAGGCACTCTGAAGACTGTAGCACTTTTCCCTCACAGCCTACGCTAACAAGCTATCTAAAAGACAAGCCTTCCCTGGTTCCAAAAAACCATGAAAAAAAAAGAAAAGAAACAAAATTCAGCAAACGGCCATGTCTTTGTTAGGTTTAAGATGAAAAGCAATAGATGAAAGCAACATCCCTAATATGACAAACAATGGAAGAGCAGTTCTGCGGCAAAGACAATTTAACAAAACCTGTGAAGTCAGGAGGTTTCTCTGGAGTGCAGAGGGCAGGGACAACAACAGGATTGTATGTACCAGATGTCCTGTAAGTACCAGAAACTAAGTCTCAGCTACAGGGAGTTAAATCAGCTCTAAATATAACTCCCCATGTCTGAAAAGACCTTATGTAATGATGTACACCATAAGGAACACTTGAAAAGTATAGAAGATGCTACAACAAGCTTTTTTGGGTGCTTGAGGAAGATATACTAAAAACTCCACCAGTACTAACTACTAAGAACACAACCAGAAGAATGACCTTGTAATGAATCCTCACACTAGAAATGGCCTCACCATAGCACCTGTGCCTGAGTAGAGTAGAGTAGTTTATTTACCACACATCAATCTAGACTTTTGTTCTGGTTGAATTTAGTACTATAATAAACAGATACCAAATCAAATTTAACTGCCTTTTGTACCAGGAGTACATCACAGAGTCATTTACATTGAAAAAGTCTGGGGTTTTGTACAGGCTGGTGCATATCGGTTTGCATATCAAGGCCTTTCATTCACAGATACACACTTTCCTTTTCACTCTAGAACTAACACTGAGAATGTTAACACTGTGATGGCTCTAAAAGAACTGCAAATGTAACTGCTATATTCAGACTTTTTTGTGGGTTTTGGTTTGTTTATTCATTTTGGGTTTGCTGTTGCCTTGTCATTTGGTGTATTGGGTTTTTTTTCTGGAAAGAGGAATACCCTAATTATCTCAGGGGTGAAACAAATCACAGCATTGTATGATATAAAATAAATATTTAAAAAGCCTAAAAATCGCCAATCAACAAACAAAAACAAATTTTCAACTCATACGAAGAAAGTTAGTAGTAGGCTTGTAGGTGGCTCCCATGCTCCAATCTTTCCAGACATGCTTTTGTGCTTGATTAATTAGAAAAAGTAGAGAGAGGTGATACTTTTGTAGTGATGGACATTTTCTCATAATTAAATTAACATGGTAGATAACTTCCATAAAGCCTTAGGTCATGAAACATTCGTAAAATACCAGCCTAAGTGTCAACTGGAAAATTACAAATTTAATGATTAGATATATGTCTTTGGTAAAAATAAAAACAGTGAGCTCTTTAATGTCATAGAAGTATAGTATAATAAATTTACTCTGAGCGTCATATATTAAAATAATGCTATGCAAATAGGCATGATGGTTAAATAAGGTTTTAGAATAAGACTGTTTAAATGAATAAGTAATATTTTAAAATGTCAGTCAACATACCATGAAAAAAGAAAGCTCAATTTAATTAGGTCGGTCATTTGTGGCTTAGGTAGGAAAAGGATTAGCATGTAGTACTCTACATGCTGCCCAAAGCTTTGTGTAGGTTTTACACAGGTATTCACTTTGATCTCAATAAAAGAATAAGTGTAACAAATGATGACTTACTTACACGGTGCTTTGGTGCTTATGGTACAAGTGAGCTTCTCAAGAAACTTGTTGAATTGCCATGTAAAGGTCAGGCACAGTTTATGAAGAATGGGGAGAGAAAAGGAGGATCTAAAAAAAGCGGCTTTGCTGGCAAATCTGTAGTATAGTGGTACAGACAAACTTTTTTTATAGTCTGTTCATGTCAACTATATTTGGACTAATTTCTCTATAAAAGGAAAATAATTGCATTTCCAGTAGAGAAGATGTGTCTCAGCAATCACTGGCACAGTTCCGTGGGATTGGAGGCGAAAGATACGAGGGTATGGGATAACACACTAACTTGAGCTTTTTCTAATGTGCATAGAAGTCAGATGATTGACAGTAAGACTTTCAGCTGGACAGGACAGAATTTGTCTTGCATTGTAAACTACAATGCATTGAAGCAAGCAGAGCAGACACAATGCACTTGCTGTGGGGGCCACAATTCTGCCTGGCCTTAACACAGAACTGAAAAATAAATGAGTCTTAGTACATAATAGAAATCCCCCAGTGGGAATTACTTTCTGTCTCCCTGGAAGATGGACTAGAAAATGACAAAAAAAGAGGTTCATAACGGCCAGGCACATGCTAAATCTGTACCTAATCTTTATAGCCACAGAACTGAGATAGATGCTATGTATTTACAAAACAAACTGTCTGCTGCTTAGCAAAATCAGGACACTAAGTGCACCCATATTGCAAATATTGCATTTTGGATGTCCAGAGGACTGACAACCCAAACTGCAGGAACACCATGCTCACTCTTCCTAACTACTGTATTCTTCAAATTTGAGAGAAAAAGAATGATAACAGATTTTCTTTGTTTTAGTGAAAATAATGAGAATCTTAATTTGTTTAATAGACAAGCATTATTTAAAAACTAAACCAGAATAAAGTTATCATTTGATACTCTCCAAAAGACATCTCCCTTTTGTCTTTTGTACTTGTATGTTCAAGTACCTTCTCATATCTTCTAAAAGCTGGGATTTTTTTGAATCAGTCCTGAAAATTGGAACAGCTTACACTACAAGTTTCCAGCTACTTTCTTTCCATATCTACCATAAAATATAATAGAAAAATGATGCAGCTATAATCTGCTTATTTAATTGAATTTATAAGTTTATGTATATTTACTGTTTCATTGACTCTGTATTTGCTAAAACAGTCAGACCATGTACATTCCAGGCAGTCAGAACTTATTTATAAGTATCCTTTAGTGGAACTTTTTATAATAGGGTTTCTATCATGGAGTTATGAGGAATTCCTAGGACACAACAAAGAGGTGAATCTTTTTTATTTGTTTGTAGGACTTTTTAAGTCTACAAAACAAAGAATACTGTTAAGCAGATACTGTAAAAGCTGAAAAGTTTGGAAATTTATTAAAGTTTACTTAATAAAAGGGACATAGGGATTCAAAAATAAATATCACACATGTGAAAGTCATGATTCCCAAAAGTGGGCATGCTAAATGAAGTCACTGAATCTAGCAAAGCTCTCATGATGTGTGATGTCGATGCAATATGTAAGATTATGACAGTGATAACAGCAATGTCTTTCAGCTGTACTGACTGCTTTTAACCCAGCCTGGGTTATTATCCATCCTACCATTGGAAATGTACATTAATGGTGTCCCCTCTTGTGTCTTTATTTATATGTGATTCAAGCCTATATTAATCACCAATATTTAAATGCAACTTTTGAGAGAGAAAAAAAATCCCACAGCAAAAGACAAATTTATACATTTGAACACGTGCCAAATATGAAAGTCCCTGCCCCAAGCTTTAGCATACTATGGCTCAATCTCCTTCCAAACCTAAGCATCTCACATCACAAACCTGGCTTATGAGAGACAGAGCTCTAATTCAACAGTAACACAACCAGTGAAACTCAGCAGCACTTAGATGAAAAAATAAAAACAACCAAACAAAAAAAAACCCTCCAAAATTTTACACCACTATATATTCCACTCAAACAATATTCTCCCATTTCAGAATGCAAACCACATTTGGCAGATCTCCTACTAACTTTCTATCTCAGCACAATAACTTGTTTGACTCTGCATGCAGCAAATGAGCTGGAGGGATTAATATTCCCATCTACACAGCCACTGAGAACATTTTTGTCTTTTTCTTTAATGGCCAAAATCTCTATCTGAAATCAAGTCTTTCTGTGGCCTTAACAACTGTTCCAAGCTTCGAATAAGAATCTGTAATCTCATCTGTTTAGCAGACATGTAGTTGCATACATTGTGCATAATTCCGGATTAACCATTAGTCCTTAAAATAAAGAGGTAAGTATGTCTTTCCAGGACTGGAGCTCTAGTCTGCACTCTGTTCCTTGCATATACTGCAAATAATGGAGATAAGTAAATAAAATTTTGAAAAGGCTTTGAATTACTCTTCTCAGTTATAAAGAGCGAGAAAAAAATATAAGCAGGAATACATATATACATAGCCATATGTATGGATATAGGAAAAAACAGATACATAATTTCCATTTACTCCAAAACCTTGAAACAAATCCAAAAAAGCTTACCCTTGCCAATGTCAGTGTTCCTTGTTTACACACACTGCAGCGGACCCTCAGTTTCCCAGGCTTCACAGCTTGGCAGAAATTTTTGCAAAAAACATAAAAACTGTTGTAACTAGCTGCACCTGTCAGAAGGAAAAAACAAACAAATAGAAAACAACCACTTTTGAGATATATGAAAAATCAGTAACAAACTGTCGTGAAAGGTTTCTATTTGACTCTATCAGTGATAAGTTAAAATAATTTTGTGTTCTGAAGACAGCATTGTGATCATCTTATCTTGCCTGGTCTAGTTCTTAACATCTTCCAGTAACTCCTGCTTCTTGATCAATAGTTACAGGTGGACTACACTGTACCTCCTAGGAAATACATCCTGTCTAGAGTTTCAGCTTACCACTGATGAGCAAAATCTGTAATCTTTGGCACGTGATGTATGAGATTAATTACCTCAGCTCTTCATAATTTCTACTTCAGTTATCTAGCTCCAAGTTTTATGAGGTAAAATTACATGAAAATTTCTTTGGATGAAGTTTAAAAGATGAATTTCACATAGAAAGAAACCAAATATTTAATTTAGTACATTTATTTTTATTTATGGAAGACTGGGAGCCACTTCTTAACTCTTGCTGGCAGCTGTATATACAACCTAGCAAAGTTTGTAAACTGCTGCCAAGATATTAGGCCAAGTAAATTTCCAAGGAAAATGAAATGAAACACGTTCTGTTCTGTGAAATTATGGAGCAGAATGTGATATGCAGAGAATTGTGAAACCCCAGGGCATTGCCAAAGAATTTGATTTCACAGGCAATGCTGATCCCTGTTTTGAGTGAAGTACTTTTTAGAATGGCTACTGCTATTCCTTAGAAAATTTTGAAATACCCATGGTACAGTTTTAATTTAGGCTCTCCAAGTTCAGAGAATCAAGCTTATTACCAGAAGTTGAACTAAGTTCAGAATAAAGTTTTAAATAGGTATTTCTCAATATCAACAAGTTTGACCAATTAACAGTGGTGAACTTCAGGATCAGTAGCAGTCCCTTAGGGATGAAAAATTTCCCAATGTCTTCTTCCCCATTTTACTATTCCTCCCTACATTCAGCAGCAATATACTTTTTATGTACATTTGAACCCTAACATGTTACCACAGTAAATATGACTCGGAATAATATTTTTAAATATGTTCGACTTGCTCTATTTTTACATATCTCTTACACAATAAGGGTCAGACTAAGTGTCCTGCCAATGCAAAATGACTATCAATTACATGTTATAACATGTTCACACATACAAATTTTTCCTATGAATAAGTGCAACTCAAAAGGCTGAGAGCACACTTCCCAAATCAATCTAAAACAGTTCTAGGAGTAAAATAGTTCAATTAAAGAATTAAAGAATAAAAGGCTTACGCTGAACTATTTAATATATAGTACAATGTTGAGAGGTGACAACTAAATATGACAAAGTTTTGGACATCTAGAATTCTGTTCACTGATATTATGCTGGAGGCTCTGAACACCGAGACTGAGAGCACATCTAGATTAGACTCAGTTGGCCCCAGAATCCACAACAAAAATCCAAACTATACTATTGCATATGAGGAGTACACTTTCAAACGACTGAATTTTACTTTTGGCAGTTCCTCTCTGCAGGATCAGCTGATCAATCAATAAAACAAAAGGACACTACCTTTTAGCACAATTCAAAGGAAATGCTACATGACAAGTAAGCAAGAATGCTATTGCCAGTAGAGGCTTATAATAAACAAGATGATTTCAGCCATTTATTCCTGACTCAGCCTCAAGTGCAGGAAGTGACACCAGAGCCAGTTACCTATTTTGTTATCACCAGTCCTCTCTCATTGTTCCAATTTCTTAAATGGTTTGTTTAATGGGATTACCAAGACTGCTGCTTCTATTTACATGTAGAGGCACTTATCCTGAGGAGTTCTGTGGTGCTTCTACTCACTGTCCTAGTTTGGTTCTATTCTCCAGGATTCCTGCCTTTCAGCTAAAGAGAACCATCATACTGAGTAGGTGAGTACAGCATAAAACATTTTGTTAATTGGCTGATACCTTTTCTGGTCCTGTCCTCCACTCCCTGGTGTCTTGTGTTCCTGGCTCACATTTTATGCCAAGATTATTTCAAGCATTAAAACAGTTGGGGCAGGAATGATGCGCTCTCTCTCTACTTTATGTTCTTAGCTCATTCCATTTGGACCCAAAGATTATTTCATTGAATACTCTGGAAAATATTCACAGGGTAGTATGACATAAATCAGCATGACTGAATACTGCAGTAAAAAAGTAGGAGTCATAGGAGAGGCCTAAAATGAGACATATTGCTGATTTACTACAGGGGATAAATCTTACACATTAGCTTGATATTTGCTCTGTGCAAAAATAGACTGTATTAGCTTAATATTCATTTTTCTTAGCACTTTCAATTTTGTTTTCTGTTTTCATGAATATAAAATTTCCCCCCAAATAAATCCCCTATGCACAAATCTGAAACACAAGAAACGAATTTGTAATCTAATGGGTTGAGGCAGTTAAGCAGCACAGATCTATTCAGAGACAAAGAATAAATTTTGAAATGTCTGCTATAGCAAGAAAGCTGGAAAGGCAAACATGACAAGTGGAATGCACTAATTTAAGAAAGGAAGTGCTAAATGGAGTTTTCAGCAGCTCATTCACTACTTTATGCAGATGTGCTGATCACATTCTCACAAAGTGCAGTTAAGTCATTGTGTGTGTACTGAGCAGCATCACCAGGCAAAAATCATCTATCTCCAAAGAGAGGGTCCCTATCAGTACCCTGCTCCAACATGGGTCTCCCACGGGGTCACAGCCTCGTTCCATCATCCACCTGCTCTGGCGTGGGCTGCTGCATGGGCTGCAGGGGCACCGCTGCTCCATCATGGTCTTCACCCAGGGCTGCAGGGAAACCTCAGCTCTGGCACCTGGAGAATCTCCTGCCCGTCCTCCTGCACTGACCTTGGTGTCTGCACTGTTGCTCACATGTTCTCACTCTGCCCCTCTCTGGCTGCAATTAACATCTGCTGAAATAACCTTTTTTTTTTTTTTTNTTTTTTTTGTCCTTCTTAAATGTTTTCACAGAGGTGTTAGTATCATTCCCGATGGGCTCAGCTTTGGCCAGCGGTGGGTCCAGCCTGCAGATGGCTGGCATTGGCTCTGCCAGACATGGGGGAAGCTTACGGCAGCTTCTCACAGAAGCCATCCATGTAACCCTCCTGCTACCAAAACCTGGCTACACAAACCCAGAAAGTTTAGTAGGAATTCAGAAAACAATTCCTATTTTACAGCTTTCACTTTCAAATATTATCACATAAAGACATTTATTGTGGGCTAGTTTTAGTAAAATGTTTGGTGGTTCCCTAAAGTAGCCTTCTGTGAGATGTATCCGAGTGTTTTGTACTGTTTCTCCATTTAGGGTTTTAAGCTTCTTAGGACCTGAATTACTTCCTTTTTTTCTGTGCTGTTAATGATGACCATGGTGTGCAAGCTTTGTACATGTTAGTGATAGGACGGATCAATTATTTTGATATGCATGACTAATTAATGAGAAAACATTAGTCATAGTGACTATAGACCGACCCTGAAATCTCTAATCAGTCAAAACACCTATTATCATCTATATGACTATTATTGTCTACATTTAAGTGAATAAAATCTGAATAGGGATATTAGAAGCTAGCCTACTGTTTTCATTTGAACTGCATTTTCATATAGATGATAATGATTACTGAGTCTTTCCTGTAATTAGCTATTTAAAAGAGGGCACAGCTACAAGAAATCTTTCAACAGATTGAAAACTACATAAAGATAGAATTGTTTCAGATTCCATTATATTTACATTTAGACTAGTTGTAATTTGTAAAATGTAGGCCGACTGCCAGAGACCTCCTATTTTAGCAATCTGTACCCATGTAATCAAAAACACATAGTTAAAGTGAAAAAAAAAAATCCTTCCAACTGTCTTCACTTCAAGAACTTTGCCTGATTCAACACATTATGGGGAAGAACATCTGAAGTATAAGCCCAGAAGTCTCAAAGTACTGAAAATTTCCATGTAAATCTAAATTAAAAAAAAAAAAA
>VXBA01005032.1:100956-212852 GCA_013399895.1 Serilophus lunatus
CTTAAAAGATCCTATTCACTTTCCAAAAATACAACTGGTATGCTCTGCCCTTAAACTTTTCTTCTTCAACCATTCTCCTTTACCTGAAAAGATTCCACAAAGCACATAGCTTTCCCCCCCAGACCCATATATGCAGATGCACATATTTATAAAACTTTTGTACCTATTCTTATTATACTTATTTTTTATGTCTGTCCAATTTAGAACATGAAAATGGCATTTATTTAGCAGCTAGATTTATCTAATCTGATTGTATTCTATTCTAGTGAGAAAAATGGACGCTTTCAAGGTTTTCATTCATCCTAAAATAGATATAAAAAGATATAAACATGTCAGATAAATTATGAGTTAAAGGGTCTGTTTCTGTTGTGGGGATTTAGAACCACTAGGTCTTACAGAAATAGATACATTGCAAACCTCTAAAATTAGGGGAGATGGTGATGCTCCGCACAAGAACTCATGACAAAGAGATGCAGTATTTTGAAGTATGGATAAAAATATAAAATAGACTAAACTTGAAAAAAAGAACAAACCAAACCCACAATTCTTTTTCTTGAGATTCAAGTATGGTTTGCAGAGTGTGTATGGATCTCAGGTATTTAAAGTATATGGAAGACACGGCTACTAAGAAAAAAGAAATGGACTTGTAACAAGAACTGAAAATTTAAGAAGAGCTGAAATTTGGCTGAAGGGGGCGTAATGTCTATGTAAGAACTGGAGTTTCAGAAATACTTGAGAAAGACAACAGGGCCTATTTATTTTTTTATGCCTTCTCAGTGAAAGATTTTTGTGTGGAAAACAAAAGCCAAGAGACTTCTATGAATTAAAATGCAAAAAGCACAGCATTTGATCTATTTTAAATTCCTGGAATTTGTAATGAGGTAGGGGAAAATTTCAGTAGGCATTTTTACAATGAAAGAATCTTCTGCTTCTCTTTTCTGAGTTCCAGTATCATTTAGCTTCACTTTCTTTTATATTTCATCCAAATCTTTCATTATCTTGTTGCCCAAGTAATTACCTTTTCCTCTTCTCATTCCCCTTCCCAACCTCTACATAAGCTTCTCCTTTCTCTTACTTCTCACAATATACCTTTCTCTCCTTCAGCTTGCTCTCTGATTTTCAGACAAAGGAGCAAAATTCAACATTAACACTAGCACAGTTCATATTAACAATGAGGAGTCAAAGCAGCAAAAAGAGAAAAAAAAAACCCCAAAACTATGATTCTGCCATACAGCCACCAGACAATTTCATGTAACTGCTGAAACCTTGGCAAATAATACATGGGAGAAAACCCGTGATTCCTTGCGCATCAGCTCAGTGTTTAAGACTTCATGGTATCAAAAGAGCTCCATGAAAAAGTACAGCTTTTGCTTAAGGCAACGACTATGAACCAACCATGATATCCCTCACAAAGCACCACCCTGAGCCGCTTTTTGTATTGTTGCCTTTGGGTTTTTCCTTATATTTTGGGGGGAATTTTGGTCTAACTGCATGGCTTGAATTAAAGCTTTCCTGCAAGGCCTTTTCCTGAATTTTTACATACTTCTGTATAGATAATGGGGTAGCAAGAGAAAATATAGGCCTAAAACTCATGGACCTGCTTCAAAAGGGGGCAGATGCAGGGTGGGTGCAGGGAACTAGAAGAATTCTGGATGGATACTTTGGGGACATAGGAGTTAGATGAACTTTGGTTGGGTGCTTCGGCTGGTGGCTAGTTTTGAAGTTTATAATTGTAAGGGGATAATTGCTTGTATCTCTCTTTTTACTGGGACAACGCCCAGCAAAAAGCTGCTCTTTTACATCTATTAATTTGTGTTGTGGTTTTTATTCCCTTTTTTGATTACAGGCAACAACATCGCTGAGGGGGCTGTGTGCCATCTGTGGTGATAACGACTGGCTAGAACTGTTTTATTTGCAGTTGAAAGCAGGTACTTCTGGGTTTAAGCCTTAGCACACGAAGGGAAGCAAAGCTACTCCAGAAAATGCATGGGCGGCACAGATCATGCACTGTAGGCTTCAATATGAGCAGCAGATCCAGTTGAGCACAGTGTCAGCAAATAAATTAGGAAATGTTTAAAAATTTAACTAGTGATCAGCAATAAAGTCTGTAACGGTGCAGCTAATCCCAGGTCAGGCCAGAAAAACAAGAATATATACATCCAGACACAGCATATCTAAAAACATAGCCCAGGGGTGGAACAAAGCTAAGGACCTGAGCTTAAAAGTAGCAGTGGGCCCAGTACGGATGGGTGAGGTGAAAACCTCCGACAAGGCTTCCCGCAGCTTTTTCTCACACAGCTCCTTTCATGAAAGTCTGATCCAAGGTTACACAACTGCTCATTTCACAGCTGGCCTTTGACACAACCAGATAAACACTCAAGGAGAGAGGGAGGTTGAAAAAGAAGCCTGTTGGTGCCTTTATGTTGAAAAAGTGATATCCCAGAAAATACCCTACAAGAAACAAAGTACTCACGGATCATGGAAACAGTAAAAAAAATCCCAAAACATCAGCTTCTTAAATTGAGAATGCACAATAGAAACTAGGAAAATAATCTTAAAAAGCTATATTTAAAATGTATAGAATGGATGTCTGCATTTGCAAATTGAAGATGAACCTGTATCAGCTTATTTATAGTTTCAAATACATGTCATTTCACAGAGGCACATCCTAATGGCTATTCCTACTGAGCTGCTTCACTGTATTAGGTCTCTAATTACTTCCAGTGTCCTAAAATATCTAGTTCTACTCAACAAATGTTGTTCAGATATAGGTAATACAATGCACCTACGGTAATTGCAACTTTGGTAATTGAAAGTTTGTTAACAACCAGCAACAGTATTGCTGTTAGCTTTGTTACGCAGTTTGTTACTTTATTACAACACACTCCAGAAAAAGTCGGCTTTTCAGAAAACACAAGGAATAAATAATAAGGCAGCAAAGCTTATGGAAGATAATTTATTTATTTTTGGTACTAAAATTTTATCCCTGTAAGCGTTCAAAGCCTGGTTGGATGAGGCTTTGAACAAACTGGTCTAGTGAAAGGTGTCCCTGCCCATGGCAGCGAAATTGGAACTAGGAAATCTTTAAAGTCACTTCCAACTCAAATAATTCTATGATTCTATGATTAAAAAAGGCTTCCTCAGAAATTTCTTTACAGAAATTATACTGTTTCTGAATGAAAAGCAAAATTCTCTTGTGTTCAAATAAATGGTTAAAACACGTAAAAGAAATATCAGGAATAAATGATCTGTTTTCTCAGTACAGTTCAAAAAGAAAGTTATTCTAGGACTTGAATATTCACCATGAGAAAAAGATAAATGAACAGTGAAATGACAAAGTTTTTTGGCGATATGACTTTATTCAGTGTAGTAAAAATGAAGTCCAGCTGGAAAAAAATACTGAAGATGGCAAGATACACACTGACTAATATGAAATAAATAAATAAAATGAAAAATTTAATTCATTTCAGATAAATATGAGGTAATACACATAGGATGAATAATTTTACCCAAACAGTAATAATCTTGTATAGCTATTACCACACAAAAATAAGATCTTGGGGCTATAATAGATAATTCTGTGAAAATGTCAGCTCAACGCTCAGTAGCAATCAAAAAAGTAAATTGAATGCTAGGAATTAAAAACAAACAAAAATTTTAAAAAACTCCTACCAAACAAAAAAATCAACCAACCAAATAAAAAGCACCCCAGGAAACAGTGCTGTAAAAATCCATAGTGTGTTCCATTTTCAGTAGCATGTGCAATTCTACCTTTTCCACCTTGAAGAATATAGCAGAACTGAAAATATATAAAAAGAGGGAATGGATCATCAATAACATCCATGGATAATCAATTATCAGATTACTACATTTTGGCCCAAAAAAATGATGTTTAAATGGGACTGTATTAGAGAGCTAGCAAACCATAAGAAGCATAGAGAAAAGTGACCAAGACTGGGAGAGTATCATGGACAGTATCACTACTAGCCAGATTTATATAAACCACTGGCAGATTACATATATATAGATAAACTGGAAGATATCAAAACTGACAATAAGTTCCTGTGCTAAAAGAGTCTTTGATCTGAGCTGGTGAAGCCACTGTCAAATTTCATGTGAGACAAAGAAGGAAACAATCTATTATGACATTTCCCTGTGCTGCTGCATCCCTTCACAAAAACAGCAGCTTGGCTCTTTAGTTATAGATCCAGTACTCCAACCTATTTTAACCCACAGGCTACTATGGGAAACACACAGAACAGTCCGGCTTCTATGCAGCCCAGACAATGTCCTCTGCTGGAGGCATTATGTGTTCCTGCCCATGAAAAAATCCTGATCCAGGGGCCTTTACCAAATGATTTTCAAATTCTTCTTTCAAAGTACAGGTATTTGCACTCTTGGTCTTATTAACAAGAACCCATAACAGTTAAGATATTTAGCTCTGTTGTATCAGGTACTTTAGCAATTAAATGGCAACAGGCCATTGTACAAGTCCTATGAGTATAAAATAATAGATTATTAATGTATTTTATTTGCACTCCCTTGTCTTTTTTAATTTCAAGCTGTCATCTTAAGCTTTAAAAACTGTGTTCTGCATTACAACTTAATTTTATGAAGAATGTTTCACCCACAGTGATATCCTTTAAGGTATTAAATGTCTCTATGTTGATTACAAAGTTATCATAACTTGTATGCCAGTGTGTTTTAGAAAGTGCTCTTTATTTCCTGTCCTTCTGCTTTCAGTCTTTTTATTGGTTCTAATCCCTTGTACATTCAAAAGAGGGAGATCTTTCTAGCTATTTTTAACTGTATTGTTTACCTTTAGAAAGATCAGTTTTAGAAAGAAACATTATTTTGAGTACTTTTTTAAATATTCAGACATATTTTCAAAGAGATTCCATCTGATGTAAAGAAACATATACCAATTTATCTGATAATAATGGCCAACTTTGATGGTTGAGCATACAGAACATTACGTATTTTGCATAAAAGAACAAGAAATAACCAGTAGAAAAAGTGAGCAACAGATATGCTTGAGTAACAGATTAAAGATACTGTGCTTACACACATACAGATAAAGACAAATGCTTATATAAATTTAAGTGTCTAAAATTTAAAACAAAGCTTTTTAAAATATTAATTTAACATGTATCAAGTGACATTTATCAAACACTGGAAAAGTAAAATCATTGCATAAATTACACATTATAAATTTCAGTATTCAAAACATGAAAATAAAACTATAAAAAAGATTTGAAATGCAACTAGAATTTAAAAAAAAAAAGAGTTCTCCCAACGTTGTATCTATTCTTTTAAATTGTCTTAAAACTACTTTCACATAGGCATACATTTGTAAAAGAGTTTCAGCTTCAAATACTATGAAGGTTTTCAGAGATTTTATTTTTCTATACCTTTTATTTACAAATCAGTAAAAATATAATGTAGGGCAGCAGAATGTCATACAGACCTCAGAAAATACTCTAATCCACACTTAGAATAAAAATCCCACAACTACTGACAGGCCACAGTCCAAGTGAAAAGAATGAAAAATCTTGGGAAACTACATTATGAAAGGTGCTACAAAGTTTCATTAAAACGGGACTAATAGTATAAACTAGTCAACTAATTACTGACAAAAAAAAAAAAGGGCAAAAATATATTTGGAAAAGTACTTGAGCTATACTTTGTATTAATATTAATGACAGATATAGCTTACTGTGAAATTGCCCTAAGTAGCACTCTAGAAGCTATGAATGGAATTGCAAGATGGCTATTTACCCTAAAATTTGAATGCAAAGCCCAGCAGGAATGGAGCTTATAACTAAACACTCCCCTACCACAATGTCCAATATCGAGAAATACACTGAATAAAAGATTTGTCAAGGTTTTCATGTTTTGTTGACTAAAAGAAAGTTTCTAGCATGAATGAGTGAACACAGAAGAAAAAGCATTATTTCATTTTAATCTAGAAGAGGCTGAGAGAGTTTAAAAAAACTTGTCTTTTTGCATATCATCCCTGTTTGGACATCACATTAATCCTCTCTGCATCCTTCTAACTTTAGTGAGTGTATTGCAGGACCAGTAAGGTTTCAGACACTGGTTTCAAGGCTCTCCACCACTCATATAGGAACAAACACAAAAATGCTGTGAGCAGTTACATAGATGGTACTGTAAATCTGAGCACATCTTCAAAAGTTCTGGAGATTACTGAAAAAGTATTATTACAAAAAATGTTATAATATTTCTGTTTATAACTGGTGGTCTACTTAAGGTTCTGCTTAGAAACCTCTCCAAGTCAAAGCTATACTTTTTTAGTTATACTGTATATAATTTTTGAGTATTTAAACAAAGAAAAATATGAAAAGTAACTGCTTATCTTACCTATGACTACAGTTAATGCTGCATGTTCTTTTCTCTTCCTAAACAATCACTATGTCATTATTCCAGCAACTAGTGAAAATAGGACTGTAAATAACTTTCCAGTACTTTTATTCTAACAAATATTTCAATGTGTAACAAAATGTTGCACATTAAAAAATGTACCACATGTTGTTTTTTTTCAACTGATCTATTGTACTTCCTTTCATTCTGAATGCCCTGTATGTCAGGCTCTTCACTCTGAAGCTCGCAGAGAACTAGAGTTTTAACGACAATTTACTTCTCTTAGAAATAATAGGAAGTTAGAAAATGCCTCAGAAAAAAGGCATTATATAACTCAGTTGATATAAGTTTTTTCTATAGACAGAAAATACCAGTACCAGTACTTTTACTTAGTTTCCAAATCTTGCTATTTAATGACATGGGTGACTTACTATTTTAGTAAAAGTAATATTTTGAGGAAGATCCTCAGCTGCTTTTACAAAAATAAAAAAACCCCTGTATTAGTTGGCAATCTTTCTCTTAAAGAGTTGTCCAGAAAAATGCAAAAGACTGTGTGAGAATGACACTTTACCATGCTGTACTGTCTCACCATAATGGCATGGTCATTGCACCTCTTTCATATAACGCAATACCAGGACTATGTTATGAAGACTGAGAACGTATTTCAAGAAAAAAAGTCAACTTAGAATTTCACATACGCTCTAAACTGAAATACTGGATATGCAGTATTTTGAGTTCAGAAGACAGTGACGAAAATATAACCTAAATCAAGAGCTTTCTTTATCTCCTCAAACCATTCAGCAAAGAGGTTTGGGAAGAAGGGATACGGGGTTTCCAACCTATTAAAACCAGCCCTAGGTATTTAAGAAATGGGCAGTAAGTAGCAGCTTTTTAAAGCAACATTTATTAGAGTATTCAGTTTCGACACATCCAATGAGCTAACTTTCTCCTGTGGAATAAAAGAAAACACACAAAAAAAGTATTCCAGGAATAGAAAGACAAAGAGAAAGACAGAGTGCACTTGTAATTGCACTCTATGTCCAAAGCTTGAACCTCAAAGCTCCTCTAGCTCTGCATTAACTAACAGAATTCCCCATCCACAGATTAGCTGAGAGGCAGCAAGATTCATCGCATTAAAGTTAAATGTGCAGAAAATGGAATCATAGTAATCCTCACTGACATGTTTATATGTACAGTCTGCTGAGCATCTACGTCTGTTATTCAATAAAAAGCATGGAAATAATAGTCTCAGACTTTGAAACAGTGATACAACGAATCCTAGCCTTGCAACTCTTACAGATGCCTCATCACATCTGAAAATTCCTCACAGTTATGAGATGGTACCTACCATCTAGTGAGCTCCCTTGCTATGCCAAAATACATAATTCTACCTATGAAAACTTCAGGCTTCACCTCATGACCATTCCACACTGCAGCTTGGGGAGAACCTTGGGGAGGCCTCAGCCAGAAAACTTGGCTTGATCAACCTCATAAACAATAGAAAAACAATTTATTATCCAGAAGGAATTAAATAGCTTCTCTAACAGAATGAATTAAACTAATCTTTAAATACTTAAAATAACTCAAGATGAAGTGTCTAGGACTATAAGTAGATACCTGTCACTATAACAACTACCCCTTTTTCCCTTAATGTAAACCTATGACCAAGGGAGAATGCAGTAATATGCAGGAATTGTGAACCTTCTCAGTAAGAAGTATTATCAATATACATATGGTTCATTAATCAATACTTTCTCTGATTCATCAATTAATAGATATTTTTATACTATATGTACAGTATCTTTAAATGTGGTATCAGTATTAAATGTTGGTTGCATTTTAGAGCCTAAAGTGCATAGCCATTCTATTCAAGATCAATTTAAACTGAGTCCTACTATCACTCTTCAACCCGAGTTTAGGAAACCACTCCCTGCCCCACATTAGCATTCCTGCTGCATGAGCTGTAGACACTTCACACCTCACCAGCACAGAGCTTTAGCAACTGGTTGTTACCTTACTCCTGATTAGCGTGACACACTGCTGTCAGTTTAACTCTCAGTTGTTCCCTGCAGTGCCACGCCAATCAATTAAGCAAATTGAGGTAGGAGAATGGTTTTGTTGAAGTTAAACAGAAATGTTTACAGACTATTTTCTACATTCAACTTAGATGCACTTAATCTCTGTAAAAGAGAATTCCCTTTCTCTCATCTCTCACAAAATTAAGAAAGCTTTTGTTTCTTTCTATACAATACTTTTGACAGTTCAACAAATATTTGTGCTGAAGGGAAGACATTCCTGCAGACTTCAAAGAGACAAGTTTTCATCTCGATGCCTCCCAACTTCCTTCATCAGCAACCATTTGATTTCTAATTAATTCTCATGAAGGATTATAATAATCTAGGAAAAAAATCAAGATATTACATCTACATCTCCAGTACTTAGATTCATGTTCTACTGTGCATCTGTGTGGGAGGTAACCAACCTGCAGTTCTGCCATATTTACAGTGCATTTACAAGTCATTTAGCCAGAGAAAGAGACTCTGAGGGGGCTACCTGAGAATAGGGATAGTGAAATGAAATATGGGAGATTAAGGAGAAATACCAAAAGGATAGCTATTGTTAGACATGTAATGTTTAATGAAGATGTTTTATTTCTCTCCACATTGCTGGTCAAATACAGATATTTATGCTTGGATGGCAGATGTAAAATGCATTTGTTCACATTTATACTGTCAGATTTAGTATACCTCAAAAATTTCTATTACAGATTAGGAGAAAAAAAGTGGAGGACAGGTAACATTTGTGTTTGAAACAGAATTTTTTCGCATCTCCATCCTAAATACTTTACAACAGGTAAAGTTATAAAGAAGATACTGCTCAAGATGAGTCAAATATTAGTTCAGCTACAGTCCTCATTATGTTCCTAACAAATTGAAAATCACTGTGACAAATGTTATGGGGTTTAGACACAGGATAAGATCCATAGCTATTCACCGCAGATTAGATAACAACAAGGATAAAAGTACAATATTCATAGTCATTAATTAGCATCAAATCATGAATTTAGATCTTGACATTCTACAGCTGAAGACAATGGTGATTCTGCTATTTATTTCATTATTATTTGCATGAACACAACATTAATTTAAAGAGGACTAAAATCTGCTTTGGAAAAGTCCCTGAAAAAGTTATTTGTCACCTTCACCTGGCCATGTCTCCAGCACAGATTTTGTTTAAGACAAAAACTATTGATGTTCAATTCAGCTACTCCAAAAATAATTAGTGGAGGCTAGGAAGAATTGCAGTAGATAAAAACTCAATTGCAAAGTGATATAACTTTAAATCAGAAGCTAAAGAGAAAATTGTAGTGAACAAAAGGAGGAACCGTAGCTCCCAGTACTTTGGTTGTTCACGTGAATTTGTAAATTTTTTTTTACAATTTTGGTTAAACCACCCTCATAGCAAAAAAACTAATAAGTAATGTCAGCCAGTACCGAAAATCAGGATACCAGGGCTTATAATAAATTCTTTGACAATTTGTGCAGTGTTGCATGAAGCTGAATATCAATGAGTACAAGCTGAACTTAAGACCTCATCTCCATATCCATGTTTCTTTCTTTTTCTCTATTCCTGTCTTTTGACAGGGTTAATGTCAAGACCCACTAAACATACTGTTGCATCAGTACAGCATTTTGGAAGCTTAGAAAGAGCATGTTGGTGCTCAAAAAACATGTTGGCTTTCAGGGATTCCTAGGCACTTTCCTCTGGGATGCAGCTATCACCTTTGGTATTTCAATCTTTGTTTTGCTGTATAAGAGACTAGATAAAATTGAACACACACATATATACACACATATATATATATGTATCTGCCATATGGGCTTGAAATTTAAGTGGAAATTTAGTTGCAGATACTCTACTCCAGAAATACAGGAATTGTTACAGGTATATAGACTGTCTAAACTAAATCTGAAGCGTTCATCTGCAAATACCAGTTATGGCAGCAATGGAACATAACTGCTAATATATTAATAATATATAACTGAAAATATAATATATATTCAGATAATCTGACATGTTCTCAAGGTTAAAGACCTAAGACTAAATACCCAAAGAGATGTTAACAGTACAGATAGGCTTGTAAGATACATTTTCAGGTGTATCAGTAAATACAAAGATTCTTCTTTTATTTTGAACTAGCATTTGAAAAGGTTAGATTTGAATCTTAAGGTTAATGATTAAATAAGAACTTCCAGATGTTGGGTATCTCACTAAGAAAATTGTGATTCTGATAGAATAGCTGTACAAAAAAATAATGCCACAGCACATGTAATCCAGCTCAGAAATATTCCAGATAGTTTCACTTGCAAGCCACCGTAGCATTCTGTCTCATAAGTGAAAGGCAGATCAAGGAACATATTTTCTTAATTTATTTTCTTTTCAATTTGATAATTTGATCAAAAATGCTGTAATCCCACCTAAGTGAAACTTTCTGCTCAGCGCCAACAGATCCCAGAGAATATACCAACATTCTAGAAACTTTAAAAAATATTTAATAACTACAAACTATTATAGTTGTTGCAAAACATGCGTCTTTTACTCTGTTGCTAATATTGTAGTTACTAGGCATAATGTAGGCAGTGTTGTTTCACGGTGAATGTGTAAGGATGGACAAGGTTTAAACAAAAGGTTCAACACATCCCTACATTGAAGGGGTTTTAGAAATCCATATAAAGCTGATAGGGAATCTCAGTTTCTATGGTTATTCTTAAAAAAAAAAGAAATAAACAAAAAGATATAAAAACAGAGTCACAAATGATGAATAAAAACAACTGAAATCCTAGCTGGCAGCCTGTGAAGGGAAGCCTGAATGGATACAAAGGCCACTGCAATGGCATCTTTAGCAATGGTCACCCAGGTAGCAGTGAAAATCTGAAACCTTCACTGAAAGCTGATGGTAAAACTCTAAAACCTTTAGGCATAGCAATGCAGGAGCATTCATTGACTAATTCTGCTTTTCTGTGAATACGAATTAGAATTGCTGATTAACAATAATTCTTTTCTTATAAAAAAACCAAAAACCACCAGAGAATCTGTCTTCCTCTGCAAACGAAATGATGTTTTGTTTTCACAGAAGTTCAAATTTAGTCCCATTGAAGCTATTTATCTTTATAAAGAGAGAGGAAGGTGTATTTTGTTGGCTATTTTTATCTTCTGGTATCAACTGAATATATTAATGTAATTACTTTCTGTAGATCAAGCCTTTTCAATAGGTCTGTTCTCCCAATGTCCTTGCTGTGTCCACAGAACTCCCAATAACATTAATGAATCCTGAGCACATGACTTAAGTGAAAACAATGCTTCATGTAATTTCAAGTGGTAAGAGCTCATAACAGAGACCATGCAGTGCAAGTACTAATCTGCACAGTAGCAGCAACTACTAGTTCTTTTTAATGAACTTCAAACATTCTTCTTAGAACACCATAGAGGAAACAGGGGCCCAAGAAAGGTAGTTAATAGTCAAAGATCACCTCTCCCTAGATTAGGAACAATACATCCCAACATAGAGGAAGTCAGGCAAAAACAGCAGGAGGCCTGCATGGATGAACAAGGAGCTCTTTGACAAACTGAACCACAAAAAGGAAGCCTACAGAGGGTGGAAGAAAGGAGAGGTAGCCTTGGAGGAATAAACAGAGATTGTCCAAACAGCCAGGGATGAGGCCAGGAAAACTAAATCCCTGATAAGTATGTTCAGGAACACCAAGGGCAACAAGAAAAGCTTCTATAAAGTAGGTCAGTGGTTAAAGGAAGACTAGGGAAGATGTGGGCCCGCTCAAAAAAGAAATGGGAGACCTGGTTACCCAGGACATAGAGAAGGCAGAGGTACTCGATAACTTTTTGCCTCAGTCTTCATCAGTAAGTACTCCAGCCAACCACCCAAGTTGCATAACATAAAGGCAGGAACAAGTAGAATGAAGAACTGCCCACTGTAGGAAATTATAAGGTTCGAGAATTTCTAAAGAACCTGAAAGTACACAAGTCCATGGGACCAGATGAGATGTATCCATGTGTCCTGAGGGAACTGTCAGATGAAATTGGTAAGACAAATTTGTTTCCACTTCAGAGAAGTCATGGCAGTTCAGTGAAGTCCCCACTAACTGGAAAAGGGGAAATACAACTTTCATTTTTAAAAAAAGAGAAAAAGGAAAGACCCAGGGAACTGCAGGCCAGTCAGTCTCACCTCTGTGCCCAAAAACATCACGGAGCAGATCCACTTGGAAATTATGATAAGGCCTGTGGAAAATAAGGCGGTGACTGGTGACAGCCAGTATGCTTCACTAAGGGCAAATCATATCTGAAAAATCTGGTGGCCGCCTACCATGAGCTTACAGGGTTAGGGTGGGTGAGGAATGAGCAACTGGCATCATCTACCTGGACTTATGCAAAGCACCTGACACTTTCCCATGTGACATCCTTGTCTCTAGCCTGGAGAGTCATATGATTTGATGGATGGACCATTGAGTGGGTACAGAACTGGCTGGATGGTTGCACTCAAACAGTTGTGTTAAGTTTCTCAATGTCCAAGTGGAGACCGGTGAAAAGTAGTGTTCCTCAGGGGTCACTTTTGTTAGTGACACAGACAGTGGGATCAAGTACAACTTCAGCAAATCTGCTGATGACACCAAGCTGTGTGGTACGGTTGACACACTGGAAGGAAGGGATACCATCCAGAAGGACCTTGATAGGCTTGAGAGGTGGGTTGATGAAATTCAACAAGGCCAAGAGCAAAGTCGTGCACCTGGTTTAAGGCAACCCCAAGCAGAAGTATAAGCAGGGCACAGAATGGATTGAAAAAAGCCCTAAGGAGAAGGACATGAGAAGATGCCCTGGCAATGTGCACTCACAGTCTAGAAAGCTAACTGTATCATGGGCTGCATAAAAAGCAATGTGGCCAGCAGGTCAAGGGTGGTGATTCTTCCCCTATGCTCTGCTGTCATAAGGCTCCAGTTGGACTAGTGCAGTAAGTTCTGGGGTCCCCAAAAAAAGAAGGTCATGGAGCTGTTGAAGTGAGTCCAGAAGGCCACAGAGATGATCAGAGGGCTGGAGCACCTCTCCATAAAGACAGGCTGAGAGAGTTAAGGTTCTAGGGAACCTTAGAGCAGTATTTCAGTATCAAAAGGGGACTACAGGAAAGCTGGAGAGGGAGTTTTTGCAGGGACATATAATGACAGGACAAGGGGTAATGGCTTTAAAATAACAGAGGGTATGTTTAGATTGGATATTAGGAAGAAATTCTTTACTTTGAGGGTGGTGAGATGCTGGAACAGGTTGCCCAAAGAAGCTGTGGATGCCCCATCCCTGAAAGTGTTCAAGGCCTAGTAGGAAGGGCTTTGAGCAACCTGGTCTAGTGAAATGTGTCCCTGTCCATGGCAGGGGCATTGTAAGCAGATGATCTTTAGGGTTCCTTTGAACCCAAATCACTCTATGATTCTATGGTTCTTACTTGTGCTTAACAGTTGGACTCTTTCTTATTAAAAAAAAAAAGATCACGCTAAAACTCTATTGTCATGTTTCTACACATAACAGATGTTTCCTAGAGTGTTACTTTCCTACTTTTCCTCATGGCATCAGTAATAAATTCATGCCAACAGTTATTTTGGAAAACATAACATGTATAGTTCTGTTTCATCAATACAGAACATTTTCCCTCTAAAAATGTGACTTCCAGCTCGTGCCATAAAGATGTGAATGATGTGTTTGCAGAAGTAAGTCCATCCATGTTGCTATCCATAAACGGTCAAAATACATTGCAAGAACACAGCTGTGGTCCACCCCACCCCTTAACACAGAGGAGTTAGCAAATGGAATTGGCTTCAATTAACATGAAAGGGTCTTAAAAAAAAATAATTAGACATGTTCATGAAAGAGAATTATATCATGCAAAGATGACCATTCCCAGAAGTGCTTTAGCAGCTATTAGAAAAGAACGTTTTTTACATTTTTCCTGTCAAATGAATTTCATAGGCATGCAAGGTGTGAGAAAATGGCACCATTCCCATCAGTGTTAAAAGCATATGATATGAATGAGGTCTCCAGCATGGCACTGGCTGCAATAAATTATCAAGTGTGTGTTCTGTTTTCTGAAATGGGCTCAATTTATCATTTTACTGAAAAGGTTCTATTATGCTAATGTCTTATAAAATCACTTTTTGCTGTTGCTGGAAGGTGAAGAGGGGATATAAATTTTTATATATAGAACTTGGAAGTATTGCAGTAGTGCATTGTTAAGGGTTAATAACCCTAACAAAAGACACAATATACATAAAAGCAAACTTCCAAGGACTTTGTAATGACAAATTTTCGTAATCCTACTAGAAGTTTTATTTTCTTAAGCTCAACTGTTTCAAAAGAAATGTTGGCAGAACAAGAGAAATGTTGACAGAATTAGCAATAGTTAACTGCTGGGCTGAAAACTATCACCCTGTTCTCTAATTAACCCTTGAAAGGACACTGCACACCATTTAGGAAGTGATTTTCCAATGAAGGTCAGATTAAAGAATACCATTATCATTCTTGTCAACTTGCCCAGATAACAGACGTGAAAGATAATCAGATGGGGTACAGTGGTAATTACTCAAGAAAAGGAATATGTATCTCTAAATAAAATATATTTAAGAATGTTTTTCTTCTTTTTGTATTGGATACCAAACAGCAAGCATTAAAATAAGAGAACTAAAGTTAGATAGAAAATTGGTTTGATCCTGGATAATAGCTTTTTTGTGACTGAGATTTGATTTGTATCAAAAAACCTCTTTTTTTGCTGTGCATCAAAAAATAGAGTACTGTATCAGAAACATTACCATATTATGAATAACAGGAAAGGAAACATTGTTTAAAGGAAACATTGTCTTAGGGGTATGCCTTCCCTTACATCTTAACATACTGATAGAGTATAATCCAAGAAAATACAGCAACTGATCAAGAGGGATAATTTAACATATGCTGACATTATCAGGCTTCCCAGGGAAGGGGTTGAGTCACCATCCCTGGAGGTGTTTAAAAGATGTTCCAATGTGTGATGGACTTGGCAGTGCTGGGTTAATGGTTGGACTCAATGATTTTAAAGTCTTTTCCAACATCTTTCAAATACGGATCAGAGTTCAACAACTTCTGCCAGACAACATTTACCAAACAGCTTCAAAACATTTTTAAGACTTTAGAAAAGTTCTCATTCAACACATAGGAAATATTTAGTGAGATTGAGTTAAATTCAGTATCACTGTACCATATAAGAATGTTGTTGTCATACTCTTCTCTTAATACACACCTGGATTTTTAGACCTCAGAGGTACATACTTTAAAGATGGTTATGTCTGAAAATGTATTCTAACACTCATGATCTAATCAGACAAAATGTGTAAGCATTTTGGATTAAGTATGTGAGCAGTGTGACTTCCAAAGAGACAATGATGCATGTAGTTGCACACACTTTCGTCTCAGGAGGCATCCAAGTGACAAGAGGTTGTAAAACAAAACAAAACAATACAAGCATGAGGGACCTCAAATGGGCAGAACATACTCCAACTACAGGATACCCATATGGGGTGGCTGGCAAAATAAAAATCAACAAAAGCAGCGAGGAGCACAGAGGAGATTCCCATTCAGAATGGGGATGAGTAGTATAAAAATATTGAATAATAACATATAAAATATAAGAAAGGAAAAATGGAGAAGAAGAAAGAAAAGTCTGCTTTAGTTCCAGGTTCTCTTTTCAAAGATTTCTCAGACCTAATCAACACAGCTTCTGTGACTACAAAATATCAGTGCAATGAATATGGCATCACCTCTATGGTACTGTATGCTGTCAGCATAAGATATAAAATCTGACAGTTAAAGTCTAACATTTTTGTGTAAGTAAATGAGTGCATAGTGATAATGATTAATAATGGGCACGAACCAACCACTAGCACATGTTATCAATGCAGAAAAATTTTGAAGTTTAAAACAGAATTGTACATACAGTGAATTTTCACATTGTGTAATGAAGACGAATGCAGTCGTGCTTCCCAGAAATTGTTTGCCACAATAAGAACTAGTATATTATTTCTGAGCTGGTACTTTATACTTCATTTCTAAAAAAGTAAATTAATACCTTCCCTTTTCTGGATGAAGATCAATCCGCAAATTAGTATTGTATTTAATATTTAAAAATTTGTAAAATAATGTAGCATAAAAAAATCTAAATCAAATATAGGCTAAATCACAATGTGCTGCATAATGCATTTTAATTTACATTAGCAGGTTTAGGTTTAATCCTAGTACAAAACTAATCTGTCAGGACACCAGATCCAAAAATACATAGTAACCTAACTAGTTACTTGAATATGTCCACTAAAAGAATACATTGGTTGCATATTAAGTAGTTTACTACTTTTTCTTGTATAGCAAAATTATCTTATTCAAATGGATGTCTGTAAGAAAGGACTATCGTAAGAATCATGTAACTACCAGGGAATGGTGCATTAAAATTTCAAGAAATTCAACAAAGGTCAGTGTAAGTACTCTGGTAATTTGTTTTTAGAACAAAATTTTGATATCTCTGGGTAAAAGGACCTAATTACTGAATGCAAATTGCACAGAATACTGATTTTCCTTCCTCAAACTACTGATTTACAATAAAGTGGACCCAAGGTATATTTAATTAATTTATATTATAATTAATACACAAATGATTTGTGAAGATGCTAAAGAAAAAAATCTTTATACTGATTAATTTCCTTTGAGAAAATGCAGTTAAATGTCAGGAGAGAAATTTTAAGAATCCTTTTATCTCTTTTCTAAGGAAATAGTAAATTCCTAGATACTTGGCTTTGTCACAGGACAAAGCAATATTAGGTCAAGGGGAAGTAAGTTCATTGTTGTCTCAGTTTTGTTTGGTGCAGTTGCTTAACACTTTTAGAGCTCCATGTTTCTGAGTAACAACAGAAATGTTCTCGCCACACTGGAGGCCATTTTGAATGGATGTGTGTTCACTTTTTGACGGCATTCTCAAAAACGCGATAACAAGTAGCTGCAGTTGTACTCAGCCTGGTACTGGGTAGTGGCACCCAGCCAAACACCACATTAAAATAGGGAGATTGATGTACACCACACCATTGCCCAATCTAGAACTAATTTGATATTATAAACTTCATAAAACTTTACAAAACTGCAAAGTAATTTTACAATAATTCAGGAGTCTAGACTATTCATTTACTTCAAACAAATCTGACACAATAATTTTTATTCTTTTAGCCTTTCTGAGTAAAAGAATAATAATAAAATGTAGTATCAATTATAGAGTAAAGGAATTTTTAACCCACAGTCATCAAAATACTATTGAAAAACTATTTGTAGTGTCAGTAACTTCCGTGGTTAAATTGAGATGGGTTTTTTTATCAGAGCTCTTCTTGGAAGTATGCACAGTTCTGACTAGCCAAACCCTAAATTGAGTCTTTCCTTTCTAAATAATTTTCCTTTCTGTTAAGGATGGAATTATATCAAACAGGATTTTTTGGGGGAACTGACCAGATAAACATTTATTTAAGTTGTAAAAAAAACCCCTAAGTAATGATGACTACATCCAATTGATTCAGACAAAAGAATAAGCTATCTGATAATGGATTACATTGGAAATTAAATAAGCAACAACATTAACATCAATTTACAGAAAACAAATGTCAGATTTTTATCTTTGAGACTACAGATTTGTTTGACATTGGGACCTGAAAAATACATCTAGAAAAGGAAGCGATGGGATTCTGCAGTCTGACCTCCTGCCTAGCACCATCCACACTAGGCTGAAGTCCAATCTTTGTTGCTGGACATTTGTTTCAGAAAAAATGTTCTATATTTATTTTTAAATGGTTAAATATGGTGAATTCTTATAAGCCAGGATAAATTGCATTGGTGGTTGTTTTCCTCACAAGTTAAAATCTCTGTGTCGTATTTATATTTGCTGGCTTCCACTTTCTACACAATGAAAGCTCAAATCTTAAAATAGCTGGTAAGACTCTCATGTTTACAGATTTCCATTCCAACAAATTACACAAGATTATACCAACAAATATAACCAATTATGACCTGCATTTTTGTAAGATTCTCATGACTATTCTCCTGACACTTCTAACAGTTTAGACACCAAAACAGTGTGCTATGTTACTTTTAGTTACGTAAATGTAAAGTGCAGAGAAAAAAACCCATATTCTCTACTCCAGTGTTTTCTGTTTATACTTCCCAAGATTGTATTTGCTTTCTTGAACCTGACATCATGATGCATGCTCATATTCAGCTGATAAGCCATATAAATCCTTGTGTTATTCAGGTTCAGTGATCCTCAGGTAAAAATCAGAGAATCACAGAATTGTTAAGGATGGAAAAGACCTCTAATACCATCCATCTACAGTCCAGCCATTATCCTTTCATCCTATACATGTATCAACTGACATGCAGCCATTACAGAACATAGCTTATTTTCTTACATCTTGTTTACCAAAGCAGTTTTTTCCAGATACTGGACAGAAGTAAATTAGCAGGGGATAAAGTACGATGGAAATCCTGTGCTGAGATTTTTTCACATGCCCATTAAAATCATGCAATGTTTTCAGAAAATAATAAAAAAAAAAAACAAACAGGAAAAAAGAAGCCAACAAAACAAAACAAAAAACCCAAGCAAAATCAACAGACAAAAAACAACACCTTCCTCCCTCCTGCCCCAAAACAACCAAAAAAAAGGAGGCATTTTTATTACCTTTGTCTGCAAAAAGAGGAAAGCTGTAAGTCTTTGCTACAGAGACTATTTGGATCCACTTTTTTTTCAGTCTTAATGACATTCAAATTTCTGAATTTCTCTTAGAGAAACACATATTGTATTCTAAAACACAGTGCAAGTAAGATGATTCTCCAGACCAGCCAAAAGTTGATTTCTTTACTGACACTAGAGGGGGGTGAGCTGGGAGGAGGCTGTCCTGTTACACTCTTCTCAAAGGAGCAAATAATACACACTAGTAGGCACTAGTTTATAACAGACTTCATCTTACCAAGAGCAGTGCAAGATAACAAGAGTTGCTTCTCTACTGGTTTGTCTGGTAAAATTTCACATTTGGACCTCCAAGTATTCATGTAAATTTTTGCAGGCAAATACAGCAAAAGCTTCTGGGAGAAGCAAAAATTAACACAAGCCTTTTTCTTCAGAATTCAAAGGAGGGCAAATAAAACAAAAGAAGTGCAGGAACATGGGGTTAGCACCCTCTGGTAACAAACAGAAATAACTTAATCTTCAGGAGAGAGGATGTCTCAGTGTTTACTGCTATGATTACGGAATAGCTGTGTAACATGTTAGACTAAACAATAAGCTAATCAATTAATAAATCCTTTGCCTCTAAATTATACATTTAAATTTGTTGGCAACCCACCAGGTAGTATCTGTCCCACAAAATAAAAAAAAAAAATTATTTGATTCAGCTGTGTAGGTTGCTACTGTAGACTGCATAACCATCCACTTCCTAAGACAACAGCTCGATAAATTTAATTTCAACTGGCAGCAATGGTACCTGCCTTCTTCAGCCACTCATTCCAGCTACTATTAGTCATTTCAGTTCTGCCAAAAAAATCCTCACTACACAGTAAAGCTTATTGGAAAACTGATCTCTTTTTTTTTTTCCCCCCTTGCTGGATTATTTTTAATCCAGACTATTCCTTAACTCAGGGAATTAAGTGACTACAAATTAACTCACCCCAAGTCCATAATAAATAAAAACATTAAAGTCCTCCATATTGAACAAGAGCAGTGGAACTGAACAGAAAAAAGGACAAGTTTTCATAATGAAAATCAAAACGAGGAAAGAAGATAACAGGCCTTTAAAAAGTACTTATTACTAACATCCTTCAGACAGAAATATTGGTCATTAGAGTGGGGTTTTTTTTTCCTTATTATAAAAGTAATTTATAACTTATAGATAAAACTAGTCCACATATATTATCAATAAATTTATTCCTCAGCTTTCATTCTGCTATGAAAATATTTGCTGCAATGGAAGACATCTATCAATTTGTACTTGGTTTGCAGTCTGTGGACAAACATCTCACATGACAAATTTTAAAAGTATAAATTATTCTGTAAAGTGGAGCACAGCTATTAAAGTCCTGTATGTATCATGTGCAGTAGTCAAAAAATAAATATGTGGAAATGTTCTAAAGCTCATATTTTTGCCTTGCTTCTAAGAGTAGGCCTAGGGTGAAGTCCTGTCCCTAGTTTACTAGATTTAAATCAGCAGGAGCCCCTCTTATCTCATTACTCATTCAGATTGGGAGATGTGGATCATTAAACTGGGTACTAATTTGCTGCTAAACTGCACTCATTCATCATTAGTTGGCAGTGAGAGGTTGACCAAGTCAGTTATGGAATACTTCTGTGACCCTCCTATGAATTGTATATTTTCTGCATGAATTACTTAATAAATTATCTAGAAGTTATTTTAACAGTTTTAATAGCCATTTTGTTAAGCATGATGATTTCTATGGTCAGGTTAGTCACAGAGGTATCTCTGCCATATTCACAATTTATCTTCTGTAATCCAGACCTATATGTTTAGTATTGTCTTCTGTATCATGTAAAAAGGGCATTTGTGTACTGTTCTTTCTAAAAAGATGTCTCTGATGGGTTATTACAATAAAACACAATAGAATCTGATATTGCACAGAATGATGTATCTTCACTGGGGACAACACCATTGAGAGTAAGGATTAGCTAGACCGTGTGAGGAGGCGTTTCTCAGACAAGGTTCATGTAATTGCTAAGGAATTCTTATATTTGCTTCTGACCTGAGTTTCTCTCTCATGAATAGTTTTAAATATTACAGCACAACCCATTTTGCAGCAAGTTAACTTGTGCCTCAGGCTATTTTTCAAGATGAAGATATTCTCAGTAATCATTTGGTGGATGAAAAGCTTAATATTATTGTATTTTTGTTTACTAACTAAAAGAAACCAGATATTGTGGTTGCTTGGGTTTTTTTCCTGTAGTATAGAACTAGACCTGTTCACCTCCAAAAAGAGATAGACAAATATTTAGATATGTATATTGAAAGGTACTAAATCACTGAGTTACCTAATTTTTCAGAAGGAACAGCAACACTATTTTTTCCAGGATCCAGAACAACTGCCAACCCTGCAGAGAGTGATGGGAGGATGCTGGTACTGAGATCTATGCGAGTTAGACTTTCGGGTTCTCTTTCCAGGGCTGTTAGACTACCTCCAACACAGTTATTTTCTGTCTCCTCCTTGTTCTGACTGTTCTTCTGTGGATTCTGAACAATATGAACGATGCTTTGCTGGGCCAGGTCACACTTCTGCAAAACAAAACCAAAATCCCAATAAATAATTAATTGCGACATAATGGACAAAATCCCTCTATCTCCAATTTGTTATTTGCTAAATTGTCTCCAAGCCATTTTGTGGAGAATTTCAGCGTGTGGTAATGGAGTTTAAACCAAAGTGACAAGTGTAAATTGTTGGAATTAGGATTACTTGCATTGGCAAAAGGGTCACAACACTTACAAGTTCTAAACATTTAACAAAGAAATAGTGGACCAGAGCCAACAGCTCTAAGTAGGTCTGGTTTATTGGCACAAAGGAAATATTCCAGAGGTAGTACAACTAAATAAAGAAATAAGAATATTTAACACTGAATGCTGATACACACTCTCTTATAGCAATTTAGGGTCAAATTTGATGACCGCAGACAGCTCATGAACAAACTCCTACTAAGTATTTTTAAAAACAGAAGCAAGGAAGGTGATTATATCAATAAAGATTGATACTTATTTTTTTCTCTAGGTACCTGATGCTATCAGAAAACCCCTCTCAATGACTTTTTAACAGTCTTGAGAATCTGGAGCTGGTTCTAGCTGATTGGAAGCTCACAAATGTCCTGATTCTCAAGAAGGGCAAGAAGAAGGACCCTGGAAACTACAGGGCTGTCAGTGTCCCTTCTGTGTCTAGTAAAGCTATGGAGAAGATTATCCTGAGAGGTATTGAAAAGCCCCCGAAAGACAACACTGTCACTGGTCACAGACAGCAAGGCTTTCTGAGAGAAAAGTTCTGCTGATCAAACCTGATTTCCTTTTATGACAAGATAATTCACTTGGCTGATCAAGGGGAAGCCAGCTGATGCAAACTTTTTGGATTTCAGTAAAGCTTTTGACACCGTCTCTCACAGGGTCCTTCTAGACAAAATGTCATCACGTAGCTGGATAAACACATCATGCAGTGTGTGAGCAGCTGGCTCGTGGATTGAGCACAGAGGGTAATAGTGTGTGGGGGAACATCAGACTGGTGACCTGTCACTAGTGGGGTTCCACAGGGCTCCATCTCAGGCCCTGTGCTCTTCAATATCTTTAAAAATGACTTGGATGCAGGATTGGAAGGGATATGAAGCAAGTTTGCAGATGATACAAAACTCAGAGGAGCTGCTGACTCCCTTGAAAGCAGGGAGGCCTTGCAGAGACCTCAACAAATGACAGGACTGGGAAATCACCAATCGTATGAAGTTCAACAATAGAAAATGCTGGATTCTGCACCTGCAATGGGGCAACCTTGGATGTACGCATAGACTGGGCAATGAGATGCTGGAAAGCAGTGCCAGGAAAGGGACCTGGGAGTCCTGGTTGATGGCAAGTTGAATATCAGTCAGCAGTGCCCTGGCAGCCAGGAGGGCCAACTGTGTCCTGGAGGGCATCAGGCAAAGCATCACCAGCCGGTCGAGGAAGGGGATTGCCCCACTCTGCTGTGCACTGGTGTGACCTCACCTTGAATACTGTGACAGTTTTGGGCACCACAATACAAGAAAGATATTAAGCTATTAGAGTGTGTTCAAAAGAGGGCCATGAAGGTGGTGAAGGGCCTTGACAGCAAGCTGTGTGAGGAGCGGCTGAGGTCACTGGGTGTGTTCAGCTGGACAACAGGAAACTGAAGAGAAACCTCATGGCAGTTACAATTTCCTTGTGAGGGGAAGAGGAAGCACAGGCACTGTTCTCTTCTCTGTGGTGACCAGAGACAGAACCTGAGGGAACAGCCTGAAGTTGAGTTGGGAGAGGTTTTAATTGGATATTACAAAGAGGTTCCTCTCCCAGACAGTGGTTGGGTGGTGGAACAGTCTGCAGGGAAGTGATCACAGCACCAAGCCTGAGCAGAGTTCAAGAAGCATTTGATGACACACTCAGGCACATGGTATGACTCTTGGGGATGGTCTTGTGCAGGGCAAGGAGCTGGACTTGATGATCCTTGTGGGTCCCTTCCAATTTGCAAACTCTGTGATCCTCTGATTCTCCCTAGTGTAATTTTCAGTCTAAAACTGGTTTTAGATGTAGAATCAGGAGGAGTTTCCCCTTGTTTCAAAAAATGACATTTTACTGTTGACTAGAATTAGATAAAGCCTGTGAATGCTATAGTCTTTGTTGATAAAACAAAAGGATTGCTAGCCATTTTAGCTCAAATTGAGACCATTTTGTTCTCTCACATTTATGTAAGCTCTTCCTCTTTTTTAATTCTCATCACAGAAAATTCTTATAAAGTCATTCCAACTCTTGTGTCATAGAAAATAGCAGGGTGAATAAGGATGCTATGAAAGGTTTATCCACGATAAATCAAAACACAATTCACACTTTGTACAGTACTGTTTCTAATATAGAATAGAAAAGCAAAATATTACCTCATCACTAGAAATTACAGAGATTTTAGAAGACTCATCAATAATGAAGGCTTTCAAGGAAGATTGGCATTGATTTCTTCACAACACACCTTACCAAAAAAAAAAGTTACTTTTTGGGGGATACCTTCTGGACATCCACACCTAGATCCTCAGTGTCACAAATGATCCACACACAAACAACCACTTACACAAAAAATAGTTTGATTTTCCCCCAGGAAATTAGTTTTCTAAGTCTTTGCAGTATCATCAGGTTGGCCGTCTCTGCCATGCAATGTCAAGACAGACTGTTAACAACATTTTGGAGGAAGAGAAAGAGAATTCTGAAGCATTCGTCGATCTACACAATATTTAAAATTTTTAGTTTATATATGCAATTTTTATATGTACTTTTAATTGCAAAAGATTTCTTTACAGATATTTTAGTGCTATTTATATCCTTGTTATTATCCTGATCTTTCTTCTACCAATTCTACACCGGCCTTCTCTTTGTTTAATGTTTTTCCTTCACTCTCTTGCACTATTTCTCTGTATTTCTCCATCTACCCTTGCTTTCTTATGCAATGCATTTCTTAAAGACAAAAATCTGTTGTTTTGTTTTAATTGAATTTTTAATAACACACTTTCTCATAAGTGAAGCAGTAATCAGCTAGCAGATATTTGTCAGAGCAATGTCCTTGCAGTTGTAATATTCAATCAAAACAGTTATTAGATTTCAACTTTAAACATTATGTTGACATTAAAGGTCTCCTATTTTTGTACAGCTTGTTGCCCATAGCATTGTAACAAGATCCATTAAATAGCTTAATAATTTCATTCATTGACACAAAATCCAAAATGTGTCTGTCACTCTGAAACTTCTCCAACTAAGAATACTGTATAATGTTAAAGAACTTAATAACCTAAGAAAAATTAATAATGCATTCAATAATCTAGGCAAATGAGGAACTCAAAAGTGATTTTCTCATTTACAGTGAGAATTTAGAAAGAGAAATAAGTATATATGTAAAAACTCACAAACATAGAAACCCCTGTTTTAAGGAGCATCCCTTCTGGCAGTTTTGCTTGTTTAAGCAGACCTTGCCCTGCCTTTCATTTTTTTTCCTCATCATCCACTATCCTTCTCATTTTGTTTTTTTAAATCTTGCATTAGTTCCTGAATCAGGTCACAGCTTGATGCTGTGCTACAATCACACCAAGGGGATGAGAGGATAAGAGGAATGGAAGGGTTGCTTAAATAAAAAAAAAATTCCCCACAACACCAAAACCTTCTTGAACCACTCTTGCTTGATTTTGACTGCTGTACTCATTTAGATGCCTGGTTTAAAATGATTGAGCTTTTAAAAGTGCAGGCTCTTTTCCAGTTTTTTTGCAAGCTGGAGGATATGTGGCTAGCTTAGAAACAAAGGAAGAGCTGACAACAGAATTCCATCTTACCTACTACTGCATCTCCAACAATAACAAGAATTACACACTTCAGAAAAGATATAAAATATGCACTTAGGGCAGTTATATATCTATATGACCATAACAATAGTGTATTTCTAGATTTCACTTAATTATTTTTTTAAATGGCAGATCATACATCTTATCTGTCTTTCATCCCTTTATCAAAAACACAAACTTTGAAAGATTGGACATCACTACTGATGATAGTGTAGATAACAGTCATGGGAAAGCAGATCTCAGGATAACTTTTCAAGGACAGTAGGTAGAAGAAAGAAACAACATCCTTTGATTTGTACACTGTGTAGATCTGATATAGAAGCCACTGAGCAGTAATAAACATGCAATTCCAAATCATCAATTCTGTAATGTTGTTTCTGACCACATTTGAATTAATTAGGCTTCTGTTTAAAGAAGAAAAGTAACTCTCAACCTTTATAAGAAAAGGATAAAACAGTAAAAGAAGAAAATAAAAAACAGTTGTGATCATATCTTAATTGTGGAGAGATCTGGATGGAAATATCACCAAGCATTGGCCAGACTTTGGGTGATAAACGCTTTATAGAAGACTACATTTCACAGACAATAGATGAGCTGGGTCTGCATCTTTTTCATTGAGAAAAGAGGTAGAATTCCAACTAGTACTGTAAATGTTTAGGTTTTGCCCTAGGTTACTCTTGTAAGAAACAATTGTTTATGGCAATGTCACTTTTATTTTCTTCATGTATTTGTTTTATGCCTCAGGAAACACTCTTTTGAGAATATCTATTATTAATGATTCTAGAGATATTGTCTTGTCTTATCTGTTGATCCAAATTAATGCTTGTGATCCATATTCCAAAAGGGAATACTGCAAGTGTATATATTGGAGATTTTAAAGTATCTTGTTTCACTACAGCAAAGGGAACTGAGAAGGTCCAAAAGTGATGAAACCCAGTATTAAGGACTGGTTCTTTAGAGAGAATGATTTTTGGCTAACTTAGGACAATGAATTCAGATCAGGTGAAAATATTTTTTTTTCCAAGCCTTTTGCTTGTTTATTTTCTTTTTTTCCCCTCAATTCTCAAGCTGAATTTCACAAGGCTGAATCAGCACATTCTGAGTGAATAACACAATATCCTTTGGTGCTGGCAGCTGTGGGTTAACAGAAAGCCTACTGGGGAGAGTAGGGTATATTATGGAGAGCGAAAAAATGCCTGTGTTTCAATAACTCTCAAATCTTCTTATTAGGCTCTGGGGAGACCTTATCACAGCCTTTCAGTACTTAAAGGAGGCTTATGAAAAAAAGAGAGACTTTTTACACGGACAGATAATGATAGGACAAGGGGAACACTTCCAAACTAAGAGAGAAGAGATTTAGATTGGATTTTAGGAAGCAATTCTTTACTGAAAGAATGGTGAGGCACTGGAACAGGTTGCCCAGAGAAGCTGTGGATGCTGCATTCCTGGAAGTGTTAAAGGCCAGGCTGGATAGGGCCACCTGAACTAGTGGATGGTATCCCTGTCCACGGTGAGAACTTTGGAACTAGATAGTCTTTATTGACCCTTCCCACCCAATTCATTCTATGATCCTGTGATTATGATAGATTTCTGTTTGATATCTTTTTGACAACATATTTTGATAGTAGCATAAATACTGAAAGCAGTGTTTTCAATCTAATAAATATATAGGCCACTAGAGAAGTCATGTTTTCCAAAGTGCTGTACATTTTATTTTGAAATGTTTTATTTAAGAGAAACTAGAGCAGAGAATAATTTCAATTTGAAGCTTTGGATGTGAATTTAAAAAAGCTAATTTCTTGTGGTGTTTTGTCGTGGAAAGGAACTTAAAAAATTTTCGTGTTAACCATCCATTGGGAGTTTTCAGATATCGGAGGTTTTTTATCGCATACCAACCACAAAAAGAAATTCTTCACACTCCACTACTTATGATTCAGTTTTAACTTGCAACTTTTACATTATCTGGAGATCTACATATTTGCCCATAAATCCCAGGGGCCTATTGTGGAAACAGTAACATTTTGCTTAATTGCTGCTTATTTTGATCTATTTTTTTTAATCTATTTGATCTATTTTGACCTATTTAGACTGCCTGATGCCACTTCATAAGAGGGTCAAGAAAAGGTATTTTAACTTCCATGAATGTTCAACAAGAACGAAAATGCTGGCTTTCCAGGTTTTTTCTTAACTGTGCTGCTTTTTAGTAACAGAGAGGAAAAATAAGCAGAACATTTTCTGCAGAACATTAATCTGCAGAATAAACAAAATAATGAAACTGTTGTTTAGAGTACACATAGCACAATACACCTCTTCAAACCAATAGGACCCATGTAAAACTGCAGGTTGACATACCAATTTTATTGGAAAAATCTTTTGCCATGGATAATGCAGACAGACATTAAAGGTGACCTTCTAAGCAGAAAAATAAGTACATGAAGTAACCAGAAGAGAGGAAAAAAGTCACACCAAGCCTTACTGTACTGTTGCTGTAACCCTCTCACAAGTCTAAGTCTGAGAAGCAGCAGACACAGAAAGGAAATCAATTGGAAGAGCAACATTATTTTCATGACCTGATCACAGTGAAAGCAAAAAAGCAAAAAGAAAGCCACAAGAACAAAAAAACCTCTTTTTACATAGGAAGCTAAAGCTGATAGAAGAACTTGAAAGTAGAGACTACCTAAACCAAAAAATATAGATAAAGCAATAACATTTTGCTTAGCCACATTGCTTTAAGAAATCAGAAACAAGATTTGCAAGAAGACTTAACATCTTTTATTTAACCAGCTGATACAGAAAGAAAAATCAAATAAGCTTTTGGGCTCAAAGATTCTTATGCAGGTCATGGCAAGGGGAAATCTGAAGGGAAAATTAAGCACTCTTAAAATAATGAAGCAAATCAGCATTCTGACCTGTTATCACTATCCATTTGTGTGAATTCTGTCTCCTCAGTGGCAGTAAACTAAATATTGCTGCACATGGGGCAAGAGAAAAAAGCCAGTTCAGCACTGGGCATAAATTACATAAACCATTTAGCAGTTAAATTCCAGCAATCGGAAACTTCTTGCTATTTTATGATGCTGTGGAATATATCTATACTTGACTTTAGTCAACCTTTTCAACATTTTTAGAGTTACACATTACTATACTTGTTTAGCATTCAGAATATTGTAGATCCTTAGCAACACCTAGAAATAGAAGGAAAAATAAATGTATTATTAAAAGCACCACACATTCAAATAAATGTGATGAAAAGGCAGAAAACTCTTAGAAGAATATTTGTACCTTAATTTTTGTAATCTTTTCCCATTCAGTTCTTACAGTAGTTTAACTATTAGCAAAATAAAAAAAAAGGATACACAAAAAAATGTGCTATGGAAAAGGTTTTATTGCTTTCTAAGTCCAAGGCTAGTACAATTTTAAAAACTACTATTAGAGCCCTTTTTCACATGGAGTCACATGATAAAAACAAAGGATAATGGGTACAAGTTATTCCTGGAGAGATTCCAATTATATCACAAGAGAAAAAATTTTCATAATGAGAACGATCAGCCATTGGAATAATCTCTCCAGGGGAGTGGTGGAATCTGCAATGTTGGACACTTTTTAAGATTCAGCTGAACAAGGTGCTGGACCATCTTGTCTAGAACATGCTTTTGCAAGAAGAATTGGAACACATGATCCTTGAGGTCCCTTCCAACCTGGTACTCTATGATTCTATGAATTATTCTTACACAGACAACTGAAGTTTAGTGGAATCCAGGAAAGGCTCCTGTGGTGGTTTGAACTATTATACTACTAGGGGGCACACAACAGTGATGAAAGACTAAATAGAGATGTAACAGCAAACACAGGTTTATTTTTTTAGGGCACTAAAAATTTTATAGGATTTTTACACACTAGACAAAGTACACACAATGTTACAATCGACAATGCCACACAGTAAAACAAAAAAACCCAAACTGTTCTTCAAAGCCGACTGATTAGCTGAGAAGCAGGGGAAGGAAGGGGAAGCCGCCTTGCAGACGATATTTTTTTTGGCCCTCGAAGCTCTTGCAAGATAAAGAAGGTGAAAAGCACCCCCCTTCGAGACATTCACAGGGGAAAGCTATCACTTGTGGTTTGTTGAGTGGTCTTAAGGTGCTATCATGGGAGCTCTGATGGCACTGTGCTGCTGCCTGTGCTGATAGAGGTGAGGGGAAGCAAGCTGCGCGGACCGGGAGCCAGGAGGAGGGGAGCTGTGCTTCTTTCAGCTCAGGATGAAGCCAAAAGAGAGGGAAGCTATAAGAGAGAGGGGACTTTTGTGTTCAGGCTTTTTATGCTTTGGAAGTCCCGCAGGAATTTGGCATCTTTTTTTCAGCCAGGATGTCCCCTTATTGGTCAGCGGTGTTGGGCTCTACTCTTTCCCGAGATTTCGGCACTTTGAGCAAGATGGCAGTTCTCACTAAAATGCCATGTGCTCGAGGCCTGGAGCCCGGCAGCCACTGCCAGCCACGGGGCCACCAGTGCTACTTGTGGCGCCCTCACCACTTGCTGGGACCCTCGGGAGGGATCTCCGAGGCAGGCGCCACTCATGGCCATCTGAAGCAGCTGCTGTCACTGTGTGGTCACCGCCAGCATAGCGCCAGCACAGGGCACCTGCTGCCACCCCAGGGACTCCGTGGGAGGGACCTCTGGGCCAGCAGGACCACAGGAGCCGCCCGTGGGCCAGGGAGGGCAATAGGTGCAGCCCACGCAGTGCGGCGACCAGCGGGGAGGCACCGCCGCCATTTCTAGGAAGCCGGGGAGTGGCAGCGCCAAGCACAGCCCGCCACACAGGGCCGGGGGGTGGCAGGAGCCTGCACCACCTGTTGCCGCTCCATTCTGCCCACCACTGTGAGCTGGGAGCCACCACCATCACCAGCAGAGAGGTGCTGCATGGCTCTGTGCATTCCTGCACGGTGTCGGGCGGGACCGGGCACCGTTGCCCGCCCGCATGATGCCACCTCTTTGCCACCAACGCTGAGTTCTCGGTCTCCCGCTGCAGCTATGGTGAGTGAGGAGGGGAGACGGCTCTGTGTCCCTCCACCACTGCTGCTTCCTGGCCCCTACCCAAGACGTGGAGAGTGAAAGCAGCGAGAAACCTCTGCAGATTCTCAAGGTTTCGGCTTTCTTTCAGGTTTTTAAACAAACTAGTTTTATCTCTAAATAATCAAAACATTTCCCCCCTTCCCCCCTGAAAACTCTATTTCTAAACTCATAACAGCTCCTGAGTAAGAAATTGGGGACACTCTATATAACCTCCCCTAAAGAAACATTTATGTTCTGTGAAGTTGTCACAGTCCTAACAGTGTTTGCCAATTGATAATTTAGATTATAGCAAACAGTAAGTATAGCAGCTATATTAGTATATATTGCTATAAATTTTCTCTTCCTGTGAGATCAAACTTTCTGAAGACATCTCTAAAGACTCTGTCCCATATGTAAATGCCAGGTGAGAGGAAGAAACTCCATCTACACTTTGTAAGAAAAGATAATCCTAAAACTCCCAAGGTATTTACTTAAAACCACAAATCTTACCACTGCTTTGAACTGCCATGTAGAACATGCTTGCTACTTAGTTTCTATCAAGAACTCTTTTATGTAATGTTTTACAAAAGGAGTTGTTTTACACATTTAAATTCAATTCTATTGTTTTTTAGCAAAGAGAATAATGGATGTTGGACAAGAGGAAATAAGTAGATACTCTGTGATTCACTACAGCTTCTCCAGCTAATGGTCCCTCCATGTAGCAGGAAGCCCTGACTAGCCTTCACAAAAATAAAATCCTCTGACTACAATCAAACATAATACATATTACAATGGTTCTGCTCTGAATGATACTCTTTAAGAAGTACAACATTTGTAATTTTATGCTTAGTCCCTTAATGAGTTAATAATTTGATGAAAATGGAAATGCATTCAACCAACAGTATTTAAAATTTCTCAAACTAAATTTAAACGAAGTCAGAATTCCACCTCTTCCTTCACTTACAAATCATTTCACTCCTCATTTCCATCTTTTTCACATTATAAGACACAAAAACTTAATTTCTAGCTCAGTGGAGGGAATGCAGAGATAATGCTCAGTTAGGAACTTTGCAGGGTTATTACTTTTTGTACACAATCTAAGAGCTTACAAATGCTGTATACATATTTCAAAATGGCATTACTAATACCACAGCTTTTCCTGAATGTAGATCTTTTAGAATAACTCCCAAAAGATAAATTAATCCTTGCAAGAAATAAAAATGCTTTATAGGCAGCGTATCAGACAGTTTACAACATTAAACTACCTGTTTAGATTATTGTTATTCCCTTCAAAACTCTGCATAACAATGTGCAAAACACACAGAAAGCAGCCTAACTTTTTGATATTATGTTTATAAAGCTGTTAGTATCTCTACAGTGACATTAAGAACATACCACGCTGAGATAAAATGGAAGAAAAATAGTCAAATGAACACTAAATTCACATAAAACTTTTCTCCTCAGTAAATGAACAGCTTTTTCCTTCTTGTAATTTCATGCATTGCGCAAGAAGAACAACCTCTAAACCCTCCATTTATTATAATGCCTGTATAGAAAGCAACAGGACAATGAAAAGCTTATAATGCTACATTAAAAAATGAATAGTGAAGTTCTCATGACTGTTTCCTTGCTTTCTAAATGCACTTGAATGCACTTCATTATTAATCCATCTTCCACACTGAACTATCTGATAGAGTTTATATTCTCTAAACACATTATTTCCAGCTGGAAACATAAAAAAGAAGGCTTATTATTAACCAGGTATTGATTGTATTTTCTGTTACTCTAATTTCTTCTCAAGCCACACCAAACTAGAATAAAAACCAAATGTATCTCTAAAATACTTGAATGAATTACATTTGGGCATATTTTAGTGTGGGTTAAATGATGATAAAAGGCATTAAGCTCAGAAAAGGCCTCATCAGCGAGCACTGTTCTCAGTGTGCAGTGTGCACCATGGCCTCAGGACTCTGGACTATATGTTCTTTGACTAACATAAGATTTAATTTTTATTTCCTCTTCCCTTTAAAATCTTCCTTGAGAAGAATTTTTCTCAGCAAGTTAGATATTGCTAATCTGGTCACAATTCTCCATCTTAACTTTATGCATACATTAGGCAATAGTGACCATGTGAAGAACAGATATAAAAGTGGCCTCACCTAGTAAGTGTCAGGACATTAATGAGACATAAATTGTATTTGAAGAAGCAGAGAGCCTCCACTACACTGAACTCCAAAAATGTTTCAAAGACTTCAGTAGTCTCATGCTGATGGGGGGACTATGGTGGCAGCTGCAGAGATGCAGAAAAGAATTTGGGAAATTCCCTTCTCCAAAGAGTACTGAAAGAATTCTCACATTTAGTTAATATTGCACTGCAGAAAGCAATTTTTTTCCTATGAATTTATTGTCTAGTGCTTCAAAAGTTTAACAGCTATAAATATTTATTTCAATTACTTTAACTAGTCATTCACAGATGTCTTTTTCATGCTTTATGGCCAGCACCTGGCATACATCCCAACTAAAGAGCTCTTTGATCTTCTACTTGTCCCAGTTCATGCATCTATATATGAGTTTGAGGAGCTGCTACGAGAGCAGGCATAATTAAAGCCCTATGCATCCTATGCAGGTTTGCTTCATGACTTCTTAACTCACTAGTATAAACATGCACAAGAAATCAAGTATTTTCCAGAGGTTTCCCTGATGGTACATGAAGACTTGCTTTTAACGTAGCAGTTTTTGTGACAAGTGAAAATGATCTTATATTTGATTTTTGGGATATGCCTACTGGAATATCCCAGCAAGATAATGCTAGAAAATCTATGCAGTGTAATATTGTGCAGCGCAACTACATATCCAACTGGACATTATTGGAGGAGGGGAGAGAGAGACACTAGGAGGGGTTTGCAAGAGGTATACTTAGGTATGTTACAACATAGAGAGTATATAGATCTTCACAATTTCTAGTGGGGAATCCATGCCATATCACAAAACACTCAGATAATAAGTCAATCCCTATGCCCAGTATATGTGGGCATAGTTTGTCAACTCTTTCATTCCCATCCCATATGCAATCATGTCTTATTTTAAATAGGAGAGAACAGTCATGTCATGGTTTAACCTGGCAGGCAGCTAAAACCCCACAGCCACTTGCTCAGTTCCCTGCACCCACTCACTCCCTTCCCTCAATGCAATGGGGAGAGAGAATTGGGGGGGGGGGAAAAATCATGGGTTGAGATAAAAACAGTTTCATTGGACAGAAAAGGGGAAAAGAATAATAATAAATCAAGGGATACACAATTGCTCACCACACACCAACAGATGCCCAGCCCCCGGCCAGCTTTCCCTGTTGTCTATGTCCTGACGTATATGTAATGCCATATGGTCTGGAATATCGCCGTGACCCAGTTGGGGTCAGCTGTCCCAGCTATGTCTCCTCACAACTTCTTCTGCCCCCCAGCCTGCCCACTGCTGGAGAAGTGAGAGAAGCTGAAAAGCCCTTGACTCTGTGTAAACACTGCCAGGCAATAATAGAAGCATCAGTGTGTTATCAGCATCATTCTCATCCTAAATCCAAAACCCAGCACCGTACTAGCTACCGGGAAGAAAATCAACTCTACTCTAGCTGAAACCACAGTAACAAGACAAACAAGGTAGATGCTATGAAGACATAATATAAATAATTAAAATTTGCAATTAAAATTAAAAGATACTTTTTATACTTTGAAGTAATCTGTGTGATTTTTTTAAAGAAAGTCCAGTGTAAATGGAAAAAATTATATAAATGTGAATCCAGACTGATTCTGCTAAATAACCAACCTATATATTAAATATACCATTATAAAAGGGAGAATACCTTGTTGAGTCACAGAAGAAAGATTGTTTTGAACATCAGAACAAGAGAATAACAACCCATAAAAAACAAAGATAAAGAAAATCTGCTTTAAGAGTATACTTTTGCCCTTACCTGGAAAAAAAAGTTCCATTTCCTCCAGGAGCAATTAAATTCTAAAGTAGACATTTTCAGTGAATATAGCGTCAAGCTATGACAGAGAGGTTTGGTGTTCAGATTTAGTTAGAAAAGCACAGATTATTAAGACAAATATTTGAAGATTTTTGTATCATGGCATTCTCTCTTCTTTGTACATTCAGTTTGCAACATATCGCACCCCTTTTATAGGCATGTCACATATAAGTTCTATCTCTTACTTTGAGCACCTAAAAAATCTGGAATATTGAGATCCTTCCATGTGGATGAAAAATGGTGTAATTTGGATTCAGATCAAGATTCAGATTCTGAAAACACATGTAGAAAAGATGTTTATGAGCATTCATGGAGAAAAGTGCTGTGAAATTGTGTTGTTCCAAGGCTTCAAATATTTTATTTTACTGAGATGGATGTTTCTCCAGGTCTGTCAGGAAAAGTCTGATAAACAAGAAACCAACATAACTTGCATTACCTAGTAGTGAAGACCAAAAGAAGTAGCTCTCTACAGAAAAGTGGTTTGTATTGAGGACCTGACATCCACACTACAAAGTTTGGGGGCTAAGGTTTTGAGGATGTTTGGGTTTGGTTTTGTTTATTTAGACTATCTCTACTCTTGCCTCTCTTTTGCAACTATAATAGATGAAGTTCTGAAATTCATCTCCCTGTTTAGTTTCAATCAAAAGGCATCTACTTCATTTGCGCTGAGGATGCTCCATAATACATGCCAAAACACAGTAAATGGGAATTATCAGGAGATCCATTTCAAAAGCTGTCTCCTGTTTCAAACTGAGACAGTACTCCAGACATATAGTAATTGTCTAATTCTGAACTCTCATCAAAGGCATCAGCAGACACATTTCAGATTATGCGAGGGGGGGATGTACTACTGCTATTTAAAGGTAACAGATTTACTAAACTAGCAACACTGCTGGCTAGTTATAGTCTTTTGTGCAGTGATTTGCTGGAAGTTACATTTATCTACATTTACAGAGACTAAAGGAAACACATGGATTACCACAGAATGACTAAATGAAGATCAGCAAATGTCCAGTGCCCTCTCTTCTGAACTAAACCGTTTCTGTTAAAAAAAATTACTTGACCGTTTTTCTTACAGTGTGGAGATTCAACAACTGTTAAATTTCTACTGGTCTATCTGTTAAAATCATCACATTGTTTTCTCCAGAGAATCAGACTTGGTTTGCTCAGCTAGCTCCACTAAAAATCGATTCAAAACATCTATTTTTTAAAAACAAATGTCTTGTTAACAGTTGAGCCAAGAAAACATACAAACTCCTGTGAACTTTCTTTAGGAATGGGAATTAATCTCTGTAAGTCTCTGGACTTGTAAATCATCTCTGTCTTAGAGCTGAACAAACAGTACAGTACAGACACATTTTAAAGCTGGAACACAGATTATTTAGCCACACAATAAAGGGAGGAAAAAAGAAGAAAGGAAGGGAAATACCAAGACAAAGCCATTGAATGTCACACTCCAATAAGAGAAAGCAGAGAAACTACCAGCACAGATTCTAGGTCTTTGTGGCAGGAATTTTCACGTCAGAACACGACAGGCATCGTCTCTATTGTTCAACAGACCTTTTTACTCCAATGAGCAAGATGCACTCCTTACCCTCACAACAACCTCTTTGTGGTCATTATTGTTTCAAGGTGCGAGAAAATTTTTGACTTCATCCAGGGGCCAGCTTTAACAATCCTGGAATTCCCGTTTTACTGAGAAGTGAGAAATGATGCTGCTCTTACCCCTGCAAGGGTCAACACTGTAACTTGTATAGTAACAGATGCTACAAATTCAGCTTCATAAAGGTTTTTGATCTTGTCCAGCCTTAACTTAGATGCCTTTCAAACAGGGACCGAGAACATTCATGTCAATGACAAACACAGCCACATTTCTTTTTTTTTTTCTTTCTGTTTTCATCCTCTTTGCCTTGAGTGAGAAAAGCTCTGAAGTGAATTCAATGACACCATATGTTTTTAGAAGCACACAGTTAAGAACGATGCAGAGCTTATATTCACATGCTTTTATCAGTGTCCACTCAAAGGATGCTAGAGTTTGTTGGCTGCAATTAACAGGATGTAAAACTGAAACCCTTACAAGTATGGCATAAATTAGCCATTCTTCAAATAAGCCAGCATTAGAAATGAAAACAGAAAAGATTCAGGGGAAACAGGGATGATTTGAGTGGCCACAGATCTGGAAGCTTTTCTGTGTTTCTACCAAGGAAAGGAATTTCCCTTATTCAATGGTGATATATTTGTGTAAGTTAAACACAATATGTAAATTTCAATAAATATTTCTTTTTCTATCTCAAAAATGTTCAGAAATGTTTCTTTTTTTATTCGGAGCATCTGTGGCTTTCATACCTTAAAGTAATTTTGTACCAGCAATAATTCCTTTACTTTGTTTTTTTATTTTACTGCACTTACTTGTCCTGTGACCGACAAGTGGAAGGAGCAACAAATCAGGCCAAAAGTTACAATGTTATCTGTAAATAATTAACACCATTGCTCAGGCTTTGGATGCTGGGTGTCACAAGGCTCTGCCAGTTCAATATTGCTTTCTAGATTTGGCAGGATGGAGCTTTCACGCAAAACAAACAGGATGAGACACTTCTTTGTTGGGCTCAAGCTGTATCTCCTCAGATATTAGCACTACTTTGACTGCTTCTGGAGATGCAGCACCCAAGCTGCATATTCAAGTTCCAGCAAGCTGCACACTCACACCCCTGGAGGCAAACTGCCTCAGGGCATTTGTTGTCGCTATTTATCGCCTTTAGAGATACAGCCACAGGCGCTCATAAAAATTGTGGAGTTTTGCACCACAGAGCTTTATGTATAAACCCTGCAAGTTCTGAAAAATCATAGAGATTCTACTGCAGGGGAACAGTGTTTTTAAAGATGAACAGTGTTGCCCTTGCAATCCTGTGCTGTCATATTCTGACAGCAATGATAAGTCGCAATTCCCCCTCTGTACCTAAGGGGGCGGGGAGGGAACTGAGAAAAAATTAATAGAAGGTATATTTTCCAAATTATGTTCTAAGTCCTTAAAATCTTCAATTCACTGTATATATTAATCATAATACATCAGTGTTTCAGAAACTGTAGCACAACAAAGACCTTGTAGCATGAGGCATCCTCTGTCAGCCTCCACCACCCCGGATGCATCCAAAATGAAAATGTACAGCTCAGCTTGGCTTAGTACAAACATGGATGCTCTACTCATGCAGGCAGTCTCGATATACTCACAAAGACAAAATGATGCAATTCGCTATTACAAACTGTTTTCTCTTCATTAAAAAGCTAATTTTAACCTGTTCTTGAAAAGTTTCACAAATCGGTGATAGAGATGAAAATACAGTGATACATATTTAAGTTACACTTGAAGGTTTCTCTAAATGAACATATGCAAATGCTTAAAGCCCAGGGGCAGCTCTTTCTTGCACTCAGGACATTTACATAGTTTTCCAAGCTAATATTTAATCTAGTATTCAGTAAAACATCACTAATTACTTTCATAAATTCGTAACGTCCTGTGAGATGTGTTTTCCCTCTAAGCTGCAATATAGAACTCAAACATCTTCCTCAAGGAATTGCAACAATTTTGACTCTGTAGTGCTTTTAAGAAAAGTTATATTTTAGTTTTTTGCTCATAGCATAACTATGATCTTTGTTGGTTTAAACAAGAATAATTTTGTATTTTATCAGGAAGAATTTTGGGGCAGGGAGGAATAGGAGGACAATACAAAGAAAGAGAAGGAATAGGAGAACAATATAAAATTCAGTAAAAGAATTGGTGTGGTCTGTAAGAGTAACTTGATGAAAAGAAATAGCTATATAACGCAAAAGGGTCTATCTCACCATCATTGCTTTATGGGAATTTATAAGAAACTCTGCAGATAGTAGTTACAAAACATTTTTTTACCTAATATCTGTAACATTAGTGTGAGGATCCATTAATTTACTAGTCTTTCTAGATAGTTTTATTATTTGTACACAGATACACAGTTTCATAACACAAGTGGAAAGCTGTTAGGACACCTACTGCCTTCATTTCCAATGGGGCTGTCAACACAGTAGCTGTCATGATGTTTGTCCTCAAATTACAGCAACTCATACTGTATAACTCCTACTACATCATGCACACAAAACTGATGAATGAAAATTTCTAATAAGTACTCACTTTATAGCTATTATTTTATATATGCTTACCATGTCCTTCACTTATTTTCTCTCTCACATCAACAGTTCAAGTATTTTCAAGCATTTCAAGTATTCTTTTCTAAAAAAGTTTTCTCTGGTACTAGCAATTGTATATGAATCACAGTCCTCCCCACAACTGCTCTTCTGATCTCAAACATTTGATTATTGTAGCAGTCCTGCAGTGTGTCAGGAAAAATAAGAGAAAAAAGCCCAAAAACCACTGAGGAGTGTGGCAGCATCTGCACAGCTAGTGTCTAGACTGAACTGTAATATAGTGTGGTGCAATTTTAATGGATGATGCTCTTCTGCTTCATAGAATCCTCTTCTTCCCTGCTCTTGCATTTTATATTTATTTTCCTATTTGTTTAAATTAGACATAAAATCAAGTCCCACATGACACAAGAATTCTGCAAGAATATTGCAGAATACCTGTGTAAGTAATTCCTTTTATTGATTTAAACCCTTAAGGTCTATTTAATGGATGTAAAAAAACCCAAACAACATCTAAATAGGGCAGACTGCCCTGGCATCAGTCAATGTAATTTAACACAAATCCATAGAAGAGGATTGATCTTACCAAGCTTATCTCTAATATGGTTTACAAATACTGACTCTTAGTGCCTTAACTTAGGCCCTCTTTGCTCTGAAAGATATTTTTATATCAACTCTCATACCAGATGGGCACCCAAGCATTTTATAAAAGATGAAAGAAAAAATACATTATATAAAGCTGAGAAAAGGCAGACTAATATTGAAAACAGAAAAAGAAGTGATGAATTTGCCTGAACCAATCTTGTATTTCATGACCTCATCATGCAGAAGCTGCCTATCTATTTCAGAACAAGTGATAAATATTAAAATGAATTTTTTTTTGCATGTCTTATCAAAAGCTTCCAAAATCAATTGTTTTCACAAATGTTTTCTCCTGCAAGCAGTGAATGCCTCTTCATCAATCTTTTATCAAAAGCAATCTTGTTCTGATTTCAGTCTTATCAAAGAAACTTCACTCTCTCCTTTGTTCTTTTTTTTTTTCCTTTCTTGGCAGAAGGTAGATGAATATCATTTTACACATGACTGTGGCTGCATCTCCATCGATCGGGAAATAAAAAGTAAGACTGAAGGCTATATCATGACCCTGCAGAGCTCCAAACAACAGAAACATATGTACCCAATAGTGACAAAGCAGCAAAGCATGTGTGCACACCTACACGAATGTGCTAATACTCCTTTTTTACAAGGAATTCTTGCATTGCCGAATATTTCTAAAAAAAAAAAATGGAGATTAAGCAGTGGACTTGACCTCCAGATACCTTCCTGATACGTCCATCAAGGTTGAAAAATATACATTATCCAAACACGAATACAGCACAGAGGTTGGGGGTTTCAGTGCTACCCTGTCATGTGGCAGGGTTTTAGCAGTGGGGTCTGCAGCAGGGAGCTGTGCAGGGAGAGGCCACGAGCTGCCCTGTGCCAGTCGCAGCTGAGCCCACACACCTTTGGACTCAGTGACAGCAACACATGGCATGCGAAAACTGCAGTCAGGCAGGATAGCTGGCAGCACCCAGCTCCAGCCTGCTTATGAAACACCTGCATGCGTTGGGGTGAAGAGACTGAATGGTTGGAGGCGCGAGGCTGAGGAGACAGATGTAGATGTGCTGCTGAAGGTGCTGTGGAGGAAACACAGCCAGAGGCATTCTTTGAAGGAATAACCCCATGCCAGAAGGGGTTACTCATAGGGAACTTCAGCCCACAGGGGCAAGCCACACCAGTGTGGGGAGAACCCTGAGGGACCACAGTCCCACACTGCAGAAGGATACCTCTGAAAGACTGAAGCCCTCAGGTGAACCTTGTCAGGCAGGGACACTAAGGACAAAGGATGGACTAAGGAAAACCAGCATGGAGTACCAGACAAAAAACATTATGTACTTTACCACCTGTGCTGCCCACCACCTCACCAAAGAGACTGTTAGGGAATGGCCATAACCAGATGAAAATAAGGAGACTTCAGACTAGGAATGCGAAGACTAGTTGTTTATATATGCTTCTAATTTGAACTCAGTACCCAACTCAGCGATCAGACGTTTTTATTAATTGGCAATAAATTAAATCTAGTAAATATTTTGAGTCCAGACTATTTTGCCCACAAGACTTGCTTCACCTTCTTGAGCCCATAATGCATTGACAGCTATTCAGTCTGAAGGCTCATTTTAAATATCACCTAGGACTGCAGGGAAAGAAAACATTTTGAACAAGTACCATATGTTTTCTGCTGCTAACACTGGAAAGCAACCAAGGTTTCAATATATCTGGACAAGATCCTCAGTTTGTACAGATAAATGTCATTCCAAAAGTCTCACAGCACACCAAAGCCAAGGCACAGTGACAGAACTCTAGAAGACAGTGAGATTCTGCCGTGGTAAAAGTCTCAATTATTTCCATACTAGAGACAAAGAGGTTGCCAGATTCCCATTTTTGACTCCTGAGATAAAAAAACCACAATAACCATAAATAAAACCACCTTAAGAGAAAAGGGAAGAAAGTTACATGTGAACTTAAATTCATGAGGAAATGACTGGAGGCTTGCGCTCCCCACACAAGTGCTATGTATTTCTTTGCTTCATAAATATGCATGTACATGAGGTTGCTCCTGCCCCTCACAGAAAGATTTTTATCTTGAACATCCCAGACAGAGGAGTACTAAGGAGACAAAGAAGTTCTTTAAGATGAATCTATAAATGAAATTTATAGACCTAGAGTCAGACTACACCTAAGGTGCTCCAACCAAGTTATCAGCTCCTGGGCTGCTAAGGAGAAAAGTTCCATTGCAGAAAAGTGTTAAGTTGAATCACTGGAAAAACAATCCCAGTGACAAGATCATCATAAATCCCCACCTTGTAATGATGCCTTCCCACACGGGCAATATATATGTGAGCACAGATGGAGACAGGCAGGAGGACTTCCTCATCAGGGACACAAACTGCTGGGTTTTAGGAACATGTTTTGACTTGATCCCACTCATCACAAAAGTGTCAGACTTGTAGTGTGTTAAAAGAATGCTGGAGACAAGCTGATGATTTGTCAGCATTGACTCTGGGGGTAAAACATTTCAGAAAGAGGGGGAGATAATCATGAATGGCACACAGAAGGTGATGAAAGAATTACTCACTCTTAAGTATTAAGAAAGTATACAATAAAAATGCCAGGTATAACATAAGAAAAAGACTGTAATCTTCCATACAAAATTTTGTATTTTATTTCTATGTAGTTGCCTTGTCTCAGGGTGCAGGGAGGTTAAGAGGGTTGCATTCGAGGGTTAGAAAATTACCATCAGCCTGGGAAGGAGAAAATTTATCTCTTAGACCCAGTACTGTCTAAGGACTCTTTTCTGTTGTGCTATTTATATTTATGTCTAGTGTTTTGTGGTGTTTTTAAAACTATTCCTATTACTGACAAGATGCCTACAGGATAGATCAGCAGATTTGGTAAAGACTTTCCTTCCTAGGTGAGGTGTTTGCAATGCAAAAGAAGAAAAAAATATCTCTGAAGAGAAAGCTTAAATATGCCAAATACAAACATTTAACATTTTCATCATGTTCCTGATGAAAAGAGTCAAAATTTTGCTAATTTGAGGCTAGAGAGAAAGTGCATATGATGCTTTCTCACCAGGAATTTACCAGTAGCTATCTGGTTAAGGCTCAAGCTAAAGTTTCGCACCACTTATTCCTAAGGCAAATCTGTCAACATATCTTTCCTTTCGATTTTCTCCTGTAACATGGCCTCAATAGCAGATTTTGCAATTAATAGCTAAGGTCTCAAAGATCTGTGCAATGAAAGCAAGTATGTTAATCTTTTAGGAAAATAATGTCTTTGTAGTCAACATGAAGAGAAGCAGAGTAAGAACTAAAACATGATTCCATTTTCCTGTTCACAGTAAATGAAAGAAAACGTATTTCATTTAATAATTGCATTTCAAATCACATTAAGACTGTAGAAGATGCATTTTTACAATATTCCTTAAATTACTGCAAGATCCAGAATTGTTCTTAAGAGGACTTTGCTGTTTAAACTAGTACTAGAAAGATAGTCTCTAATTTTATATAAAACAGACAGCACAGTACAGCCTACTGATATTATCTAGAGGTTTTTACACAAGATTTGTCATTGAAAGTACGTTCTGCAATACTGAAAGGCATGATGATTCCTTCTAAGAAGTGACAAAATTTTCTAAATTTCTGTAATTTTTAAATGTTAATGTATGGATATGCACAAGATAGTATTCACACTCTGGTGAAGAATACGTCAGCAAATCCTTGCCATGTTTTGTTTTGGCTCAATTCTTTCGAATAATGTTGAGGTACCATCTATGAATGTATATAAAGTCCTATAGAATATACACTACAAATGTGCATCATAAATTTTTGTCATTAATATAATTTGCAATAATAATAACTGAACCCAGGGAGAAACAAAAAAATGAAGATTCTTATTACCTGCTGTGAAAACTCAATAAACTAATTTCTATTAGACATTAATTCACATTTGTTTTGAGGTGGGTTTTTTTCATACAAAAGCATTTAATGAAAATGTCCTATTGACTGAGGGTTTATTGTGGCAGTTCCTCAACACCAGGCAGTATTATGTTCTTGTTTAGATTTTTCATAATATAATGCTACATTTTAAGTATCTGGAGTTTTTTGGGGTTTTTTTCAGCAGAATGCTGGCCAAGGATAAATTTTCAGTGAAAAATCTCAGCTTAAAGAATTGAGATCCTTGTACGAATGAGACTAAAGAAAAATGCAATATTCTTCCCTCATTAGAAATAGTTCTCATTATAATGCACTGGGTGATGGTACAAAAATTCAGTCACTGGCACGGGATATTGCACTGTTAATGTGAGAAAACAGAGCTTAATGATACATGAAGTTCAACAAATGAATTGTTGGACAAGGACAATGGGATTTGAAGAAAAGGCCTGGGGGAATAGCCACAGGATAAGAATCCATGAGTAGAGAGGGACTAGACACCCAACAAGAGAAAAGAGAGAATGACATCAAAGTCAGATTGAAAAAGAAGTGAGAGATATAGTCATGAACAAAGAAAATATAAAAAGTTTAAGGCTATTGGATCACATTTCTTTCTTTTAATCACAGTGAACCTGGAACCAGTAATCTCTATTGCTAGAAAATATAAATGAAACTAGATGGCATAGTACCTTCCCAAGTACTTCACTTCCTCCCTGAGTTGGACCAGGGATGATTGTAATATACCACAAATTGGTTGCTCTGTTAGTTGGTATGGCAAAGGTTTGTGGGATATATTAGTGATTCCAAGTCTGTTGCTTATTTGCAGTTTTGTTTTTGATTTTTTTTCAGTTTTCAAGACTGTTTCCTACGGGATCTCTGCTTCATTCAATGACAGAACAATCTGCAAGATTGTGAAGGAAGCTCTTGTCCAAAAGAAGAAAGTAACAGGTTTCATTCCCATAAATATAACAGGATTGAGGAAATAAGTATATGAACTCCCAGAGTGCTCTTATGAAAATAACTAAAGAATGCTGCCTTAAAAAGACATGTCATGGTAAAAAAGTTATGTTTCAGAGGTGTTCTTTAACTGAGTGTTACAAATCTTCTGTGTCTTTCTGTTGAAACTTAAATATTTGAATAAATAAGTCTTGGAAGCCAAATTATTATGCAGAAATTCAGAAAAAAGTGTAAAGTCTGCCTATACAAAAAGCTGTTTTCTGTAGAAAATAGGAGTCTGGCTGTGTCATTAAAGGTTATATAATAAACCATGTTGACCACTTACAAGAAAACCAAAAAAATCTAGTTTTCCCCTAATCCTTACAAGGTAATAGAATATTTTTATGTTCTTTATTCCAAGAATGATGCATCTTGACAGAAATTATGTCTTCTTTTCCTTCTGCATTACTTGCCTGTCCCTTAATAAGAACAGACAGGCTAGAGTGTTTTTAATGCTTGTATGAAGTATGGCAAAAAATAGCACATCTAAGGGAACAGTTTTGATGGACACATTCTTGTTTGTGTTTGAAAATGATTAAGACAGCAGCAATTTCAGGTTCATCTTTTTTATTCAAGTCTGAAAAAAAAAATAGATAATTTGAAAAATTTTGCCAGATATAAGAAAATGTTTGGGTTCATCATAATTTTCCAAGCTATAACATTTACTAAGATATTCTATTTTATTTACTAGATGGTCATATTTAGAAGGATGTTCTTTTTACATGGCCTCAGCTGTTACCAGATTGATATGAAATTGGACACAGATGAACACATAAATTGTCATTGCAAACTTCATTAGCAGCTAAAAGGGTCCTATCTCTGTATATCCAGAGTAAACAAAAGAGACAACATGCAGTAGGCTAAACTCAATCCACCACGGGAACCTGCAGAATGTTACAACATTAAAATCTGGTTCTGAACTATAGCTCTAACACTTTACCTAGCAGTTACTATTTTGGTCTCTGAAAACTGAGAGCTTTAATCATGTATGAACTACTAAACTTTTTTTTTCCCTTTCTTTTTTTAATACAAAAAGCCCAACAATTAAATCAACCTGATCCATGAAGAAAAGAATGAATAAAGCCTGATTTCCTAAGTATTTTGATTCCTTATCCTCCTGATCCTGCTTTAACAGATACAATTTTCCTGTGTTTTCTTGTGATGGCTTTTTCCAGTTGTCTGCTACATATCCACAGATCTTGCTGGATTTCTCTGTGCTCATTCCCTCAGCATCTGATCCCACCAGTTGGCAGAATACAATGCAGATTCCTCAGAGTCACACAAGCCCAGGACCAGCTGGTCCTGCTGCCAGAAGGAGCGGATGGCAGCTGAAGTCTGCCTGTCCTCTCCTCAGCGGGGACACTTACTTGTTTCTTTTCTCTTCTAATGAAGACTTGATTTTCAAAATTTTTTTAAAGCCCTGAGATTATTACCTTTCTGTCAAATTTGGCTGGTACTGCCAACAGTTTAGAAAATTAATATGAGAGCAGAGATGGGTACCTGTGTACGCAAAGGTAATGCCATAACAATAAACTGCACTTCCCTAGGAAAAAAGGGAAGGGAACTAAAAATTAGAGTCCAATGATTGCAAAGCTGTAATTTATCCTCAACAGTAGCTGAAAGGGAAACTGGAGGGTCTACTGCTTTTATGAAAGGTTATTTCTAGGGACATTAGTGACTGATTGCACTTTGCATTATAACAACTGAGTGTCTTAATTTGTTATCTCAAGTGTTTGTTAGCTTACTAATTGTGACATCATGATCCACAATATGAGGCTTTTTGATATTTTTTATACATCATACAACGTATAATTTGCACTTTCTTATGACTTTCCCAAGACTTAGGACACTTCTTGGGGTAATTTATAATCAGTTAATTAATTCTAAATAAACAAAATGAACTTTTAAGATTAAAGGATGCTAGGCTTCCTGGTTTGGATTTTTTTTTTTTTTTAATCAACAATCTAGCTCTTGTGCTGATACATAATATATGCAGTTCAGAAAAGACAGAATCAAGTCTGGTAAATCGCTGAGCTACTAGACATTGCTTTATGTTTGAGGTATTTATGCAAAAACTGTGAGGTGGAGAAGAGAACTGAAAGGAGGAGGGATACAAGAGAGAGTGTGATAGAATCTCAGAATATCCTGTATGTGAATGTCAGCTTTAAAGCGTTTGCCCTTGGAAGCTGTAAAGGACTGTTCTGAATGTTATACTTGAGCATAAACCCTCCCTCTAGCCCAAATGTTATCATGTCCATGGTATGTGAATGCATCCTTGTGTTGAGGATACACGATTTTAGCCCAGGGATAAGGTGGCACTCTGGATGCCTGTCTGTATGCACATTGTAAGACAAACCAAGGGCAGCTGTAGTCCCCACATAGATATATAGCACCATAAATTACATTTTCTTTTACAGCAGCATCAGCTGACTTGGCCATTCTTCCTTATGTGCACACCTCTGTGGAGGCCACAGTCATCTCAGAACGAAGCCTAAATATCTCTTGGAGCTGAACACAGTGTGTCCTATATCTAGATCATTCAGAAAAGTGAAAAAAAGATAAAGAATAGATTTAGCCAACATATTTAGCCAACCCCTCTACCAATGCACATCACTCAATATCTCCTGATCATTTTCTAGATAGCATGACCCAATCTGGGGACAAAAAAGTTAGGCCTGTTGCACTGATGTTTGCAGGCATTAATCCCTCCTGTTCCATCCCTCCCCTAAACAGGTTTTTTTTTCTGTGATTTGCCCAAAGCAAGTATTATTTCAGATTGGAATCAAGACACTTCAACATAAGAGTTCCAATCTGATTTTTTTATATCTTGGTTTATAAAATTGCAGTTAGTTAACATTTTTTCCCTTTTTTTTTCCTCCCTGGCACAAGTTACCTTTTCTCTAGTTCAAAGACAAACTCAGCAAAACTATTTTATTTCCACATTTAAAAACATAAGACTATAGCTAATGAGATCTAAAAAAAAGCGAGTTCTCAGCTCAACTTGTGACCACTTATTTCAGCAAAAGGATAAAATTGTTAATTAATTTGAAAGTTGCTTTACCAGCTTTCAGCAATAACAAAGTAATACACGGCTGACTTGATATACAGAGGGAGGGAAAAAAAGAAATAAGACTGAAAAGTGCTTAAGAAAGGCCTCTTCATTATAATTTAAGCTGGAAAAATATGTGGGAAGGCTTTGAGAGGCACTTCCATAGGCTGATTTATCTTTTTGATATTAACATGAAGACCTGGTGAAGTCTTTAGTTATATTGAGTGAGCAGTTATCTAAATTTTACAAACAAGCACAGTAGATTTTTGTCCCAGCAAAGAAAGATGCACAACTGGATAAACATGTATTTTTGTATGCTTCAGATTTTTAAAATTCCTTCACTGTCTTCCTGTTCACACAATGCTGTTTATTGACTTAAATGTATTATACAGAGAATACAAAACCTAAGCAGAGAAAAGTAACTCTGGATCACTTTCTTACAAGTGATGGCAATGAAGGTATTATTCAGTCCAACAGTCAATTTTGATGCTCGGTTTTGGCAGTACTTGAATCCAAGGAATGGATTTGTCAAAAGAATACTGAATCTTTTAAATAAATAAGGTTTAAATAGTTATGAATGCTAGTGCAAAGAGAAAAAGAAGATGGAATATTAAAAAATAGTCAAGAACATTCAACAAACCATAAATACACATTACAAATAATTGACACAGATGTAAAAACCCAGGAAAACTCACAAAGATCAATGAGCAGTTTCACAAGAAACTGCAGTAAGGAATAAAAGCTTTATAGGTATGTAGCATACATAGGAAATGAGAGGACAAAGTAGAAAGAGATGTGACTAAATGGAAACCTAGAAAGTCCATGTTGTTCTATAAAATCCCTGCTTTGGGAGGTCATGACACAACCTTTTTTTTATTTCAGGCACTCTGATGTAACAAGCTGCCAAAAAATTATAATTATGCCACAGAGACAGAGGACAGAAGCTAAGTCACAGCAGATGTTCAGGCTGAGCAGTACATAGTGTGGGTGCACCCAGGTTTCTGCCATGACAGAGTAGCATCATGGGTCTGAGTCAATTCACACCAAATGATCTTAGACCCAGTATCTTCTCCTCTCTGTATAAACAGCATAGATGTACCTAGCTAATATTTACATAAACATAAAAATTCTGCTTCTTTGGAAATTACATTCTTCCCTAATTCACAGATTTCTTTCCCCAGCAACCTTTTTTTTTCTCCTTTTATTCATGGCTCACTGCTTTTAATTTCCTCAATGAAAATCTGAATTTTGCTTTGTTACTTCATTCCTGTAGTTAAAATATATAGCATCACATAAAATTTACATAACTCACTGACCTTTTTAGAGTTTTTTAATTTTGCATCTGTATTTTAGGCATCCTGAAGTTGACTGATATGCATACCTAAAGGATTTCTGTAAGTCATTCACACCATTTGAACTTGTCTCTCTCTTGTTTGAGGAACTGAAATACCTCCTTCTTAGTGTTCTTTAGTTTTCCTTATGCTTCAGGACTGATTGTCTTCTACTCTGCATTTTCAAACCCAGGAGCCACAAAGAGGAATGTAATTTAATATGAATATTTAAGACAAACAGGATACACATACTTCTACCTACCAAATGTCACTGTAACATGGACAATATAAGTACAGTTAGTACAGGTACTAACTGAAATAACTTTTGCATGTAATTATATAGGGAAATATAGGCACCTAAGAACTGTATGAATTTTTCCAGTTTCTGATGTAAATTAAATACCTAAATGTTTAATCAACTACTCAAGAAAAATCAAGTAAATTTATAGCATCAACAGAGGAATATTCAATACTTGCACCAATTAATAGGTTTCTCTCAGCTATATCCAGGACTGTATTAGTGACATGTATTATTTTTAATTTTAATACATTTTATATCCCATTTATGACCAGACTAAATATAACCAAATACAAGATGAAGACACCAAATCAAAATGTAGTTCCCCATAATAAATTCTTACACCAAACTCTGCTGGCAAATATATCAGAACGGGAATTCCTGAAATAGAGCATTGGAAATGATTGGCCAAAATATCCAGTTTCTCAGTGAAATCTGCTCTACTACTATAATCATGAAGAAGATATGAAAAATAAGGAAATAATTTCTTCTTCTGTGTTTGTGTTTTATTCCAGAATCAGATAATTTATAGAATTTAATTGAATAATTAATGAGATTTTAAAAATATTTGTAATCTAATGCATATATTATTCATAATATTTTTGCCTGTTTTGTACATATACGTATATTTTATAGATATATGTACGATGTTACCCCTCCCAATTTAGCAAGGGTGTATTCACCAAAAATTACCTGGATGTCTCTTCTGACTTCTGATCTAATATATTTGAAAACCCCCGTGTCCAAAGATAAGTGGGAGGAGATTTTCACACTGCAAAGTTAATTAGTAAATATCGTCAAATGAATACATCTGTCAAGCAGTAGCAAACTCGTATGGATTTCAGCTGTTCTGAATGTTTATCATAGGCTTCCACAATCAAGAAAAATAACCACTTTGTTTAAAATATACTCTGTTGCTCAAAGGTGAAATGACAACAGGACTTGCAAAAGAAATGGGCAACAAATGTAAAGAAATGGCATTTTATATTGATGCAAAAAGTAATGAGAGATGCTGAAGAGATAAAATGAACTTCATTTCATTGGGAAAAAAAAGCAGAGTTTTAAAAAGCACTCTGAAATAAAAAAGGAATTTGGAGAGTGATGTAATCCACTGATAAAGACAGAAAAAATACTGATAACGCAAAAGAAGTGCACAAATTATTTTTACTATCCATTTGTGGAGAGGAATGAAAAAGTAATTATATCATATACAGATGAAGCGGCAATTTACATCCTAATAGCATCTAGGTAGGATGTTGAAACATGTAAAAATAAAAGACCTGGGTAATCTAGGCTCAAGTTTTCCAACAAAGCAGTCAGGGAAGATCTCTGACTTCTTTATTTTAACTTCTACTTCAGTGTTAGACACTATTTTGCAATGCTGAAAATGAGTGAGATAACCTGCTTGCTCCAGTATAAAACACATAGCTGGATGTATATCCAGAGAAAAAGAAGTTCAAAAATTTACAGGTAACACACTTTAATTTAAAGCTTTTAGAATATATGTATTATTCATTTGGGTCAATAAGACCCAAGTAGATCTTGCCAAACAAAATGTTTCATTTTTTAACATGGAAATGAGCAGCTTGGCTGAGAAAGATAACTTCCTTTGCCAGCAAGGCTAATTTAAGTAGCTGCCTCTTCTGTTCCCTCAGCCTGTTGCAGAGCTGTTTAAGAATTCCAGTTGCTGTTCCAGGAAGTCTATGGAGTTTTCCTGCAAGTAGGATGAGAGACTTAACCTACACCTGAAATAAAACCTTTCCCCTCATTTTTAAACTCTTCCACATTTCTTTACCCATTTCAATCATAGTTTCATGAACCTTAGTAAAAGGCATGGGGTTGCATGTAAAGGTAGGAATGAGAGATTAAAAGTGAAAAGGTTGATTTCTGTGAGCTAAAATTGCCAGAAAATCCCTTATTTCATAGAACTACCACCTAGCTGATCACAGCAACAAAATGCTGTTGCAAGGATTCATTTTCAAATGGGGCTCTTCTAAGAATTTTTCCACAGTCATTGGTATAAAGCCTGACGCAACATTTTTTTGTCACTAGTATGTGAATAAATACACAATCATATCTGATGTGTACAGTTTTAATCTCGACTATTTTTATGATGAATATAGGAAGGATACTGAGAAAAGTAAGATTCAACTGGTGGGAAGAAAAATCACAACTTAAGACAAGGGACCACAATGAACATTTCAAAGTAAGACTGATATAACTGCAATGCATAGAAATATCATATGCAGATTACGTTGAGAAGTTATTCAAGGCATAGAATTTAACAACAGAACGACAGAAAAAACTAATGGTATTTACACAATTAGTTCCATGTCTAAAGAGATACTTTGTAAATAAATTAGCATTCAGTCTGTAAAAGTATCCTTTAAATGTTACTCCCATTAGATTTACACCAGCATTTGCTTCAGAGAGTTTTATGGAATTGTCAACAATGGTGAATCTTCAAAAATAGGTCTAAAGAAATTCCTTCTAAAATGTTAAGGGGAAAAGATACAAATGCCATAACCGTTTGATGAACTGTGTTTTTTATAAAGGAAAGATTGCTCCTAAATATGGAATAGAAGTGCACCTGTTATAACCATGAGCAACACTTTTTCAGTAATACAGATCTTTTGTAACAAAGCCAGAAACACTTTAATATTGTCTAATTTCCCATAATACTGGTAATTACCATTAACAGTTAAATAGATGGATACCTCTATAAAAGTGTCACAGTTTTGACGCTTTTTAGTGTTATGCAGCCCTGCTTTTCTAAATTCCTGATAGATAGCATTTATCATTCTGTTGATATCTCAATGTGACAATGTAATTTGGTTTGGTAGCGCTAACAACCAAAATCTGATGAATCATACCCCTAATTTTCTGAACAATGAGCCCGCCCTCCCTGCCACTGTTGTGATCCTGTTTGGACTTCATGCCAAGGGAGGACATGTAAAGAAGAAACCACCAGAAAATGAACCTGACAATAAAAGGAGTAATTTTTGCTGCATTAGCGCGTTACACCAGATCACAAAAGAGGTCCACTTGCAAGAGTGGTGAGCAGTGGGAGCTAGTGGCTATGAAGAGGGAAAACAAGGCGGGAAACAGGGTGAAGGGAATTGGCTGGATCCCACCTGGTCCCAGCCAGTCACGGACTGGCTCAGCCAAGACATTTATCTGCTGTTTCTTACACATATCCTATCCTGCTTTTTCTTCCTCCCACTCATGTAATTATAAAGAAACCTCTCTTGAGCCTGTAAACAACCAACTTCTTGATCTGTCTGGCTTAGCTTCTGACCAGGTCAGCCATGGATATGTGGTCACTGCACTACTGAGGAATATTTTAACAACCTCAACAAAGTCAAGAGTCTTTTGTAGCTTCATCCATTAAACAAATAATGGTGCTTAATGCATACACATCCTATAACTAGATTTACAATTGCCCCAAGATCAGAGAACAGTCTGATGAGAGCAATTACAAAATTTGTTGCCTAAACTCTTTAAGCCAGAATCTCTTGACCACTACTGAGATTTATTGTTATCTGTATTTCAATCAGAAAATTAAATACAGAAATAAAATCAGTGGATTTTTCAATATCACATGATAGGCAATTATCTTCAATTGAGGGTATAAACTAGGGTCTGGTGCAAATTTTGAGAACCGTAACGTAGCAGTAACTTACAGATGGCATCAAAACAAAGAAACAAGAATAATACAAATTTGGAACTTAATTTTTCTTTAACTTAAGACACTCCCTGCATAAGAAACCATAGTAATATTTTTGTCCCTATCAACGTTGGACTCATATCTTTATTATCTACTTCCTAGATCATTCAGCATCATCTACACTAATACTTTTAACTCTTTTCTTGGAATTGAATGGGTTATATCTTCTGTGTAAGTGCAACATATAAATAGATTTTAGTACATTAAAAATGTTTCCACAGTCCTGGCGTAATCTCCTGACACTTGCACTTGGCATGATTCAGCAGCAGGAGATGACACCTACCCTCAATTTGCTCCTCGCATACATAATTATACTTAACATATAAAGACTTAAGGTTGTGAGGCAAAATGATCCCAAGAGTTTTCTCTAGCTGGAAGTCTTCTTCTCCCTGTGAAAGAGCAGAAGGCTCTGACTCTACAGCGTGTGTTTTCATTTACAGTATATACTCTTACTGATGGCCTTAGAAGAAAATTAGTCCCCATACTAAGCTCCATCCATGCTGTCACAGCTATAATAGTCATCCCACCAGAACAAAGCATAGCAGAAGATAAATGAGAGGGCAAAGCATGAAGAAACATCCCCACTCAAAAAAAACCAAAACACCAAAAAAACCCACAACAAAGAACAAACAAACAAACAAACAAAAACACTAGAAAGAAAACTAGGAGTTCACATCACAATTTTGCATCTGTTTCACACTTTCTTCCTCCTTTCTACAATGTTATGGTAGGAAATATCTTACTTTTATTTTTTAGGCTGCAGTGCCTTTGTCACAATAGGATCCTGAACAGTAATGATTAAAAACACATACACCTACAGAGATCTATACAGATCACTCTTCACATACTGTAAACATTATAGAACTATTCATCCTCCTGTCCTAGGGTCTCAAAGACTATAATTGTGAGTCACACAAGAGACATCCAATGCTGAGTGGTCTTTCTGGGACACTTGCTGGGGTATCTAAAGTTATAATATACAAACACAGTATGTACAAATCACTTCTTTCCACCAGTAAAACACTGTGAAACCTGAGCCATAATCTGGCAACTGCTGCAAGAGACTCAGCAGGTCAGGAAAAAAAAAGGATAAAACCTAATCCAGCTACAACCACAGAAAACTGAAGTCAACAGAGCACAATTACTCTACCTAGAACTGAGGTAGGGTATGGAAACAGGTTCTCAAAGATGCCAAAGAACATTTAATCACCATCCTTTTCAGGTTGCCTCTTTTCTGTATGGTTGAATCAAAAGGTGACATAAGTTGAAGGCTGAAGAACAACTACATCAATAAAGATTACAATATACATTACAATAAAGCAAAACTCTCCCTCTCCAATATGCCAGAAAGTCAGTTCAATTTTTCATCAAGACCTGCAAGAACAGTGAAGATGGTTTGGTTCTCAGACCCAGAACATACTAAAGTGAACCTTAAATTATTTATTTTGGTGTCCACAATATGGTGGTTTCCTTAGCATCAGCATGAAACTTTGTTTATGACTTTAAGATGCTATATTTCACATATTTTAGCCTATTTCAGAGTACATCTATGCAAAGCAGAAATCACAGTGTTTTAATTTCATAATGATCCTGTATTATGATTTCAACCATGCTTCCAAGGAAAATTCCAGTCTATGCTGAAAATTGACTCGCATGACTTTCATCATAACAACTGATGTAGATAAAATTATATTTCACTCCCCCCTCAGCTCTTTTGTTGTCTCCCCACTTCACACTTAACTGTCACAGTAAGAAAACCAGATGCCTCTACACCCCCATTTGCCTGGCCAAACATGTGGGTAGATTTACATATTCTTTGACAGATTATGGTTATTAACCCACCATTTAAGAAAAGACCTTTTGAGTTTTTACATTAATTTTTAAAACAAAAGTCAAATATAAATTGGTGAATTTGGTCCATGAGACACAAGAAAACTACCATCTGGAGCTCACTGAGATAAAAAGACAGAATGCTTCCTTTCATCAAGGGTCATACTGAGAGTCACAGTGAAGAGCTAACAATAATATGCTGCTTCAGAGCCCGTTTTAAAAGCCTACATGCTTTGCAAAAGAAAAATAAAGATTTTTTTATATTATCTGCCTGCTGATACTGAGATTAGAACTATTTATTGTAAGTCTTTTATGGAAGCATTAGTTTTAATCCCTTTGAGGAAACAAACACCACCACTACAAAGCAAAGCAAAGAAAAACTAACCAAAATTAAAAAAAACCCCAACCAAACAAAAAAACCCAAAACAAACAAAAACCCCAAAACACACAAACACAAAAACTCCTGGGAAATATAAATCAAGCATAATCAAAGAAATAATATTTTGATATGCTATTATGTTAAGAGATACTACCCAAAGGCAAATTCTAAAGTTATCTCTTTATTAATTGCCTAAGGACTAAAAAATATTAATGATACAATGACGTACACTTTTTACATTATGCAAATTGTAGACCTCAGCTTTAATCTCCTACTTAACAATAATTGTTCTTGCCTCAGGTTCCTACTACTCAAACGTCAAGAGATTAAAAATAGGTCTCCAAACCATGTAACTTTTCTTTGATAGAAAACAACAGAAAAATGGAAGGAAGAAACTTGAAAAATAATGATGTTCCTCTGTTAAAAGAATGCCCTCATTTGAGACATCAGCCATCTTCTTTATGGCATTAAATTCAGAAACTGTGACTGTGCAGCCCTGTTGAAGCCCAACAATCTGTCAGGTGAGTAGAGACTTCTGTGTACATTTGTAAGGATAACAAAGTAAGCACCCTAATTCATGGAATATGGAGAAGTTTCTTTTAAGCAATAGATATGCCCACCTATCTCTGCTTTGTCCAAAACCTATATTAAACCAATGGTGCATGGGATAAAACAGGGCAGATCAGCACGTTCCTCGTACTTTGGCAGGCTACTTTAACTTAGAAGATGCTACCTTCAGCTACTGTTTAAAAGTCTAAGAAAAGTCTTGCTCAGAATTATGGGTTGAGCCAGGTTATTATTTAAGAAACATTATTTCATTTGAAGTTGAAGGAGGCAAACCAAAAGATATTCCACAAATTCAGTTCCCCCAAAATAGTATGATTCTTGAAGTACCATTGCCAAAAATGAAAGCTCTTTTATCCACAAATTCTATTTTATGACATATGGGAATCAGCACAAAGTACACTGAAAAATACATACATTTTGGTCATAACTGGTTTGTAACTGGATTAAAAATACAGAGGATCTGAATAAAAATCACAGGAATAATTTTTAGTTTCATTAATTTTTGAATGTGCCTTAATATTGATTTTTTTGCAAACTATGTGTGTTGTGGGCTCAGAAGACACAAAGAGTGAACATGTGATGGAAGAGTTAGGTAACACAGGCCGAGATGTTCTGTAAATTATGATCATTTGTGGGATTTCACACCACAGAAGTAACACCTTCAGAGGTTAAACTACCCAATAAAGAAACAATTCTGAACTTGTTGAGGCAGACAGCAAGTTCAACATATAGACAAGTTCACTGAATTAAGCACAGTGCTGTAAGCAAAGTAGCTTGAACTTCCCCATATGTCTGAACTGCAAGCATCTATTATAAGGTTGTCTGTAGTCAAGGAAAAGAAGCTGGCACCCACAGCTCTGCCTGGCAGGTGGCTGGCCTCAAAGTCATGGCTTATAGGTACCTCTCTGTTTAGGCTCTCCTGGGAGACTTAACTCTCATGGGTCTATAATTGCTTCCTTGATCAGATGAGTGTCTTCAAGGTTCTTTCCTCTAAACAGACTAGAAAATTCTACTTCAGTTTTAAGACTGGAAAGGTCCAAACTAAATTACTCACCATTACAAAGAACTTTCCTCATTATAGCAATCCACTTTATACAATAGTCTCAGAAGGAATTGCATAGCTACAGCTGAGCCAGAGGTTTTTAAGAGTAGGGCTTCCTAGACACATTATAGATACTGTGTTTGTGCCACAACTCAAGATGCCAGACTGTAAACCATTCAGGTCTCTGCTTTGCTTAGTCCACATTGAGACAGGTGAGCCCCCATAAGACAGCTGTGTAAGAAGAATGCTCCTGCCTGGAGGGGAACTAGGTATGCTCCAGGAGAAAAGCTCAAAGAGACTAGATAATAAGGTGTGTCAGGGACAGGAAAGATTAAGAGACAAACAAGGACACATCAATAGAAAGAGATTTCTAAGAAAAGGAAGCTGAAAAGCTTTAGAGGTAATAGAGGAAAGCCCAGTGTTTTGTCACTCAGAAAACTGAGTTGACTGACACTAAATTGAACCCATCCAGAAGCACACAATGTGGAAAGAGCTTTTATTTCTATTCCTTTTTATTTAATCACCTTGAGTGAGTTTAAAAGATTTTTCCCTTCAGATACTTCACAGCAGAAATAGGTGCAGTTAAATCCTGTTGAACACCTTTTCAACCAGGCTGGGTGTCATCACATTTTTCAGGAATAAACACAGTAACATTCACAAAGAACTAACTACAATTTCTTTGTAGACTCAGAATATTAAGAATAATTCCTGTTCTTACAGATTTCAGCATGAGAGTAGCCTTTAAATCTTCAGTAAAATGCTGTCAGTATTCTCTAGAGCACATTTACTGTGATTCAGTGCAGTAAATATAATTACAATTAAACTAACTTGTCTTAAGAAAGAACAAAGTACATTTTTTTGATATAGTATCTTTGATTTGGTTAATATGAAAAAACTGTGTATTCCACAGTGGGTTTCCCTATTCATAATTAGTCATTTTTATTGAGTTTGCTTTTACAAATATTTTGTTTTAAACAAAACCCAAGAGCTCTGTAGATTTAATTTGCATTTCTTTCTGCTGCCATGAAAAGCCACTCTTCTTGGCTCTGATAACTGTTCAAAGAGTGTCATATAAGTTTTGAATTATATTTGGAGACTATTTATGGCAACTGGGAATCCATTTTGCCTTACGTATTGTATCAATCAACGTCAGAAGTTACACGCTTCATTAACGAATGAGTGAAAGACTTCTTGAAATATAATATATCCCAAGTCCGACTGGTCTGAAAGATCTTTTAAAAATTATTGCCATGGCTGGCATATTTTTCGATATTTACTTCCTATATGCAGTTAAGGTTATTATTTCATTTTGAAGTATTTATTTTTTCCTATGAGAGATTTGTTTTCAACAGAAAGATTGAGTATGCATGTGTTTGAATTATAAATATTTTAAACATATTTACATTCTCTACAAAGAAAGAAAAGAATCAATCGGGTCACAATAAAAGCCCTATCGCTTGGTCTTCAAATAACAGGGGAACAAAAAGGTTTGTACTGCTACAGTTTATGCTTCTACAGTTTCTGAGAGGATATACTGACATTCAATTTTGCTGAAAACTTGTTTTTAGAAAATGATGGATATAAAGACTAAAGATGACAAAAAACAATCACAAGGGTTCCCCAATAGATCAATACTTAAGATTCTCATAATCTTAAGAGAATTTAAGCTGCAGATAAGCTGTTATCAGTAGACAGAAAAAGATGGTGAGAATATTTCTAGCAGAGAACCAGCACATTTTATGGGAATCAAAGATGACAAGTTCACAAGTTGCAAAGAAGCATAACTTGTACCATGAATATTATTCATCAGGTTGAATCTTTTTTCAAAATATGCCAGGGGATAGTACAAGGTTGACAACTGCTCTTTGGAAAGTTTTATTTTTTCAAGAATTTCACAGATAGGATTATGCTGTGTAATTTCAATATATTTTACCAGACTCCTTCAGGCATGGTTAACACTCTCCTGAAAAATATATCAAAAAAAATTGATGAATTACTTCAACGTATTCAGTGTCACTTACATCATACTGGCTGAAAAATTACAAGACATTTAAAACTTCCTATAGAGTTATTTGGCACTATTTGTTTATTTGTTATTTGGTGCTACCTGATTATTAAACAGAGCCCCTCACTACAACAAACTAGCACATAATATATATTTATCCAAAAGGCTACACAAGAAAAGGCATTCTTTGCCCTTCACACGCAACAAGTGAGAACTCCACCTCAGTGTGTTATTTCAGAAACAAATTTGAAACATAACTACCAAAATTCATAAATTAAAAAAGTGGAGTGCCAAGAAAGAATAGAAAATACAACTGTCCTATGTTTGCACTTGAAGGTAATGATCAAGCAGAGAAAGTTCAGTAATTAAAATAATTAAACTATGCTACAAACAAATGTCAGAAAAATCTCTGTTCGTCTAATCTAAATTAACATGGATTAAAAAATCTTTTTAGTCATCTCTTCAAGGGCTCCTTAAAGGTCCTTTCCAAACCAAACCATTCCATAATTCTGTCTTTCTGAGCCATTCTCCTGATGAGAAAGGAGGGGAAGAGGCAATGTGTGATGAAGTGACTGAAACTTTCCTATTCCCTTGCATCACTGCAGGGAAGAAGTAGAAAAAAATCAGGACTAAAATTAAACCTAGGAAAAAGAGAGGGGTGGAGAGAAAGTGGTTTTGATATTTATTTCTCATTATCCTACTCTTATTTGATTAATAATAATTATTTTCCCTCAAGTTGATTCTGTTGCCCATGATGGCAATTGTTGAGTGACTTCTCCTTGCTCTTATTTCAACTCATAAGCCTTTTGTTCTACTTTTTGTTCCCTGCCCAGTTGAAGACAGGAATTATAGAGCAGCTTTGGTGGGTCAGCTTATTGTGCTTAACGAGACAGGTTTCAGAGAGCCACTAAAGTTTCCTTGACCAGTATTCCATCTCTGTCTACGTCCAAAAGAAATGAAAAATGCCCGGAGTCTGTGCCACATAGAGAAATAAAATGCATTTTTTCCTATGGTCTGCAGTAAACCAGCAAAAACATTGAACCATGCAATTAGTCAAATGCAATACAAATATGTTACACAAGCACAATGATTGGTATTTTCTTTAGCTATGTCTAAGGAATATCAATAAATTCATCAGTCACAGCTCCACTTCTAACCCTTATAATCTCAGGATTGCACCTATCCTGTCATATAAATATTTCAATTTGTTCTTTTTCTTCCATCATTAAATCATTTTCTTTCTTTGCCTCCACGACTCTTCAAGAAACATTTTCCACAACCTCATTCTGTTTTTAAAAATGCTTCTACAATTACACAAGAAATCATATTATATGTCTCCTTTGTTGATTTTCAGTACTTAAGTAATCACAGAAACAAAAGAAAAAATTGATCATAGACAAACTCTTGCAACTGTATGGAAGGAAGAATTTATAATTATAATTGTATTATGTTTTATATTTGCAATAAATAGACATACATTTCTTACAGTATGAAAAATGAGATGAGGGCAACTTGAATTACAATAATACATAAAATCAAAGAAGCTCTAAATAAATTTCTCCGGAATAACTTGCTGGGCTCTCAAATCAGGGCTTTGTAGATATTACATTCTAGGCTCTGTCTCATGAAGTATTCACCATATTCCAAATGCTCAATATAGGTGAAACCACTATCTCATCAAAGCCAAAAGATGTTTTACCATTTGTTGCAACATGGCCTCAGCCTATTGTAAGATTGAAAGATATAAACATACAAAAAAAAGAAAGTGAAACCACACATAAGCCCAATGCCTTTCTGAATTTTCTTTAAAAAGCAATTTACAGTCTCTCCTGTTATAAACGTCTTCAGAATAAGACAAATTTCTCATTGCTGTAGGGACAGTCATGAAAGATAACATGTCACCAGATCCCAAACATTCAACAAAGTTTTATAGTTGTGTGTGTGTGTGTGTTTCAATTGATTCTTTTTCTTGTTCCATGCATCTATTTCAACCCTTTAACAGCTCAAGTCCTCTGATATTTCAGTGGTGTGTTAACATAATGCTGGGCAGTTTATCCAAATAGCCATTCCTGTTCTAAAAGTTAAAACCACCCATCTGGCACATAACTTGATGCCAACAGTTAAGCACTAAACTGACAGAGGATCATGACAAAATGCTAATTCACTTCATGTTTTGCAAGAGAACAGTAGAATGAATAGGCAGGCTATTATGTGAAAATGATTAAGCCATGCCTCATCAACAGCATATCCTACTCTTACCTCTAGTCAATGATTCAAAGAATGTCAAGCCAACATTTTCAGAAAATGTGTAAGGAATTTGGCAGCTACTTCAGTTTTCTGGCTTATTTTATGTGTAGACCCACAAAACCCAAGTCAAATAATTGTCTCCTTCAAAGACTCTTCTCTGAAATAATCTCAGACTGGTGTTAAAAAGGAGGTACTGAAATTTGCTTCTGCTCTGGCAGTGCTAAATTCAGCTAAGTGCGAAAAGAACAATAAGCATTTGAATCTCCAGAACTGCAACCTATGATAATAAATAGATCTTTCAGAGGTCTTTCTGAGAGTTTCATGGATTAAATCTATAAATATGTCTATTGGAGTCAGGGCTGTAATGGCACCTCATCCCTGACTGTCCCTTCCTGTCCCCCAAGTGCTCCCTCATGGCCCAGGACCCCAGCAATTCTGCACAGCAGGACTGGTCTCCAAATCCCCACAGACCTGCCTGGTGTTTTTCCAGGGAGGTGCCCAAAGTCCAGGGCTGGGGCTGCCTGCGCCTGGCCAGAGAATGGGCCGGGCTCTGGCTCCTGACAAAGCTAGCCACCAGCAAACTCTGACACTTGAGCAGCACATTCTTTGCTCAGTTATTTATTCTACCTTATGATTTCAGTTACTTAAAGAGAATATTAAAATTGTTAATTTGTTATTATAAACTGCCCTTATTAGTCATACTGTCATACTTTGACCCATCCAGCAAAAGGATGGTTTAGTGGTGGTAAAGTGCTTGAGATTACCAGGTTAAAACAATAAGACTAAATATTTAGCAATCTTTAATAATATAGCAGATCCTGTAGGCATAGAGGCCCTGTTTGAAAAAGAACAGAGGTCTAAGTTGAAAAGACATGAAGCATCCTGGTAGATCCTGAGTAGGATGCTTAGAGGTACAGAATATTCATTGTTGCTCTTGCTCCCTCCTCTTGTCCATTGGAAAACCACAACTATTGATCAATTGGTGTAAATTATGGTCTAACTTCTTTTTTTTAATTTCAGTCTCAATGTGACAAAAACATTGGTAGATGACTTTCAAAAAAACCAATAATTCATGTCAAAAGCAATTAGAATTTTTCAGCTGCAGATCAGTGAATAAGCTGCCTGCTTTTTTCCTATCTTACAAATAGGCTGGGGTAGTGCTTAATACAAACATCAAGAATCAGTCTCAAAATCTCATATTCTGTGTAGGGAAATGCCAGTGAATGTTTTTTGTCAGTCACAGATGGCAGGTGGAATCTAGGGCCCAGGAGCTGAAGAAGGAGCTGAACTGAAAGTGAAAGGACTGACCATGCCATGTAAGGAAGATGCTTGTACAACACGGCAGTGTCTGATTGGACGAGAGAGAAGCGATATGAGGATTACTTCTCAGTGGTTAGAAAAGTATAAACTATATGTAGACTATAAAAAAGTATTCCTGTAAACAATAAACGGATTTCTCCTTTGACACTACATCTGTGTGGTCGTGTGTCATTGGGGGGATCTGGGAAGCCACAAATCTGCTATTCACTGTCCTAGCCTTTCTTTAAACAAGAACTCAGCTGGCCAAAGGGCCATCTATTCTAGCAATTTTATTTTCAATGGTGGCTGCAAACAGCAGATAGAAGTACCATAGGGCAAACATACATGATACTTCCTTTTCACTCTTCAAATCTCCATTATTTTCAGCCCAAGGATTTCCAAGGCTAGATAAGGATTATGTGAATTTTCTACAGGTAAGACAGCATTCTGTCTGGATCACAGCACTACTTTCAAGCTTCTGTGCTTCAAAAGACAGTCCATACAATGGATAATAAAAACTGAAATAAAATTCAAAACAAAACTCAAAGAAATCTGCTAGCTATATTTAAAGCATACTCCAGCTCATTAAAATTTCCAAACAATAGAAAAATTAACTATTTTTAGAATAAAATAATTTGAAAGAGTACTGAGGCATTGTACTGCAGAGAACGAGGTTCAAATATTCTACCCTCCATGTATCAAGAATTTGGTTAGATACAGCAGTCTTTGTCTAGGAACCCAGTACTCACTGCTCAGGTCTTCCCAGCGCAGTCAAAGCTCACATCTATGGAGATGTATTCACATGCACTTTTTTCCAAAGGTTTGCATGTCTTTGTAATACTGCAATTTCTGCTTCTGTTTCAATAACTACAGCTTGTGGTTCTGCTATCACACAACTACAGGCAAGAAAACAGCCTCATTTTCAAAAATAATAACTTTCTTCCAGATCAAAATCTATGTCTCTATCTCTATCCAATTTTAGGATGACACAAGGTCAATATTCCAAAGCAAAAGATTCCATTAAGTTTCAATACTTTTTCTTAATGCAATTCAAGAGATGACATACTATTAAATATGTATTTTCAAAATTCCCAAGTGGAGACCAAAAATGTTACTCAAACTGTCTGGAGCAAGACTCTGTGGCTCTGCACATGTCAATTGCTGAAAACTCCAATTTCTACTCAGAGTTTATGAAAGTCATTGAAATTCCACAATGTCACTGACTACTGCCAGCACGAATTGAGTCTCAACATCAGGTTCAGCAATTTATATGCCTAAATGAATAACTGTTATTTTTTCTTAATCAAATAAAGATGACAGCATAAAACCCAGGGATTTTAAGTTGTCAAATATCTACTAAGAAAACTGAAGATTAGAAAAAAAATCACAAAACATTATAGCAAATTTTTCTAAGTGTTCTTTTTTAATTGTATACTATATGAAAATTTCTCTGCATTAATGATTTTCTAGAGAAATTTATATAATGTACTTTAAATCATGGATTTTTTTTTTTTTAAAAAAAAACAAACTCCCATAAACTAAATATAGATGATTGGTTTTGTTCTCTTTTTTTCCATAATCAAAGCCAGGAAAAGCTGTTATGATAATACTCATGGCTCAATGCAGTCTTAAACAAAGAAATTGTTACTCTGCCTCCATAATATCTCTCTCATCATCAGTGGCAGCTGGAAGATCAGCAGGTTTTCATCTATTATCATTAGTTACTGGGCTTGATGATGATTATTGTGCCACTTGAGTCTGGGATCAAGTAATTAGTACTTGTAACTGAGAACACAAGCCTATCACAGCTTCTGCCACTCTGCTGGTACATGCAATGTAAAGATAAAAACATGTTCTGAATGACTGTATTTAGCCTGAAGTTTGTACTGAAAGACCTGATGGGTAACCATGACAAGATCCCTGAAACAATAATCAATTATTTCAACTTTGATTCTGGGCACAGGCTTACAGACATTTTAATAAACAGCTTAAAACAATTTTGTTTGGTTTATACAGTGTAATCCATTACTAAATAATATTTATCACATCTACATAGAACAACTTTATTTCCTACATAGAAAAATCAGTGAAATGTGGCCACTTCAATTTTATAAACTGGAATACAGCCAGTGTGCCACAGTTCTGAGAGTTCCATTGTAGAAAGTGATAATCACTGAATAGTAAAGCTTTTGGTAAAAAACCCCAACAAACTATTAAAAATACTTCATCCACTGGACTACAAAATTTTCATACGGTTATCTCATTTATGGCTCCAAATTTTCAGAAAAGAGGAGAGATGAAAAGAGAAAAAGCAGTAATTTTCTTTGAAAATGACATCTTTTTCTTTAGTTCACATATGAGTAAAACTTTTTCTTATGACAGAATTATATTATTAACATATTTATAAATACAACAAGTAAAATTTTGCCTTGGATTAGAAAATGTCTAAGAGACAAACCTTCCTTGTTTTCCAGATTATAAAAATGAAGATCTGGACAATGAAATCAAGGTGGAGCCTTAAGTTTAAGCACATTCCTGCAGTCTATAAAGGAGAAGAAATTTTGAATCTTGGGATAGATAATGGTTTGTAGAAGAGGCTATGCATCAGGGAAATTATAATAATCATTTTGGTGACCATCATAACAGGACTACCAACCTACATAATTTTTTAAGATGGTAGATGAGTTTATACACTATCAGAGGACATAAAACCATATGTTATCTTTTTACAAATGGGCAAACAAAATAAATTTATTCCGAAAAACTTAATAGAAGACGGAATAGGATTGAGCCTGAGGACTGAGCCATTAGTTGCTATTAGGACACTCATTAAAAATAGAGAAGAATCATTCTGGCACCACATCAAATGTTACAAAGACGTAAATCTGTCTCTCAAATAGTATACTGTTTTTCCATGGAAACACTTGAATGTCATCGGATCTGAAATAAAATCAGATTTCCATACCCCCACATGTTTTGCAAAAGGGCATTTCTGTTTTTTGGTTATTACTATGGATTCAATGACTTCCATTGATACTTTTGATAGAATTGACAGTTCTGAGAAACATTTCTATTGTGTAAAATGAGGGGAAATTACTTCACCAGATATATTAATTTGCTTTAACATATTCTCATACACTTTCTTTTTCACAAGACAGCACAAGATACTTGATTCTGGTTTTAGAAACAGCAGCAATTTAATTTCAAAACAAAGATGGATGTATTTAAATTTCTAAACAATTCACTCTAAACTAACAATATTTGCCTTGACAAAACAGCCTCATAAAGAAAGGCACATTGTAATTTAACTGCCTTGGATCATATGAAGCTAGTGACAATGCCATTCCCATTAAGTTCTTCCCATTTTATCTTAATCTGTTTCTAAATAGTGATGGATTTCTCAACCTTATCCAAATATTTGTCACTTACAAGAGATGATCATGCCTTAGTGTCAAATATGAATGAACCCAAATTTCAACACTTAAACCAAAGTTGTTAAAGTATCATACAAAAGCATATGTGCAGGTGCAGATTTAATACAGAATCCCATTTGACACAGTTTTCTTAAACATAATCACTAGCATTCAAAAGCTGGATCATTCTCTAGCAGATTTTTTTTAATTTCTTGGTACAGAAGAATTACAAAATATTGTGAATTTAAACACATTTGTATAGACACATTTAGGTCATGTCAGTTTTAATCACCACAGTTTCTGGTTACTATTAAAATCCCTATTATATCAGTTTTACTATTATCAATCTGCCAAGCTAAAAGCAATTTACACTTGATAATTCTTAGGCACCTCAGGGCATATTTGCAAAGTGTAGCATTCTATATAGTTTTTTATCTGCATCACATAAAAACCGAAGTAAAATATCCAATTGCATACCATGTTGTTGGAATACAGGGTCTTTACTTCTAGGTGATGAGTTTAAATACAACATGAAGTAGAAAAAACAAAGGTAACACCGGGTACTAAACTGCCCATGACTTCTATTAAATAAATTTCAAATATTTTAGAGTCAGTGGGAACTATTACGAGATTCATGTTTGGCTCCAAATTCACAAAGCTTTAGAGCATAATTTCTTCATGAAACATTTAAATTGTATGAGGCAAAGAATTTCTTCTGGAAAAGCATTCTTCTTGGTTTACACTTCATCTGATGAAGAATCTACTCCACTGTAATATCCAGTTCACTATGAAAATTGTGTCAGTTCCCACTTAGTTAACTGAATGTTCCAAAACATATTAAAAGACCAAAGCATTTCAGTGGAAATGGCAGTGTAAAGAAATGTACTTTTCCTATGCAGATGGAGCAGTGCTCATAGAAAAGAAAAAAAAATTTAAAAAAAAGGTACTATTTGTGAATAAAATATAAAGCGAAAAATACATAAGGGTTCTGCAATCACAGAACCAGATTCCAGGGGTTGCATACACCTGTTTTAGACCCAGCTTTTCCCATCAGATCTTATTAAAAAGAAAATATGTATTTTGCTTTTTTGTTTAGCGTTTGTTGTTGATTTTCTTGTTTCAGACTCACCATTCGATTTTTTATCAAAGAAATACATTTAAAATTTTTTAGCTGAATCCCAGCCCATTAATCAACAATGTAGAATGTTTTCTTTTGATTGAAAAATAGAGCACAAAGTGCTTGAAGTGTTTATTTTAATGCTCCATATGTAGTGGCTAAGACTTCAGTGATATAAAACGAGTTATTGATATTTCAGTGCACCCCTATTTGGAGTGCAGAAAGTTTCAATTTTTTTTTCATTTGTATATAATTAGGCTCTAAAGTTCAATTATTTGCTCTGCAAGGAAGGAAGTAGAGATACAAACTTTATTCTATATCTTTCTCAATCACCATCATTTTACAGTCTAAAATACAATGCTTTTCTCAATCACCTAACAAATGAAGTACTTGTGTAATTGATTGCAGGAGTATGATTGAAGAACACGAACTTTTGCACCACTTCATGGAAAACAAAGTATGTGAACTTTAAAGATAAGGTAATACTATTGAATGGAATATTTAAAATATCATTCCTCTTAGCATAAAAAAAATGGAAAAAAAATGTTTTTACTCAGTAAATTTGATATATATCTATCTCTGACACTTGTTGATCTCACTAAACAAAGTTATGAAAGTGATTTTCCAAGTTTTCAAAAATTTTGAAGTGCTTAATTCCAGTACAGGCAGAAAAAGGTTCCACTCTTCTTTGTACACAATGATTTTGATTAATCCTGTGCCAATAAATTAACACTATACAAACCAATGGATAGCAAAGGGGTTGCATACATGGCATTGAATGTAGACTTTGAAAATGGAATCTTTCTTCTCCTCAGCATTCTGAATATTAATATATAGAAAACAAAATCTTAGCTTAAAGCTCCAGCCTCAGGATGTGCCTTCAGAGACAGCAATTAGAATTTTCCTGTAACATGAAAAGTTTCAAATACAAGTTAGAAGGAGAACAGAGAGAATGCAGAAGCACAGTTTAAAGCTTCAAAGAATTTCTTGTTCAGATAACATACTTTAAACATATTTATTACTTTGGAGACAAATTCACCTGTTGGATTTAAAATTTTAAAGCATGACTTCCTACCTTCCTATATGTCTTCCATTTTTTTCTTTCCTACTAGGGAACTAAAGTAAAATCAATATGGGGTGTTTTTTCCGATTTTAGACTTTACTGTCTGGCAATCAAATATTACTAGTTATCCTCTCTATCCAGCTGGTTTGTTTTCCTCTTCTAGATTCCTAATATGCAGTCTCATAGAAAACAGACCAACATCCTCACTCCCTCTGCCCTAGCTCTTCCTGCACACTGCTATTGCATCTGAATGAAAATATTTCTTGGTACGAAAAAAAAATTTTGACATGCCAAGGAATTCTTAAAAAAAACATAAATTCTCAGAGTAGCAATTTAACATTGGATTTTAAAAAAATAAAAAGGTCTCATCTGATGAGGTATCACAACTCACATATTAGAATCAATTCTCATACATTTCAACCTCTTGTCTGAAAATAAACACACTAGATGTCAGCTGAAAGAATTTTTCAAGAAGTCATGTGTGTCTGTAAAGTGATGCTTAAAATAAAAGTGCCTCAGCTACAGCGGTATCATATACTTAAGAGCATCCTCTACTTTGTTTGATGTGCAGCCAATATTCTGATATAAAACCAATTGTCCTTCTGTGTTTTTCTTCTACAAAACTGTTGCTTGTTTTGATTGAACAGCAGAGCACATGACAGAGCTGATAAAGAACTGAAATTTATGATAGCCTGTGTCTATATCCTGTTTATATAACCCCCTGTTTACTCCTATGAAAGCTGACACAGCTGCAAGAATGATACCATAAAATTCATTATTATCTTAAAAAAGCTCGTTTGACTAAACCAGTTCACTCTGGAAGTACTTCTGAACAACACCTTTATAGATAAGGACTTCAAAGTCAAGTGCTCATGAATGTTCTTTGGGAATCTTAATGAAGCATCACAACTACAGCAGTTTGCATGTTTCTGTTTTAACATTTCAATTTTTCTGTACTAAATGGCTGGCCACTCAAAAAAGCACAGTGCATTTAAAATTCATAAATGTATGTTAACATAATACTAGCAATGAAGTGGGGTTTTCTTGCATGATATTGAGAGGAGAACACAGGAGTTGAAAAGGGCTTTGCAGTTGCAAGATGTGCTATTAAATCCTGAAGTACGATTTTTTGCGAATTTCCCTTGTTGTCACTTCAGAAACACTCTCTAAATTATGAGTACATGCATAGTTTTGCATTCTCACCTCCTATTACCCACTGCTATCAGGAGCTGAACAAGCCTGACACTTTAAACACTAAGGGAAGGGGTTACTTCATTGCACTCTGTCTAATCGTAATTTGCTTCTATTTAACTTCAGTTAGCTATTGAATTTGGTTTGGAATTATTGTTTCTGGGTTTTTTTTTCTTGATTACCAGTTCTCTTTCCTCCAAATTCCCCCAAAGGTTGATTAGCAAGGTGCAATTTAATGGGGAAAATAACTACTTTTTTGCCTTGTGAGATTTAAAAATGGCAATTATAAAAAGTTCCCATCACAGCTCTTGCTCTGAAGCCATCTTTGAATCCAAACTCATACTGTTTGACTTGAACAATATTGTTTTGTGAGCTCTCCGGTAAGCTATAATATTCACACTAAGGGCAACATTTCTTCCTTTGTTTTCATACAGGGGCACAACTTGATTTTCAAAAACTCCACATGTTTAGTGATTTAAGATAAACATTTCAGGTTGCCTGACTGCCTCCGTTTGTGTGCTGCCAAATCTTCTGTTCAACTATGCTTATACATCTCAGTGGTGTTCTTCATTAGGATACACTCAGAGGATGAAAAACTTTATTCTTCACATTACCACAATTAGACATATCCATCCTTAGATTCTGTACAATCACATGATATCTACAGATATACTGATAATCCAGTGACGATAAACATTTTTTCTATTTACAGTATTAATGACATCAGTTTATCAGATGGAGAACAATTATAGCTTATTTTAGCACATACATGTTTGTAGTTTTCTGCTTTCTTCTAAATATTGCTATGCTTTTTATTTGAATGTCATGATATTTTCTTGAGCTTGTTTTCAGTCATGGCTTGACAGTCAAGTTTTAAAAAAATCAGATCATACAATATCTTCCAGGTTCTTGAACAGGACCTGGATCTCATGGAGGCAGAATGGATGGACTCTTCAAGGAGATGTGGAAAATGTGTCTCCTGCAACGGTTTTGGAACTTCAATAGGAACCAAATGGATACACTAAGGATACTGATTCTAATTTTCACTCTTGAGATCTCCATAGGACCTAAATAGATCTAACTTTTAAAACAATTTTCTATCTTATGAAAATGTTAATATGAAAATGCTCTCAATTAAGGATCTCTGGTCAGTGAATGCACTGCTAAGATGAACACTATTTGGCCTAGAGAACAACCTGTAAGGGATATCAATCAACTAGAAAGTCACAAAATCTAAATGGAAAAAGCTAATGTCCTGCATATACCACATAACTACCAAATTCAAAAAACCCTGCAGACAGACTATATAGCTTCCAAATAAATCCCATATCCTTTTGAGTTTGACACTGTTCTATAGAAGTACAGTAAATTAAATGAGCTAAAGACTAATCTCTGTTTCTCAGGCTGGCAACATAGCAGTTTTTATTCACTTGCCAGAATTTCTCAAAATAGAACACTAACATCTGAAGTGCCTATTGGGAACAGATCCCAGCATATGCTGTTGACTCAAGCTACTCCTGAGAGCTGTCTGGTAGATTCTAGGTTGGAGCAGATCAAAACTGTGCCAGAGAGTATGCTAGTAATAAAAATGCATGGATGGCTGCTTAGCAGTACTTAGGTCTTTGCCATTGCCCTGTTTCAGCCTCTAGTAAGCATGAAAGCCAGGTGACCAATACTGATGCACTGAATTTGTTCTGCAAACAGCAGAACCAAAACTGTCACTGTTTTTCTAACATACTGCATGAAACCTTGTATGCTTGCTCTGGTTCATGGGCTTACACATGACTCTGAAGGACTCAGCTCCAGTATCAAAGTCAGACTGAAGAGTCTTTAGAAAATTATTTACTGGCATAAATGTCACCTCTTTTTATAGAAGCACTAGCTCAGGTCCCAGTTTTCACATGTCAAGACAAGTGTGACTTTTCATATGAGGATTTAAGTCATACGGCCCTACGCAGATCTGGCATAAAAACTATAAATGTAAAGACAAGAAATGAAGAAGCCAAGGTTGTCATAGAACATCCTAGATAGAACATTATATCCATGGAATTGCTGAAGTTGTATTTGAAGCTGATCTCCGTCTATAATTAAAAAATCTAAAAACCAACACCCAAGAAAATAGATGAAAACCAAGCTTTTATAGTCCCTTAATTTATCATAAAGAGTTTACTACTAAAATGTGAACTAAGGATGTGGAATATCTTTAGGCAAAAAGATATTTAGCAAAGTATGCAAAGATATCAGCTAATTCTACCTTAAATATCACATTGAACTTCACCTAAGAGTGAAGTTCTAGCAAGGCTTCTCCATAGCAGAAGCCTCAAAGAATATATGCACAGGGTCACAGCATATGCCCTGAAAGTGCAAGCACAGGAGGCCCAAAAGATTATATAGTACAAATTGCAAATGAAAAATTACAGTCTCTAGAATTTCATGCCAATGAAAGAGACCAAAAAAGCATATATCCAACACAAATTAACTACACGATACACATTCAGAACACAAAGGGCATAACAACAAAAATCATTGAGAGAGTTTCCTAAGATGGACAAGTCTCCTTTTGGAAGTATCTAACATTACCTATTGACCAGAAACAGAACCTGGGCAATTAGATTAGAGACTGAATTTTTAGATGGCTACAATGAGGGAAAAGGTACCATGCTCCTTATACGGCCTTAATTTAATGCTATAGCAGCTTCCCATAACAGAACAAGAGGACATACAATGCTCCACAAAGGAGAGAAAATTCCATTAAGAAATGCAAACTTAGAGAAAAATTCCTAAACAAATGCATTAAAAACTATACTGTTAAACAAAACAAAATGAGGTTGAGGAGATATCTACTATTTAACATAGATACTACAAAAAAATCAAGAACATTTCATGTGTATCGAAAAGAATGCAACTTCTCTTGAGTGTTTTAGTCCTTTACACTTTCAGGAGAGATGGATAAAGGCGCTTAGGATGGCTGTGATCTAGTATCCCCAGAGAATTATTAGGTTGCAGGCAGATTGCTTCAGATGTGAAGCTGAATGTCCCATGACTCCAGGGACCGGCAGAAAGCACCTACTGTCTAGTTGCTTCCCCAAGTGCCGCCTGAAAGATACTTTGGTCTGGCTTTCTCTTTCCCCAGAATTACGGCATTCATTATCTTAGAACTTTACCTTACTATTTTAGGTCAGATCTAACAAGGCAAGAGTAGTTGAGCAAGGAGCAGTTCTTTCAGACCCTGAAACAATATCAGAAAATCAAATCTGTGGGAGCTGATACTATCATTTGAGTGAATCCAGTGTTTCATTACAGACACAGATCACACAAACCTGCTGTTCTACATCTTTTCCAGGCTTCCTAAGTCATACTGTGCATATTATTGCAAGTGGGAAAGCTGCAGCCGTGAAAGTTTCCCTATACAAAACAATGTCATGGTGCCTAAAACACAGCCACATCTCTCCATTTATAAAGGTATTTCAACTCGGCTCATCTCAAGTGCATCATTTATATAACTGATCTGTTAAAATTTATGACCCCTCTAAGCAACAAATAATGGCGTCAGAAACTGAAGGGAAATTCAATACTGTAAACTCAGTGAACTAGAAACCTGAATTTCAAATCATATGGCAAAATTTATTACAATGAGATCTGCAGCAGTTCTATTTATTTTTACCACTTCTATGCAAATATCCTCTTCAATCAATGCAACAGTTCGACTTTGGCTTGTTTCAGAAATAAAATGTTTTTTACTGTCAGGAAACTTCCTTGCCATACTCAGTACCTGTATTCTAACTTTTGTCACATCTGCCCTTTGGAAGTTTCTGCAGCATCTCTAATTTTATTGGCTACCCTGTGAATACGGTATTGCTTGTAGTTCTCCAATTTTTATAATAGATAGTGAGAATTAATATCTATTAGTGGGAAGGCTAGCATTATTTAACACAAGTTTGCTATGAAAACAAAATAATGCACGTCTGGGAAAACAGGCAAAATTTTTAGACATACTGAGTGTACAGTTTTGCATCATTTAGGGACATTTCCCGCATATAGATCTCATTTTTTGTCTGCTTACTTTCCTTATTTTTTCTGATATAATCACTTAGCTGAAAGAACATTAAATATCTAATATAGGAAAACATTCAGTAACGATTCAGCAATGGAAACATTTTAGGCAAAAGCTCACAGTTGGAAACCTAAACAGAAATCACTATTACCTTGTTATGACTTGTAACAAAATAAAAATTAAATAATCTGTATTGATGGTTTCAGTCTTGAAATTTAAACTTCTGTGTGTAACTATAATCTGTTGCAGACTCAATAGGCATTCTGCAGGAATTTTGTGACATTTCTGCTGCCCAGACATCATACTTGATCTATTTTTAAGGCATTATCTCTTGAGCTTACATTTTTAGTAATGTCTTCAGACTATTTGTTCCTATGGCTTTAGAAAATACCTTTAAAAAATTGGTATCCATTCTCAGGTACTATTCTATGGTCTAGGCATGCACATTGAGTGAAACTAGACCAGCAAATGTGCCAGGATATATTTTCAGTGCTAGTAATAATTCCTTATGTTGCATATTTTTCTTTACTAATTGTTCTTTTTATCATAGAGTAGTGGTAGAATATTGCTAATTACGTCATCTGGAAAAAACAGAAATAGATTTTTCCAGGAAGTATGCCATTTAGTAGAGTCTGACTTCCCAGTGTAATATCAGACTAAATTATTAGCTGCACTATTTTTCTTCACAAAAGAAGATGAGAGATTTCTCCTCCAAACATGCATAGGCTAAAAAAAAAAAAAAAAGATTCTATTTTCAATCTGCCTTTGATGAGGAGTTAGGATTATTTGCAAGAGGGTACTTTAACCATAGGCTGGCATTACATACTCCTGAGTTTATTCTTTCTTAATTAAATACAATAGCCAAAAAACCCCAATTTTAAGTTGTTAGGAACTTAAACTCTGCAACTTAGCATCTCTTTTTGCTTTTAATAAATAAATACACTTTGCTTATATATGGCCTTCTTACAAGTTGTACATTGAGTTGAATATTTTTCTCATCAACTTTTATTTTGGAAATAAGACAACAGGAAAGGTTGGATGCTTCTGAAAATTATTCTCTCAAGTGTGTACATACATCCTAGTCTGGTAGAGGAAGGAGAAGAAATAAAAACATATTTTTTATATTACCTTCTTTTAAAAAGCCTTATTACATTAGTTGGTGGGGCCAATCTTCACAGATGTATGGTAAAGGTTGGCAAAGAAGCAAAGATCAAAAGAACTATTCAGAAAAATGCTTGAACTTGACTTATTGTACTGATTGCACCAGGTCTAACAGGTGCAGCAATCTTAACCAGTAAGAGCCTTGGAAGTACAGAGAAGGAACTATTACGTACAAAAGAGTGAGAAATAGGTCAATGGAAGTTGGTTGAGAAATCTGACTTGATTAGATTGGGAGTACTGTAAACATCACAGAATTAATGACGGAAGGACAAAAGGAGTTATGTGCAAATCACATCACACAGAGCTTCTAAATCATGAGAAAGCCTGTCTCTCTATGCAATTAATTTAATCCCTAAAATGCAAGACAAGTTTCTTCTTTTATGACTCTCACAGTAGAGCATAAAATGGCTCAAAACCCACTTTGCAATCAGAAATGCAATTGCTTTACAAGCTACTCAATGTGAAACAAAACTAAGAAAACTGAATCAAATGACAAAATCTGGACAAATATGGCATCGACAATGAGAAATATTAGCTATATTTCAACTGTCTTTGAAGCCAAACACTAAGTCAGTAAGAATAAAAGTAGATATTTTTAAGCCTACAAAGATTCATTTGTACCAATTATATTGTTTTTATTTCTCAGGATCACTCTCCTCCCCAGCAAAGTATTGTGATCAATGCCATGCCTTCTTCAGAATTCACAAAGTAAAAATTAAATCATTTACTATAATTATCAGGGCTGCTAGGAATAACTGCAATAGTGAAAGCCATTAAGAATCATTCTGTATTTCACCCCTTTTCTCTTGGCATAGAATGAATGCTTTGTCATCTTACTGCAGCAAATCAGATTGTTGTGTTGAGTCTTCATTCTTGATTCCATAGAAACAGGATACCCTTGTCTTTGATGTCATTACCCTAAGAGATTGCTGCTTGCATTAGATTCTATTATTTTTTTTCTTATTAAAGATGTTACATTTTATCAAATGACAGTAAATCTAATTCAGAAGACATTGAGCTGACATCATAATGCTCTGATTAGAAACTGCCTATTATAGAACTAAGAAAACATTAGAGATTAACAGTTGTTTGGTTACATATTTTGAAAAAAAGTCTTAATCCTTTATTCAAACTGAATTTACTCTACAAATGAAGATGAGAAACTTGCTATTCAAAGCTCAATAGGATTTTCATGCACAGTTACAGAAAAACTTTTGCATTTGTATTTTATCTGGCTAAAAGATGGATCTTCAGTCACTCTAGTATATTTTGGGGGACATGCTCTCAAGTTATTATCTATACTAACAGCAAGTACATAAGCACTATCAAATAGACAAAGAATAACTAGATATATAGGCTTACACAAAATGAAGGAAAGACAATCACAAGCGACAAGTCTCAGAAATACAGATGAATTTGTTAGTTTAACTAGAACGAAATTACTCTTTTATTAGTATGAAAATATTTTTGGATAGTTTTTTGGTTAGACAGTACTTTCAGCATAGTCATATGCCAAAATTTCTAGGTTATATTTTCTGTGTGAAGACTCAAACAGTATAGAATAACCTTTTTTACAATTATTCTGAAAAGATTTAAAACTTTTGTTCCATTTAATTATTAATTTGCATTATCTTATGTTTTCCATTATTATTTTAATTATTTGAATTTTCTATGAAGTGAAAACCATTGAAATATTTTCTGTTCATAGCATGCATGACTATTCATGTAACAGAGCTCCACTAATATTTTTCAAAGTAATGAATACATAAAATGGATCAGTAAGTAAAAGGCTAAACAGGAAATAATACATATCTAGAGAAAAAAAAAAAAAACAAAAACCAACGATCACCTGTACGTAGATTGAAGACCTAGTCTGTTTAAGTGCCAAAGGAATCACCACCTTAGTATCTGCCAAAGACATTTATCAATTGGAATTTTAAATCAAGGTCTTAAACATTACATATATACAAACTGTATATCAGATTAGCCCCTCTCCTCCCTTTATTCAGTGACAAAACTAATAACTCTCCTTACCTTCTCTATGTTCATCTTTAAAACCCAAAGTATATTCGAAAGCTTTTCTTACATATCTGCTTATGCTTCATTTTCTTTTATTTTGTGCAGACGTATAGAAAATGAAGTTTAGCTGTCAATTTTGAAATACCTTCTGTTTCTTAAGGTGTTTTGAAATTTTAAAAAGGTGTTTTTACAATCTACTCTTATATACAATGAAAAACAAGTTTCTTGTCAATTTTTATCACTGAGGTATTTTCTGACATTTTAAGGAAGAACTCCTAAAATAAAATTACTAAAAGAACTAAATCATACTGTGAGCAATTGTAAAGCTTTTCTAATATGATCACTACCTAATGCTATTGCCTGACCATCAGGTAGTGCCACCGCATGTTCTGCAAAAACATTCAATTGCGAAGTAGCTGGACATTGTTATCATTTAATGTCTCTTCTAATTTCTCAAAATGAGATGAATGAAAACATTCATATTTTGCTTGATCCTGAAATACAGCACATAAATCTAGTTATTGAAAAGACACTTCACTGCAATGTCACCATGTTCTTCCCAGCAGAAGAGGTTGGGAAAATGAATTCACATCTGAAGATTCAAGTTGTCTTTTTAATTTAAGGATTAACTCTATGAAGAAGCATAGGGTTTGGTTTGGGGTTTTTTTGGAAACAGTTCTCTGAAAACTATGTGTGTACAGTGTTTTGGCACCAGTCAAAGAAAGGAATAATCAAAAATGACGTATCTTTCCTGATGCATAACGAATCAAATAGAAAACAAAACTAAAAAAAAAAAAAAAGCAATACTTATTAAAAGTATCTTTAGTTAACTTTGTTGTTTGCTGTCAGATATAAGAGCTGTTACCACGATACCTGCCACTTATCAACATCTCAGAAGTGATGTGGGTGATATACAGACCTTTTGTCTATGTAAAATGATAAAACTCAAACACAGTTCCACACAAAGATTCTTCCAGCCACCTCCACTTCAAATATACTAAGAAAAAAAGTATTATGAAATTTACATGAAAATTAAGAATTCAAGCACTTCAGAATCCCTTCTGTTATTCATTTAGATAGGTAACTAATTGATTTTCATGCTGCCACAAATTTTCAAAAGGTCACAGATTGAAAAAAATCAAACCTATGAATGACTGTAGAAGTTGTCAGGTTTGAAGCCGGAGATTTTGGCAGCCAGCATGAGTGCAGCTGGAGCTCTGGCCACCTAACAAGTTGTGATAAATAGCTTAGACACTTAGGAGACTAAGGCTTTAAAGAGAAAACGTGCCTTTTTCTTTCCAATATGAATACTGGAAAGAGAACTCTGGATGAGAGTCAACTCTCCTACTGTATTCTGAAAAACCCACCTAACCACATCTTTGCCTAACCAACTCAGTCTAATTTAAATTATTATTGTTCACAGTTCAGCAATGCTTGAAGCTCTCAGCTGAAATTTGGGCTACTTTTTGCTAGACTGCTTGGAAAAAAAAATGACACAAAGAGCCTGTAATAGATAAGACTCTTGAGAAAATATATGGCACAGAGAAAAGTCACCAAAGACAAATGGCACAGCAAGTTTCCAGGTCTCCTAGATAAAATTACTGTACTTATGTCCATGCTACTTCTCCCCTTTTAAACAGATAATACTGCCATTTCAAAGATAACAATTTGGATTCTTACTTCCCATGACTACATAGAAATGAGGAATTTCACATCTCTCCACCTCAGAAATAAAATACCAAGCTACATGAATGACCAGAAATTCAGCAGTGCACAACCACAGCTCCCGTTTACATTATTCCCACAGTTTGGAAAGTTGCCTTTGGAACAGTAGGAAAAATTGAAATGAGTATTTAGAGCCCACTGCACCCAGCTATGAAGGGTGATCACTACAGCAGATGTGTAGCTTTGCAGTTGCATACACATATATTTTTAAAATAAAGAATGAAATCAATGCTGCTAATGAATGAGGCTGAAAACAATCCTACAGAATGTCAAATACACAGGCTAGCCTGCCAAGTAAAACACAGTAAAAAAAAAAAAAAAGAAGCAGCATTATTGAATTAGTTATTGAATCCACAGACTCACATTTACCAAAGGGCTCAAGTGACCAGAATAGAATTGTTAGTACAAAAACCGATTGGAGGGGAAATCACTCCTAGTAATAATATTTTTAGCATGTTGTGAACAGAGAAGACTAAAAGCATTCTCTGTCACTTGTATTTTGCATTAATTTCCCCCATTTATTGACAATTTCCTTTAGAATGCCTATCATAACCTTTCACAAAACTAGATATTTTGAGGTGTTAGGAGACAGTTTCTTGAAAAAATTATCAGTAGTAGTACTTATTTATCAAAAAGGAAAAGGAAAAGCATTATACAAACTGTAGCTTTCCTGCTAAGACTACAGGAAGACTCACAAGAATAAAATAGTGGTTTATAACACAGCAGTTATTAACTATCTTTTTCACAATTCTAGGTTAATACATGATACTAACTTTCAATTGCTAAAAGAAGGATATAATTCATTTTCTCCCTATAATTATCTGACATTTTGTAAATCAACAAACTTCAAATGTCAACATCCATTTAGATCAGTGAGATGGAAGTGATGCCATGAAAATTAAAAGGGATCTCAGGAGGCACTGCAATAAAACAAACTGCAGGAAAAAAAACAAACCATGAAAATCTAATTTTTTTTTCCTCAGCATTAGTTTTTTTTTAAACTTTGTTTATGAATATAACCAAAGCTAACTCACAAAAAAAACCCCAAAAATAAGCCTAGTAGGACAGACACCCTGGATCTAGTCACCAACAGTACTTTTATCCTGTCACTTTCCATTCACAAGCCATTATACTGATAATCTAAAAAACTTTTTCTCATGAATGGAAGTTAGTGCTCGTGACAAAGAAGATAAATGCTGACTTTTAGAATGAAATATTGCAAAAGCTTGGAGCTTTAGTGAAAATTGGAAGGGGAAAAGAAAGTCCAACATTTTAAAAGAGCCTTTCATCACAACTGAAATATTTCCATAAGACACTTTGGCATCTCACTCAGTACCTTTGAAGTTGGCTGCAAAACAAGACCATCCATCTTACTACCTGGGTAGAAATACCTCTCAAAGTGTGTTGAAACTATGGCTTGTAGATATCGGTCAGATTGGAAATCCTGCATTTTAACTATATACATTGGCTTTGTACTTACTGCATCTAAGATTTTAGAAGTGTGCTTAAGTTGTTTAGAGACATTAAAGAACATTATTTAATCCCAGAGGTAACCTTGTTCACTAGCTGTGATGAATTGCTGACATACCTTGACTAAGTATTTATAGAGGAATCAATCAAAAGTATCCCATTAAATTTTGGATCAAATATATACAGATTAGGAATATTACATAAAATTTTACTATTTTCTTCTGTTTTTCGTCTCTATGTGAGTAGCTAAGGTTAAATATCAAAGTCACGCTTTCAAAGCAAACAAAGTAAGTGCACACAAAGAAATTAAAATGAAAACTAATATAAAATTAGGGCTCAAGTATCATTTCTAGACAGAAAAGATGTTATTGAATGAATTATTTATTAATTTATATAGCTCCCATTTTATGTCTTAAACAGGAAAATGCAATTCAATGGGTCTGCATTCAATGAGAATGTCAGTACTAGTCAATGCCACTCAATTTTTACATGCAATCTTTAAAGTGTTAAAAATATTTTTATATTATTTCAATTATTTTATCTGCATCTTTAAACTACATTATTTTTTTTTCTTCTTGCAGTATTTGAATACATTTTTTCCAAGAAGATTGTGATGCCATTTCTGAATAAATTTTAATTCAGTACCTAGGAAACTATTTATACGGCTTATTAATCAGAAACTCAAATATTGTTGAAGTTACCATAAGTCAAGTTGGGCATTTCATAACTGGGATTAATTTGGAAAGATATTTAAACATTAATAGGAGCTTAAGGAATTTCCTCTTCTTTTGTATTTCGTTTTTCTGGAGCACTGACTAAGCAAAAAAAGAGGCAGAAAAAAATCTTCACTCAGATCAATCAAATATGCAGGATGGAAATTTTCTTTTATGACCAAATTAACTTTTTACAACATTTCAGCAGAGTCAATAGTAGAGGCAATGAGGAGTCTGATCTTCCATGTCCTTATCCACCTTAAAGTCAAATTAGCATGAATATTTAGAGTACCAGGTGCTTTAAAAGAGAAAAAATACTTTTTTGCATATATCCTCTGAAAACAATATTGATTGAATGTATATTTAGTGACACAACACAAGTTTGTAAATGAAGACTACCTTGTTCACCTTCAAAACATACTCAGAGTTGTGGAGTTCTCTATGCAGTTTTCCCTGTTAATTTGGCAGGTGATTTGCTGTCTACAGCTCTTTAAAGATATTCTAGACTGTTTTTTGACCAGGGAATTGATGTCAAAATCAATTTGATAAGCAACGTTTTTCTTTCTTCCACTGTTAAGTAACAGCTAACTAATAGATAGGTAGGGACCACATGCAATATACACAGGCCAATGTGCCAAAAACTTAAAACAGTTTCAGATATCAATAGATACAGTATCAGTTGCATGTAAATTAAAACCGGAAATAAGACATGGAGAAATACACTTGAAATCAAAGAATCCTTTCTTTCTAAATCTCCAATGTACATAAATTCAACACAAAGAAAGAAAAATGCCAGCTGCTGAAATAAATTACAGATCAACACAAAGGAGTCAAGTAAATCGAGCCACAGCCCACTGCGGCTGTCTGCAGACACCAAGTAAGGAGAACAAACTGCTTCCCAGCAGCTAACAGTCTCTGGGGCAATTTGTATAAAAAGTACCAACAGGAAACTGAAATACAAGCTTGCTTTACAGTTGTGAAATGAGAAACCAGCATAATTCATGCTTTTTATTCTTTATCTTTATTCATTCCAGAAAGTAATGTAACAAAGCCAAATCCACACCTTTATTGGCTTACAATCTTAAGTGCTATAGGAGAACGTAAATCCCAGCAAAGCCTGGTAGCTCCACTGGCCTCTTAGAAAACATAATAAGCAGCCATTCATCGTCAGACAAACAGCTGAATCTGAAACATTCAAAGCAATTAACTTTCATATTTTAGACTTATGCCTGACCAAGAGCCACTAAGCTTAAGAGGTTCGTTTCAGAACCTCCATAAATAAACACAAGCTTGTAAGTTACCAGCTATGTACTATTATGTCAGCTTTGTCAAACTGGGGGTGGACCAGCTGGCAAAGGAATCGCAAACTTCAAAGAAAGCTCTCAAATATCGAATCACAGAATGAAAAAGTACCCACTCTTAGTACCTTATCTTGGAAGCTCACATTGGCTAGACAGTGACCTTTACAGGATTACCTTAACATGGAAGGCAATCAGCCCCACTCTGAAGGGTTCTCAAATTTGTAACAGAAAATGGCTGAGTGACTGACGTTTGTGTTGGAAAAAAGGAAGGAAAGAAAAAGGATTAAATGTCTCCCAACATAAGCTGAAGCTCTGACTTACTTTCAAAGAAACAATGATAGCCAACTGCCAATTTACAGTATGCAACACAACAGTCTTACTCCGTCAACAAGGGCAGGGCAAAATGCAGGTTCCAGCTTCTTCATTTTTCTCCACCATCCCCCTCCCTCGCCATCATTTGCTAATTTTACCAATATGAACAGGCAGATTCTTTCAAATATTTCCTTTGTTCTCCCTCTCCCCTAAACATCCTGTTCAGTCTGGCAACAAAGAGAAGTTTAGAGAAAATGACAAAGGTTTAAAAGACAGATTTAAAAGCAATAACTGCTATTATCCTCTATTTATCAAGCACAGGTGAAGACTGCAGAGTAGATCTGTCAGTTTTTCAGTCTTTTTATAGAACTAAAACAATTCTTATGCCAAAACCATACAGCTCTACCAGCCATTTATGTATGATTACACTTACTGAATCCACAACAGGTGCGGAAAATTTTTAGCTGTTTTGGAAAATTAAGAAAAATCTCTTCTATTTAAGGATATTAAAGATATACTATCTTCTTCCTAATGTCAGGTTCTGTTCCTATGATTCAAATACCCAACTTCTTCTCTTGCAGCTGATATATTGCTTTTTGTTGTTTTATCACCATAGCCTGGAATACCAAATTCACTTTAGATAGCCACAGAGTCCATATAGAGACCAGCTATCTGTGATGCTCTAAAATCAAAATAACTTGTAAGGAGAAGAAAGGCATGAATAGTGTGTCAGCAGTTAACTACTTTTCCTGAAGTCTTTTCATTAAAGCAAGTTGTTTTCAACTCCCCCTAGATACTGAATATAGAACATAACAAAACATTAAAACATAAATCAGTTAGATCTTGTGAAATAAAATTAGTCTTGTGTTTGGATAATGTGTTATTTGAAAGCAGTCTCACAGTTTTTATTACATAATAAAAAATGATCCTTACTAGTTTTCAAACACTTAGATACACAGAATACAGAAGCTGTATTTACATTAGCATTCTGGATCTGAGTACTGACGTTGGTTTTGGAAAGAATCACCCCGTTTCTCCATTTTTAAGTACATGACTCAGATTTCCAGAGAAGTTTTGGTGCACATTAACTAGAGTCCCTGTGAAGAAAACTGAACAAGGTGCACCAAAATGCACTTCAATCCCTATTGGGGAGACAGTCCCTCGGACAATTTTGAAATATACATGTGGTCTAGACCACCTCAGTCCATGGACTAGAGTAAATCTAATGCAAAGAAAAATCCCTGAATCACATATACTAAAGATATTGGTGCCTTAATACAAAATGCTTGACCTACTGATCCCTACCTATCCCACTCATTGATTACAAGTTAATGTAGAGAACAGCTATGGAAAGCTACAGAAAACACAGAAGCATGTTGCAGAAGGTGGACCAAAATCAAACCTTACACAAAGAACTCTGAACTACGAGTGTTCTGAACATTGTTAGTCAAGCAATGGTAGCACTCTAACAATATCATAACATTTCTATTTGCCTTCTAGGAGTTGCTTTACTCGTATATTTAGCATAAAAATCCTTACATGGTATTTTGCATTTTCAGCTACCTTAAATTCAAGCAGCATCTCAGAATATACAGCAGATGCCTCTAAAATATTTTTGTATTACTCTTACTAGCATCAAGGGTGACATTCATTTACTGCATTTCATCACTGTTCAAAATAACTAGATGTCTCAGGCCTACTTATTTTTGACCAGTGAGATATAAACAAAACTCCTGGGATGTTGTGGCACTTCAGGGACAATTTCCAGGAAGAACCAGAAAACTTTGTGCCTCTTCTACAACAGTGAGAGCTTGAAGATGTGGAGATAGCACATGCATACCTGGGTAAGCTGTGCAAAAACATCATACCCTCTTCAATTTTTATTGCTTGTACAGTGAAAATTTTATATCCCCTTCTGCTAACAAAGCTCTTCCTTTGAGACTGCAATCATAGCTCCTTGCAGATGGAAAATCATCAGGCAATAAGAAGCACCCTAGAAGGCCAGACTGAGTGGTTAGCATCAGGCTCTGTGCACAGAGCTGCGGTGCAGTGTAGCAGCGGTCTGAGATGCTGGGATGGGACTGTGAGCAGTGGGGCCAGCCCCCCTTACTGGGGAGCTGCCTTTCACTCACACCTGAGGGGCTGCAGCCACGCCTATGCCTGCCCATGCATCTCCCAGGCCCTGCTTCACAGTCCCAGATACACTTCAATCTGCCTCACTGCTGTAACTTGCCCAGCATGGCAGGCTCGGGCTCCTGCAGCTTGGCACGGCACAGCACAGCACGGGACAGCTGCCTCACTACACCCCCACCGGGACTTACTGACATATCAGCTGTCATGTGTTAACTACCTCATAAAAACAAACAGTCCAAGAGAGACTGACATACTTCTAGAGTGAATTAAACAAACCTCACATAATAAAGGCCAAGCTGTTCCTATCAGAGGTATAAATCACATCCAGTGAAATCTCAGGCTAAAATCTCCTGAGGCTAAAAGTTCTGAAATTTCTAAACTGATTAAGACTTACAGTGTTTTCAAACAACCAATAAGATTAAAGGCCATTGGATCAGAATGTAGATGTCAGATATAGCTGTGGGTGGCAGCACAAAGTGTCTGTGGCTAGAGCTCAGGATTCTCAGCACATTCAGAGGTACAAGGCACTGTGGCCTCCACCCCACCAAACCTCTGGTCTCACAGCTGGCTGCAAGCTGAGATGCACTGAGATGAAAAATAGCATTGTACTGGTTTGACCTTCATCTTATCAGCAGGGAGAGTCAAGCAGTACTATAATATTTCTGAATTAACAAGATAACAAGATAACTAACTAGAAATAAAAAATTATTCCTGCTGCTGCCTTAAGGACATAAAAGGGATAAAAACACAAAGAAGCTCTTTCTGGTGAAAAAAGCAGCGACACATAACCATTTTTAAAAGGAACATTTAAAACAAATTCTCCCCACCGCAAGGAAGATGTGGTTCTCAGGTAGAAAACAGAAGGATTCAGAAGATCCATTCTTCATCTGGTTTACTACTGGACTTCTTTTCCTCTTGTATTGTTTTCTCTTTGAAAAAGTGTTTTCAATTTGCCTGAAGCAATTGTCAAGAGACTTCTTTCATTCCTTATCTTTGTCTTCCTATCTTTATCCTGTAAATTCTTGATACTTGGATGTACTATGCTTTTGCTTCCTGCTTCTCATTTTTATTAACATTTTCCTTCTAGCATTTAATGTGTTTCAACTAGTGTTTCTTTGAGTAACACAAGGGCAAAAGCCATCCCTTAATTTCCTTTGCTACTGTTGCTATATACACCAGCTTACTACCTTCATGTTCGATTTACAGGTCTTGTTTCAATGTCCACTATGCTTTTTAGTGCATTCCTAAAATGTTGCTTTCTGCACGTATATCCTTCCTAAAGATTTCTGCTAAAGAGGCAATCCTACTGACTTTCTTTTGAAAAAAGGCTTATTTCTTAGTTTTAGTTCTCCAGCTGGTTCACAGTATTCAGTCTTCAAGCACTTAAGTGTCTTTGGGAATTTCAAATTTACATCCAGAAAAGGGTAACCCATGAGGTAACACCTCAAATGTGTTTTACTTGTGTCTACTTCAGGTAACAGTCACAATGGAAATGTAATCCACATACAATTTTATATACTTGCTTGTTCAGGCAACCTTCTTCAGTCCACACTGAAGCCTCTGCCCAAGTACAGCTGACATTATAACTACCTCCCACACTAGCCAGACACACAGTATGGCTCCAGATGCTACTGGAAATCGTAACCCAGCTGATGTGCAAACATACACTTAGTTTGTTTATAGAGGAGCTTCAGAAAAACTACCAAAATAAAGCTACTGACTGCATTTCCAAATAGTCTGCCAGAAGAAGAAGCTGACACCTCTAATTTGAAATGCCAGGCAATTAAGCATTTCGTAAAGGGACCAACTGATATACAAAATACAAATTCTCTTATTATGATTTAATATCTCATAAACAGAAATCCTTCTTTACAACTACAGGCAATTGGCAAACACTATAAAGGCAACATTTTATGCAAAAACATAGAAACAAACAAATAATGAATCTGAAATGTACTGAAAAGATAGTGCAAGCAGAGCCCCATGCCACCATTATTCATCTACTAATCAACAGGAAGTAAAGTAAAAAATAACATATAATGATAGGAAAACTACAAAAAATGAAAACCAAAATGTCACACCATTCAAAGATAGGAACACTAGCCAAAATTTATACACCTAGCCCAGTACACTGATTAATTTTGTCAGCATTTGCTCCCTATAAGGAGCTAAAATAAGGAATTAACTCTCAGAACATCCACAGAAAGATTTAATCACAAAAGGAGTTTCAGACAAAAAGTATACTATTTGTCTTTTCTATTTACATCCTAGAGTTTAAGTTTATATATTTTATTCAATAGATGACAAACTAGAAAAATCCGTTACAATCTAAAGTGAAATTTCATGAAAGCATCTCAGTTCAGTTGAACAAAACTTCAAAGAGAGATTTAGTTAAATCCAATAAGTAGGATTACATGCAGATGCCAATCAATAGTTGCTCCATATCTATCTGTATTTATAAAAAATTGAAATGTCATGCTGAATAATTACTTTTTAAATGTCCTTCTTATCTAACATAGCCTGAATAAAATTGTGCAGAAGCATGTTATGGTATGCCTGTGCTCTGCAGACTCACACTAACTTTCACTTTCACAGTGCATTCATGTTTGTTACTGAAATCCTTTTTTTCACCTTGACATTCTGAATATCTTGTAAAAATACTAATGTCAAAAGATTAAAAAAAAAGAAAAAAAATCCAAACTATAGAACAACCTATCCTTTCAGAGATGTCTACTAGAATAGTCTTTTCTTCTAGCTAAATAAGATCCAAATGAAAAGCTAAAAATACTTCAAAGTTTACAGTTAAGCATATTTTTAAGAGATGGTGTATGGTTATCTGGTATTTGAAGTCCATGCAGCATAATTAAGTAAGTATAATTAAATCCTCTAAAAATATTGACATACTAGTAAAGAAAAAAACCTTATGCAATCCAACAAGCTTAGGTTTTTCAGCAGCCTACAGTGAATTACAGCACTATACTGGTAAATAAGCAAGCAAGCAAACAGAAACTGCTCACTTCTGCCTCCTTTGTGCAAACCAATTAAACTGAGTGATCAGTAACTCCTTTCAGTGCAAGTATTTCTCTTAAACCAGTCAAAGGGTCACATTAGTAGGCTTCTGGCCAATGTTTCATATTGCTGACACAGCCAACTTTCTATGGCTGTGTGTTTGTCAGTGATAGATGCCAGAGGCAGTTTGCTCCTGGGATTTGACTGTAAAGGTACCATTGTGTATCAGGAATTTTCCCTCAAGGTGTAATGGGAAAGCCAGCAAAGTGCCAATTTTGCAGCTTTGCCCTTCTGTTTTTCTCCAGGATACAATTCAGCTAAATACAGTCTCTTGACAAAATTCAGCAAGGAGCTATTGTGGGCTGTGTATGCTCTTTCATAGCTATCAACGTGCAGCATAAATGCAAAGCTTAAAAAAAAAAATCCTAAACCACAATAGCAATAGAAAAGCAGTATCACACATGTTACAAATCAGGATGCTGTGGGATATTTAGCTATCCTAATGAAAAGAAGGGGAGTGAATACAAAAGGCTTTATTTCTCCTTTGTAGTGGTCAGGTATAGTCATCTCTCAGGTCTGCTCAATGTCTGAGTGAAGCTGCACTAGAGAACAGAAACCAAATGGGAAAGGAGCTGACAGCGCACAGACCCATTGGTGCCTCAGAGAAGATCACAATTCACAAGCTCACTTGAGTACCCCAGTCGCAGGAGAATTGCTTTATGCCTACAGAATATCTCCCTCCAACAGACGGTCAGAACAAACAGATGCTTTTGTAACAGAGCAAACAACAAGGTAAAAAAGGAGTGTGGGTTCAGACAAAGAAGCAGCACTTCCTGGAGCCCCTGTTTACCCTACTCCTGTGCCCTTCCCAGGAGGCTCATTGCTTGATGAACCTCTGGTCTACTAGTCTCATACTGAGAGACGTTTAGACAACAATTCACTTCAAATTTGTTCAAGTTAAGGAAATACAGAAAGGTAATTTAAGGTTATCAAACATTGATAGAAAGGCTTTCTACTGCCCAGATAACAGCAGACAGCAAAACATACCAGTTCTGCTTCATCTACAGATGTACCTTTTAGGGAATAGGTCTATAATACTGATTTACTCTAGGACAGTTACCAGAAGTTTCCACTAATGCTGGTCTCTCTTCAGAAGAGCCTCATAACCTACACTGGATACCAAAGTGTCTCAATATGCCTTACTTTCAACTGAGGTTACTGAAGAGAGGCTCAGCAGCCTTTAGGATTCTTTTGCTTGGAAGAAATGTAACTGATGTGGACTGCCATGAGTATTTGAACATCCTAGTCTCTGCCTGTAGTTGTAATTACTGTATTTTTAATGCAATTGATTTAGTTTTTAATTCAAAATTTTACATCCAGTCTCCAGGGCATAAAATTTTGAGAGGCACATTTTCCAACTCTGGCAGGTGTCACATTTACTAAGTTCCAGTGAACTGGGACTTGTTTGATTAGCAGATACCCAGTAAATGACTGAAAGCAACTCTATAAGCACTTCTGTCAAGTCCCTCAGTATCTTTGGGTGGATCCCATCCAGCCCCACAACCTTGTCGGTGTCTAAGGTGTACAGGCCCCTGACTATTTCCCTTTGTATTATGGGGGCTTCACTTTGCTCCTCATTGCCATCTCATAGCTCAAGGAGCCGAGTACTTGCTGTTAAAGACTGAGGCAAAGAAGGAATGAAGTAGTCTTCTCCTCATCCTTTGTCATGGATATTCTCCTTTTGTTGCTGATGTATTTATAGAAACGTTTTTTATTGTCCTTTACAGCAGCAGCCAGATTAAGTTCTACTTGGGTTTTGGCCTTCTAAATTTCTGCCTGCATAACCTAAAGACAGCACCAGAGGTATTTAATTAACATCTATTTTATTCTATTACATCTTACTTGAAGCTGAAAATCATGCATGAAGAATTTTTCTTGAATCCTCTTAGTTAAAGCTAATCAAGTGTTTAATGCTTGATAGCTGGAAAAATTAAATTGCAAATGTGTTCTTAAAGAAAAACTAATTCATTTATAATGAAAATCACTGTAAGAAAATAAAACAAACAAACTCACAGTTAAAGTATACATATTTTTAATCTGTTTTATATTTCAGGATCCAAATTTATAGTAGCTCATGATGCTATTGTATACAATTTCTGCCTTTTTTAAAAGATTAAAGGCAAGATTTATTGTCTTTTGTTAATATATATAAGCCTACAGTAAATAATATCTAGCTTCTCTGAATGCTTTGGTTTGTTAAAGAATATATACAAGACACAATGGAAATTACAAAACTAGATAATATCACCTGTTATCTGCCAAACAAGAAAACAGTCTACCCAGGGTTTCCCAGGCATTTTTCAGCTATGCATTTCATCAGAGGATGTTTATTTGTTTAAATTAACTGTGCAAGAATTAACTGGAAGAATACTAGTTTCAATGATTTGTTTGTAAGAACAGGTTTCTCCAGTCAGGAACTAAATTTCTGCTGTGAGATCCATCCACAAGCCATCCTGGAAGCTCAGGTTCTCACATCACCACCCAAATCAGAGCCTGTGCTTGGCTGCAGGTCCCAGCCAGCTGCCTAGTGCTAAGGCACTTCACAATCAGTATCTGTTCATGATCCTTTCTACAGCTCAGGGGTTAGGTCAGTCAAATACAAACATGAAGACTCAATTCAGGCCTTGCTTTGAATTCTCTCACACTTAATATTATCTGTAAAATCTACCCTAACTTGAATTATAGAAAAAAAAAAAAAGGGAACTAGAAAATATTCTGTCACATTTTGAACAAAACTAACTTTGAGATGCCCACAGTGGAAACAGTGCATTCAAGTTTGATAAAAGTGTTTACTGATAGGTCCGTGTACAGAGGGAATATGCTTTGTGGAATGTGTACTGTAAAAAGAGGAAAGTTTTCTCATTCTTCTTCAATTTTCAGAGTTTCTACCAAAACTTTGTTGTCCAGACCTCTAGTATATGGAAGAGAGAACTTTGTCAAAATTGATAAAGAAGCGCTTGCAGAGTAAAAGTAAATACATAGAAGTGTCCTATGTTGGTGAAAATAATTCTGATGATATACTATTGAAACAATTCTCTGAATGAAATATCAATGAAGGAATAATTTCCTCTTCTGCAGCAAGACCTGCATCATGATATGTCCATATCAGGATTTTACCAGTGCTATTGAATCATTTATGCATTTATCCACTCCTTAACCTACACAATTATCCCTGCAACTTCCTAAAAGAAGAGCAAGCCCCTGTGCATGTCTACTGAACAATTATCCTGTGTGTTACCTATGGGCTAGAAAAAAACACAAAATCAAAACAGAATTAAAAAAGATAGTTCAGAAGAAAATATGGGGCCAAGTGAAGACAGCATAAATATTTGTAAGGAAAAATTACAACAGAAATATTTATTCCAAAGTACTTTTGAACCACTGCAAATCAGTCTCCTCTGAATCATTCAACAAATCCAAACGTTACCCTGGCATTATGAAGAACACATCTTTCTGCTTTCTTCTAAAAAAATAAATATCTTCATTTTCTATGTAAATGTATCAACTGTTACATTGATACAGGACTCATACTTTTTTGTCAGTGACACAAATTCTGGTATCTCCAATACAAGAGTAAGCACGATAATAGCAAAGGACCATGAAAAAGTAACACTACTGACTCGTTTGTTATTATGCACAAGGAAATTTGTGTAATTTGTTAGTCTCCCAACAAACCACCAATTGCCTCTTTACACAATGAACCTTATGGAAAAAAAAAATCAGGAAAAAACCTATCATTAAATTCATAGTTTGCAAGTAGTGAATGAGTTTTTCAGATCAGGTGCCAAACTCAAATGAATTTTGGGAAGAACTGACTGATTACATCTAAACTCCAGTGTCACTATGTATTCTTTAATTATCTCTTTTTCATTTCAGTTTGGTACAGTGTTTTACTTCATTTTATACCTGAAACTACCTTGAAACTCCCTTTATACTGATAGACAGACTGATTTCTCTGGGTTTTGAATTTATTGTTTTCTGCATTAAAAATACTCCTACCACGCATCATGTAAGTGGAGATACAATCTAATTAAGCCTGTTAGTCAGATGATCCTATTTTCACCTGATTATAACCCAGCCTACCAACACAGAAATCCGTATCTCTGGACACAGGAGTAGAGTCTGATTAGTCAATAAGAAATGTGTATCAATACACTCTCCCTCTTCGGCATCAGCAGCAAACTAATTCATGAAGAGTCTGGTGGCTCAGGGAGGCAGCTGTTTAGTTTAAGAATTCAGGTCTCCAACATCCCAAAAGACACTGCCAGACAAGGTTTTCAGTAGTCCAGCCTATCTTTCCTTTAAGTCTCTTACAGCAAATTAGGAATGGTCTGCAACAACATACTTTATAAAGACACTGAAGTTGCAGAAGTGAAGCGCTTGCAAGCTGGGAAATGCCCAATTTATCCAGTTCTCTGTGTAAATTTAATTCTCTCCTCGCTACACTCGTATCTACACATTGTCATGGATGCTGTTTTTTCCACAGGACATCACTCAGCCCATCAGCTGAATGCAGATAGGTGCTGAATTAACATTGTTCTGACAGTACTAAAAACACTGTTTTCAACTTGCAAGTGCTTGACTTTGCAACCAAAGTTATGCTCTTTTGACAAAAATCCGAATAAAATTTGCATTATATAAACATGTAGATTTGAAGAAATAATGCAGCAAGAGGGAGATGGATTATTTATATACAACTGGCATCAATACAATTCATAAAAATAGCAGGTGGTGTTAATATCTATACAGTTGAATATTCTTTAGGAACACAAAGTCATCATCATAATTTAGATATTCCAAAACATTTCACACACCCACAACATTATTAATTGTGACCTTAACTCTTCCAAGATAATCTACAGAAAATACATTATAAGAAAGATAATGAAGACCAAAAGGAAAACTGGTACACACTAAAACGAGCCGCTTATTCTTCAAGTTTGGCATAAGCTGAAAAGGGAAAATATCTGCCCTTCTTTAAAAGATGAATGGATGTCTTTCTATGATTAACTGAGGTTATACTGGCAATAGTTTTAAAAAAATATCTGTACATAAAGCTGGAACTGAAAAAAAGTAGAAACTGACCCAAGAGACAAACTAATGTCAAAAGCTCCAGCCCTGTGGCATAGTCAGTCATCCATAAAATTGAGGCTATATTTAGTTCCCATTTTCATGCTTTTATTAGCAAAAATTATCTATGGCTAGAACAATCCAGGCTAAATTTGTTATTTCAGACTAAATGAGGTTCCAACATGGTACTTGTTTGTTTATGCACAGAAGTGAGTCCAGTGTTTTCCCCAGTTTACAAATCTCCAATTTCAAAGCCATGTAACTGATGTTACATCAAATGAGTAATTCTTTTTGTCTCTTCACTTATTGCTATGATGTATCATATTTTTAACGGAAGAAAATTATGGAAACGTAAGTAAAAAGGCTTTCAATTGGAAAACAAATCCTGACTGTTCTGATGTTTTATATACAGTGCTGAATTCAAGCATTTACCTCCAGATAAAGAACGTAACTCAGTACTGAGAATTTATTTTTCCTCTCTTGTAGTGGATACTTTTAACCTCACAGGTGCCGCTACTCAAAAAAACCCTTCACTATGAGTAAATACTCATCAAGTAGGTAAAGATATAATTATGTGATTATATCAGTTGTTTTTTATTCCTAGCACCTATTGGCCTTTTTTATTTTTTTCTGGCTATATGTTCTGAAGGAAGTTTTCCAACAAAGCCAGCAAGAATTTCTAAACAAGTAGCTGGCTTTTTTACTAGAAATAAAACTAAATTATACAGAAAGCCTTATGTTACCATCATTCTACTTCTTTAAAAATAACCTTTCCCATCTTCCAAGCCCCTTTAAAATAAAAATCGATCCAAAGGACAGGAGATTGGATTCAGTCTTCATTAATTGCTTCCATGCCCTGCTGCTCCCTGGATTCACAAATTTGCCCTGTCAGCAGCAAATTCAGAATATTTCTCCTCAGCCCAGCTTGCTGCTTCCTGTTCCACTTCCCCGTGTCCAGCCTCACCATCACCTATCAGCCATACAGTTATAAGGCCAGTTCTTTGATGATTTCTGAAAACACAAGTAGCAAATTGCCACTCCTCTTTGAAAAAGGACAACTCTTTTGGGAAGCAAATTTAATGCAGGACATTAAGTAAACTGATGTTGTGATTAGTGCAAATGTCAAGTTCATTATAGCAGATGCTTCAGCTGAAGATTGCTACACATTAAATGCTACAAACAAATGTGCAGAGTGTTCACCATTTGATTTAGTGTTTCTGCTTCCAAGCTCACAAGACTGAGCCAGAAGCAGCTCCAGGCATCATTGACTTGTCTGCATGTAGCAGGAGTAAGCTTCTAGCTGGGACATTCCTGAAACATGTCCTGCACACAGCCTGCTGAGGATCATTTTTATCAACACTTAGATATGTATGACGATGGTGAAATACAGAAGGCAAAAGCTACAGCTCATGCAGTTACAGATTGAAAAGTAGTCTAGTAAGGCAATAGTAAGGAGCTTCTACAAAATTGCACATAATGTTACAGAAACACCTTCATCTAGATAAATCAGATGTGATTGCAATAAATTATATTGCTTTCTAGAAACTTTACAGTTCTGGAATGGATCTGCTTTAGGTGTCTTTACACAGAACAGCAGGAGGAGCCCTTTATAAGGAACAGTGCTTTCTGTGGGTCTTGAAATTCTCTACCCAAAGTTAGGACACAAAATAATTTCCTGCCTTTCAGGCCCAAAATAATTTGGGTGGTGATAATATATCTGAACAGTAATTTAAAAAAAAAACAAAACAGAAAGAACAAACTGTTTTAAAAAAAAATTTTTAAAATTCACATGTGTTTTGAAAAGCTAGTTCTAAACCACCTAAGACTATAATTCTGTTTTTTGATAGTCTTGGTTTGATTTATAGAACTTCACAAACTGCAGCTTCTAAACTCTCCTAAAATTACTAACAACAGTATGAAACAGATGAATCAAAAAAAAAAAAATCCTCTATTATGACCGTAAGAAACCCACATTCCATGATCTCTCTCAGTCTTCCATAGGCCCTGCTACAAGGGAATCCAACAAATACTGCTTCAGAGAGCAAAAGACTTGGTCATAACCCTATTCCCATGGAGATGCAAGGTTCTTTCTTTTGTGCTTAAAAAACTCCTCCTCTGCCTCTCCTTGAATAGGCCAACCAGAAACCACTTCAGACAATTCTCTCAAAGTTTCAGGTATGAACAAGTGATTTAGGACCCTACTCATGACAATGCAACAAACATTTATACAAAAAGTGTGACACAGTATCAAATATCTTCACAGAAAAAGGCTAAAGAAAGAAGCACCAAAGGCACAGCAAAGAGAAAGAAGCTGTAATACATAAACTTGAAGGCCAGAGTTAAAGCAACAGTTCAAAAGCAATCTGCGCTTTAAAGAAACAAAACCTTGGCAATTTCATTAAATTTATACTTTCAGCTTACTGAAAAGATCTGTACAGTCTTGCAAACATTCTTTCAGAGGTCTCAACATGTACTTGACTTGTCAAGACCAGACTCATACAGAACCTTAAAATTTAGGTCCATGCTCCTGCAGCACCCTAGCAACTCAAGTGAAGAAAGGAATAACATTTGCTACAGGAATTTCTTGCTATTTATTACCTAAAGCTTTAATGTTATCTAATATATATTTAATTATTTCTTTTTTATTAATACCCTTATATTGTCTATTTGCCAATATCATTAAAATTTACTCCAGTCAATGAATTTTTTTTTATGCAATAATCCAGTAAAAAAGAGTATTTTAAGTTTCCCACTATAAGGATGTCTCAAAACTAATTCGTCCAGAGTGGAGTCAAGGATTTAACATATAAAAGTCAGTTCTGGAAAAAGAAAAAAGCATGGCTGATTTTTTGATTTTTTTTTTACATTGTGTATGTATTTATAGCTAAAATCTCATACTACAACAGTAGGAATAGATATTTCTCATCACAAAAATAATCCTACTCCTTTTTTTCTCCTACTCCTTTTTTTCTGCTACAGAGATGACCTGCAAAGAATAAATACTGAGGATTGCTCTGTGGGGTATTTTATTTTTGATAGGGATGGGTCCTTTGGAAGCTGCTCAAATTCCACTGATGCTTTTTTTTTTTTTTTTTGACCTGTTCATTCTTTCCCTGGAAATCACAACTGATTTACTTTAGATGCTGAAATTATTTAAGTCATAATAATAAAAAAAAGATAATTTAGAACAGGAAATACTTTGATGCTGCTCATTTGAATGAAAAAACACTCCATGAGAATAATACACTGCATAATTTCGAGGTCTTCTCTCCTAAAGAAAAACAATGTAGACAAGAAAAATAAAAAAGGATAGAAATTAGTTAAATGTGAAATTCAAACATGAAAATTACATGACGGCCTGTAGCAACCTCTCTCAGTGAAGTCTGCTTTTACCAATTCATATCCTAAACAAAGTCCCTTCCTTGAATATGGTGAATATGGAATCACATTTTCAAGACTTCATTAACGTGGCTTCTTAAGAGAATACAAAATAAACAGGGAGTCAGGAAAAGGGTTTTTCTTTCATTCTTCTTTGTACAGAATTACAGGGACTTACTCCTTCAGAGAACAAGACAAGAATAAGATTCAAATCCTCGTCTCTCCTGTAGTAAAAAAAGCAGTCATTGCAGGGACACCATTGAATAGTGTCATGGTTTAACCTCAGCCAGCAGTCAAGCACCACACAGATGATCATTCACTCCCCCACCAGCAGGACTGGGGAGAGAATTGGAAGAGTAAAAGCTAGAAAACTCATGGGTTAAGATGAGGAGAGTTTAATAGGGAAGGCAAAACAAGAAATTAATTCACTGCTTCCCACGGGCAATTGTTAAGCAATACTCAGGAGACATGGGCCCTGTTATGTGCAATGGTGATGTAGGAAGACAAACATCACCACTCCAAGCATCCTCTGCTTTCTCCCCCTTCCTTCCACTTTATATACTGAGCATGATGTCATATGGCCTGGAATATCCCTTTAAGTCACTTTGGGTCACCTGCCCAGCTGTGTCTCCCAAGCTCCCATGCACCCCAGCTTCCTCACCAGTGTGGCAGTATGAAAAGCAGAAAAGGCCTTAGTTCTGTGTAACCCCTGCTCAGCTATAACAAAAACATCTCTATGTTGTCAACCCTGTGATCAGCACAGATCCAAAATTTAGCCCCATACCAGGCACTGTGCAGAAAATTAATTCTACACCAGCCAAAACCAGCACAAAGAGATAGATAATGGAATAGATAGATAAGTGAATCTATAATAGATAATTGTGATAGAAAATGGAATTTATGCTGTGTGCTAGAGCAGCTTGGAATCATATTAAAATTAGTACGATTATCTTAATGTAAAAATAAGAAAAAGTCAACTACCGGGAATTTAAGCACTCAGTAAAGCAAAACAAAATAGCATCTCCATAATTCATAAAATCATAATAACAATGAAATAATAAAATGGTACTTACAGAAGAACTATTAATGCAACTAAACAAATACTGTTGAGTTGAGAAGAAACCCCATTTAACTGAGATAATACTGTCAAATAGGTGGCTCAAGTGGCCTGAATATCATTCTATCTCTTAGCATAACTCTTCATGGGAAACAAAACCCATGAGTTTTTCTTTTCAGAACAGTTTTGCAAGCAATTAATTTTTCAAGTTTAAATTCTTTTGAGACAACTGAAGAAGAAGGAACAAAACATTGCATTACTAATGCCTGTACTTAAAATCCAAGGAAGGCTCTTGAAACTCACAAACTTGATCATGTGTGACTTGGCTTTATTTGGCTCAAGGAAAGAAGAAATTAATTCTAGATAGAATACTCTGAACTACAGAAGAACAAAGTGGGACAATTTAAATTGGAATAGTCTGGAAAGAAGACTGGCAATTTTTCAGTGGCTGTTTCTTCTGCTATTTCTGAAGCTCAAGTTTATTCACTGGCAGCCTTCCTGGAGCTGTAGTACCTGTAGTACCTTGGGCATAGGATACAGCTGCCTTCATCCTCTCACAAAATATAGGATACACAGCTGGTAGATGTAGACATCATTAAGCTGTTTCTTGAGAGAGCCCTACCTGTTCTGGAAAAAGCAGAATGCTTTTTTTGGTCTATGCTCTCAACATGTCAAGATGTCAAGTGACAACCACTGCATATTGGAGTCACACAGCAAACAAGGAGAGCTAGACCTTGAAATCAACAAGATACCTAAGTCTGTGCAAACCTACATGATAATGCATGTATTCTAAATAGTGGAATCCAACATGTCATGCCACAATCTTGCTTGATAGGGAAACTCATTATGAAAATAACCAGATAAACCATCAGAAGACTTTTTGCTTGAATATATTTGGAAGTTTTAAGTGCTTTCCATAATAGCATTTTTGCATGCATTAGAATGTGTTTTACTCAGAACACTAAGAAATACATTTCTATTCCCTGATATTTACTAATAACAAAAAAGTGATTGATACTAATCGGTGTTAATGCCTGCTATTAGAATCACAGGCTAACTACATTATGCCATACTCACAATAGCCAACACTGTTACAGAAAGACAATTAGCAGCTACACTAAAAAAGTTATGCATACTTTCTAATGATTGTCTAATGAGGGACAGTTGATGCTGAATCAAAAAGTATGTATTTCCATAATTACATAACATGAAAACATTCATTATGACAAACTGGTAAAATACTTTCCAGAAATCTACATAGAGCAGGGACCAGAACAGTGGGGATGTAAGAACAGCAAGTGTTTATTTACCAGGTTGTAGTGGGAAGAGGGAAAAGAGAGAATGAAACCATCTGCCAAGGCAAGCCTGGGGAATGAGGGCCCAGAGTCTATCAAATATGTGCAGGAATTCTTAAGAGCAAACTCTAATGAAGTGGGTCAAAGTGACACCAGTATAAATGCAGTAAAATCACCTTAATCTATATTTGTATCTTGAATTTAGTTATCTATTTAAAAGAAAAAAAGCACTTATTAGCTTACTGAAAATCTAACTCATGTTTTGTCTTGCTGGGCCTGGGGTCTGAAGAGTATTTCCTTTTTTGACTGCTGGCTTTCTTCTATTGATTGAAAAGGGAATAAGCACTGAAGAGACATTATTTAGGAAGTTAAATTTTAGTATCATATGAAGAGAATGGTTTCTGTAAATGAATATCAAAATACTTCCTTATTTTTAACTAGCAGAGGGCAAATCTAAAGCGTGATCACTACACGCCATAGAAGTGTCTCAAATAAGCAGATATTTATTATGACTTCATTAAGAAATGTTGGCTTTTATGGGTGGGCCTAGATCTAGCAAATAAAAATAGTCTAACTGGGATCATGGAAAGCAACAGGACTTAGTTATCTTCCATCTTTCCTATCACTTTCAGTTTAAGGCATAGTTTAGTCTTCACACTAGATCCTGAACTTTGGTATTTTGCTCTAAGACTCAAATTTTGATAACACTACCTGAGAGTTTATCTACTCAGAAAAAAAAAAATCTATCAAATATGCTAATAGCAAGTCAAATTTCCACATAATTTTTCTTTATTCAAGCTTCTAAGGTTTAATAGTCATGTTTCAACCATTTCAGAAGTGAGACAAGCAAATAAAAAGACACTTCCTTATACTGGAAAAAGACTTTCCATGTCTGTATGTGGCAGTAGTGGGAAGGCTACTGATTAAGTTCCATTGATTTTAAATCACATCAAAATATAAATTAATATCTAAGTATCTATTTCATTTCCTGATAAGCTTAAGTGCCCAAGTGTGGCAGCAGGATTTAAAAACCATAACATTTTTTTCTTTCTGCAGAGAAATACTCAGTGGAGACAACAGCAGATGTGTTCAGTGACTGTGTGATATTTAAAAAAACCCAAATGTTTTCAGAAAGAATAAGTAGGACTTTTCAACTCTTTCCAAAAAGTCACCTCAGTATTTTGACAGGAAGGTTCCCGTTTCCTAACGTGAAGAGACATGGCAAAGTTGTCACAAGAAATGACATCCAGATAAAACCTATGGTGCATATATTGCCACAGAACATAATACTACAACAGTTCTCACAGCTATCCTGATGATTTCATATTTTCTTCAAAGGCTTCCTAAAGTAATACATTGTATGCTGAAAATGAAGACAGGAAGTAGTGTGAGCAACTCAAGAGTTTCTTTTTTGGAGGGTGGTCATATTATGGAACAAGTGACAGAGGCCAGCAATTTAGCTGGCATTTATTAATTTAGAAAAGCATTAACAACAAACATGCAGCAGTAAATCATATATTTATTTGTAACAGAGACATAGCGGTCTAACTTATATTTCATAAATTTTGCTATTTTTCAAATTAGTGTTTTCCTAGCATTTACCAAGCCTGGGTTCTTAGGTATTAGAAATTTGCAGCAAAACATGGTAAAATATTATTAGCCCTGTAATTGGCTAAAAACCCCCACTTTTTATGTCTAGAAACTGTCAATTAATTTGAAGTCTTATTTGAGAAAAAATGACCTTTAAAGTGAAATAAGCACACATTTTTGCACGCTTAATTCTATTTAAAGGTATTTAAAATGCATTACATTAAAATTTATTTTGAATTTTTTCTTTGTAGTTAGGAGGCAACATATAGGCTTAGCTATTCACATTGCAAAGGCATGCACTCTATCAACAAAAATGGGATAAATCAGGGCATGATTTGAGGACTTTTTTTCACCCTCTCTTCACATCCAGCAACATTATCTCCACATCTCTTAGAAGTTCCTAAGCTTTAGAGCACAGAAAGGAGATGCCACTACATCATGATGACTTTCTGCTGCTGTGTTGGTATGACAAAAGCACGACCTGACTGATTTCTCTGATTTCACTTAGAAATTCAGATATTCTCAAATTATTTTGTGTCTGGATACACTTATTTTGAACAACTGCTGTTCTGTTAAAACCATATTTCAAAGGAAGATTTGAGCAAATACAGCTATTCCCAGATTAATTCCATGTTACTTATGACTGGATAATACAGAGATTTTGTTCATCTTTAGCTCAGTTATGTAGCAAACCTTCAAATAAGACAGGGCATTAGATTCTAAAGCTTGATTCCACATCTTCTTGTCTTGAAGACTGTTAGCAACTGGAAACCAGAACAAAAGAGAAGAATGGGGAAATGATTGCTTCCAATTTCAAGCAATGCAAATCCTACCTAAATGCTTTGGGTTTTTCTGCTCATCTAGAATTTGAACACCATTAGATTCTGAAACATGAAAAGAAATTGAAACAACTGAACTTGATATTATTGGAACCTGTAATACACAAAAAGTCTTAAAACCAGAATATTTTATGAGTAATAATATGAAATAACTTGCTTGAACCACATGTTTAGTCATTTTGGAGAGCATTTTGTCAACATGGATGCAGATTCCCAAGTTACTTCAAATAATGAAACACATGTAACAGTTAAGATAGATAGTAAAAATAGATACACTGATAGATAAATAGATAGAAAAAAATAGTAACTTGCAGTCAAAGTTCCCTCCCAAATCTTCCAATACTTACAACAGAGCAAAGAAAAAAGTGGCTTTGGGGCTAACTTTCTGCTGGGAGATAGAAAGACTAGAAAGTCATATGTGTCATATATAGACTGCATATGTTGAATGCACAGTGTGTGTATATATATAAGAGGTAAAAACTGCTCACAAGTTATGAAAATTGATAAATTGCTCTAAAACCCAAAACACAAATGAACTACACACTAGAATGCTCAGAAAATTATATATACTGTCTGGATTCACATATACATAACTTTGAAAGCACGTCATCCAAATAAAGGAATCTATAAAGGCTTACCACTGTTAATAGTTATATGAAACTGAAACCAATCACATCTGCAGTTCCAATTAAACCACTATCATAAAATACTATGTCAATGTATTTTTCTATTTCACTTTTTAATAAGATTTTCAGAGAGCTTTTTATTGTACAAGTAACAAACTCATAGCTATTTCTCTATGGAAAACTTTCATCTTCATGGGTTAGACCAGACAGAAAATACAGAATAGAGTTAAGCTGAATTAGTTAAAAATGATATTTCAAACTTAAGTTTGAATTCTAAATCTAATAAGATGGGGTTTTAGTTTTGCAATGCAAGAAAAAGTGTTTGTTTGGCTTCTTAAAACCAATTTCAAGCAATTCTAACTCTCAGATTTTTGTTAGGCTTCACAAATGCTTATTACAGAATTGTTAGATTTGGAACGGGCCTCTGGATGTCATCAAATCCAACCTCATTGCCAAGGTAGGGTCATCTTATGGGTATTTTAACGTATGCAGTTATCATGAACCTATGCCTTTGCTTTCCATTTTTATTGTTTCCAAACCAACAACTGAAAATTAACTGGGAGCAAGTTTTATCTATTATCCATTGACATAATGCATTACAAAATACACATCTCCCTACTGAACTGAAAAGGAATACTGCAGGTGGGAAGAATGTAACACCTCAGTTCTTCAGTAAACACTCAGTTTAAAATACAAACATAGGTTAAATGCTGCACATAAAGCAATCTCACATAAAAGCACAATAAATTGCAGATGACAAAGTGAAGAAGAAAAAAACCCTCAAAGCCCACATGTCTAAATGGAAGTCTGGTAAAAAAAACAAACACATAAGGTTTTATTCATACTCATTCAGCCATAGGATAGGAAGTCTTCAGATCAAACTAAACTCTGCATTGGAGAAAATCTTGACTACATCAAACAACTGAGAACAACAGCAAAGTTTGAATGGGAAGTAAACAAGCAGGGTGTCCAAAAAGAGTATTTTTTCTTACACAGTCCACATACCTTGACTGCACAAGAAATAACCAGAAAGAACCCTTGACATAGTCTATGTAACAGTTAACTAACTTTCAAAAGCAGTAATATTAGCAGATCACACTAAGTCATTAGGACTCAGAGCAGCAAGTTACAGCATTTCTTGCACCTCAAAATTGGCAACTCACATTCTACAATGAAAGATTGGAAATTAATTAATGCACTCTGATAAAATCACATGGATGTAAATTACTATTTCAATGAATAATGGTCAAAAAATAGTATAAATAAGGGAATGTCAAGCTTTTTTCTAACTCATGCAAGAAGCTTCCAGCTTCCATAATCAAACAAGTCGGAAAGTAGTCCTTTTCAAAACAAAGTTACAGAACTATGTGGATTACTGAATTACAGGGACATTAAAAAACATATTTCAGCCTCCTCTCTGTAGAGTAATGAAGTCACACAATTCTTCAACAAGACCTCACATGCTGTCCCTGGTAGGCACCTTTTAAAAAGGCATTGGCATGCTGACATTTCAAAAAGGATCAAACAAAGCTACCACAAAGAGATTTCAAAGCAGGCAATGGCAAAACAAGCCTCCAAATAAAACCTCACCCTTCTCTCATTTTAGGAAAGGTTATTTCTCTCTCAAATACTCTTTTTTCCTAAACTCTAATGCAACTTCTCTCATGAAAGCAGCACTAGAAACCCCAGTGTTGACTAAGAGTCTCCAGTACAGTGCAACTTTAAAGCTGTGGATACTGGCCTAACTGCGAGCTCATGTATATCCCGTAGGGCTATTGCTGTTCTCTACTGCTAGAAAAATTTGGTTTTTAGTTTTAACTGTAAAGACACAATACATCACACTGAATTACCCTACAGTGGAAGTAGCACATTCGTAATGCAGTGAAACAATGGAACATATGAAAGTTTCCATAAATATGAATAAATTGAACTCTCTCTCTGATTTTATATTTAATTTATTTATTGATTAGCAATTTTTTTAAAGTTTTCTGTAGCCCACAGGGGCCTTGCACAGTCAATCCTTCTTTTTAATAAAAACCCCCCAACATTTCTGAGAGAATTATGTCAGGAAATAAGTAATTCACAGATTGCTTTATGACTGACACATCTACAACTAGAGATGCAAGGAGATTAAACCCTGTGGCTATTTGAGGCCCAAACCTACTCTATGTCAATCTTCTTCCATTTGTTTCTGGATACTGACACTGTGCAGCACTCATAAGTCAGAAATGCATCAATCCTTCAGAGAAACAGGAGAGCTTTCATTTGCATTCACTTAAATAGACGAGATCAGCAATGAATTCCATAGGAAATGAGCATTTCTGGGGATGCTGCTTTTATAACCTCTGCAGTGATAAAAGATGGCATTTATAGAATGGTCCTCTGAAAAGCAAGTGTACAAATCATTGCAGGCATATAGTGTAGGTACTAATAATGTTATGTGCTACTGCATCCAGTTTCTTCACTCTTCTAAAATCAGAACTCATAGCTCTAGTTCATAATAAGGCTGAATGCTTTCTTGGCTGAATAGTGCTTATATGGCTAACATTTCTGGTTGAAAATATATCCCACGAAATCAACAGTTACCGGTTCAACCTCCCCAAATCTTGTTTTCTGTAATGTGTTTAAAATTACATGCACTTGTGCACTACATAATTCTTCAGTTGCCTTTTTGGATTATAGGATAACAATTCCCAGTATATGCCTTCAATAAAAATGGTAATAAATATTGAGTATGCTGAGCAAGTTTAATATTTTGTTTCAATTTATTGTTGTAGGTAATGTATTCACCACATAGCTCAAGTCAGGTAAACGAGCTGGAGTCCCTAAATTTGTTTCCCAGACAATAGACTTGCATGGATTACTGCTTTTCAGTTGGATTTTATTATTATTTAAAAATGTACTAAATAATTTTCTAGTCTTTTTAATTTTTTAAAAATATTACCATTTTTCAAGGTAAAAGTCTTTAATCTTACCTGATACTAGGCTTAAAGCCTCATGATTCTGATGACACACTAAGGGGGTCTGCCGTTTAAGGTAGATTTCTGTAATGTAATCACATCTCTTTTAAAGGAGATAACATAATCATCTCTGCTATTTTAGCTGTCAGACGTTGAATGCAGTTCTTTAGATTCTACACAAGCAGCCTTACATGATATTAGCACATTGAAAATTTCATATTCCCCTATTTATTGTTTTGTTGGTTTGGTTTTGGTTTGTTTTTTAAATATGAGCTTAATAGTGGTTACTGTCAATTCATATGTTTTTACAGTTCAGCTCCCTGGGTTTCCTTGCTTTTGCAGTTATCTATAATACATCTCAACCTTCACCTTATCTCTTGCTTTCCTGCCTGGTAGGACAAGCTAAGATAATTCATGAATCCTGTCATACAATCATTTCTTCTTTGGTTGCTCATCGAATCTCCTCACATTTAGTATGTGCCATACAATAAGGCATAACCCCCTCTGTGAAACATTTCAGTTCTACCTGAAACCTTTTTATCTGAGACTCCCACAATCCTTCTGATTTTTAGTCTGGACATATTTACATCAGCATGTCATATTTCCACATGTATCCTTCCTTCCCCTTGTTATTGTTCTGTCCTCTTGTACCACTTCCTCAGCTCCTATATTTGTCACAGTGACAGCACAAAAAGTTACAAAATTATTTTTAGAAAACTAACACAAGTTTCAACTACTACTTGATGACCAGAAACAAAATTACACCAGTATTATAAATCCGAACATCTTTGCGCATTCAGAAGAAAGGTATTAGAGTTTTCACTATTCATAAAGAAGGGAACATCTTTAAAAAGAATAAGGTTTCCAGTGACATATATTCAACTGGTCATTCTAACTTATTTATTGTCATTTATGGTCACTGAAACATTTTTTTACTATAAAATTGTGATAGTAGAAACATTAAGATGCTTTAAAATTGGATTGATTCTTCCTTCCCTGAAGCTTTGACAGTTTAAATATGTGCTTAAACTGTAGCAATAAACACATTGTTATAAGATATATAGTAAACAAAGACCCCAAATCACCATCTAGGGTATAAAGGTTATATGATATTGGTTCAAGAGGAAAGCAGATAGTACTGCCTTTACTTAAACAGACTTGCATACATTTGTTTTGTACAGACAATTTGCTGCATACTGTGAAAGACAGAAACAAACAGATTGCTATGTTAAAGATGGCAAGGTAATACAGTAAAAATATTTTATAGGAGAACTTGGAATGAGCTATATAAGAAAGAAATTGCAGTCAAAGCTCTGGTATATCATGCCTACCAAATACACGACAATAAAACTTTTATATGTTTCCATCATACTGTTTTATGTCAAATAGTTAATAAGGTAAAACTGTATTAGAAATGTTTTTGAAGTTGAAAAATGTTTCATTATTGGCATCTTTTTTTTTTTATTAATTCTACCATAAAACTAGCAGCTGGGTAGTTTTATGTCTCTTCATGAGAAGTGTTAGCCTCATCAAGCAAAAAAATCACCAAAATTTACACAACTTTTGAAAATTACCTAAAATAAGGTGATGACATCTTATACATTGTCACACATACACAGGTAATCTGTCAAAGACATGCCTGAAGTCTAATACCTCACAAAAGCACCTGGCTGCATTCTTGCCAAGAACACAGCTGTCTGAGATGAGACAATCCTCTCCAAATTTCCTACAAGGTCCTCTTCGCTACCTGTAGCTACCCATCCATTACCCTGTAGCCCTACAGCCTCTTGCATATGTGCCAGCTTTTGGGTTAGATACAAGGAGACCAAAAAACAAGGAGGCCAACGGATAGTACACAAACGCATTACCCATTAAGAGACAGAAAACATGGACTGAAGTTAAGTGTTTGCTCCTTGGCAGATAGAGCAGATCTGCAAGTCAACTGAGTTCTGTTGTTCACTCCTTCCATTATTTCTTAGGCTGGGAAATGGAAAGACTAGAAAGAATTATTTGTTTCCTAAGCTGGAACACATTGCAGTGGGCAACAGACACTGGAGCAGGACGGGATTTCAAAGAAGCGGAATTGACAGGAAAAAGCAGAAATGAAAGCAGGAAAAGTAGCTGGAACTATGGGAAACTAACAGTAAGAAAAGCAGTGTATGTTAGGAAAAAGACTGATCAATTCATTCAGGAATAGCACTGAAAAATGGATTCAGCAGAAATGGGAATCAATCCATATCCCTGTGGATGGAAGGTCTATAATTTTGCATGAGCTGAGAAGGTTCCTCAGGACAGTAAGGATTATGTGTATGTGTGTAAGAGAAAAAGGGAGAGAGGAGAACAGAACAAGTGAGAGGCAAAAGGAGCAGGATGAAGAAGGAGAGGGAGAATGCTGGCTCATGGAAAGTCAATGGCATCATTTTCAATAAATCAATGGAGCCAATGTTTTATGTGAAAAAATTAAATAACTTGCTCTGTATATGAGGAAAGTGATTCATTTGTGGAACAGGTAATTTTGCTGCTTTAGTCTAAATGAGGAGAGAAAATTGTATTGCTCCATTGTTCTCCTTATTACTGATGGTTTTAAAAAAACCCCTTTGTATTCATTTCTTCAACAGGCTTTTTGGAATTCATAAGAAAGCTTCAGGAACTGTACATTCCGAGGGTACATAAGAAACAATATACCTACTTTTGCTTCGATAACTCCTAAAATAATTGTCTTCTTTCCCCTTAAGCCTGTAATGGTGCCATGTTTTCTTAGGAAACCCATTTTGTTTCCTTTTATGGGGCCTTTGCTGTCATAATGCAACAACTCTGATCTTTTCACTTCTTGTTCTTACCTCCCCATTCCATCCTCCACCAGAACTATGCTTCGCAGGAACAATTCTGCATCTCCTAGAGTACGGAGTTCTTTCATCTATGATGAAAACTGAAACCAGATATGAAGCATTTAAATTTCCCTCCCACATTTTCAAGTAGAATGAATGAGAAACCTTGAAAAACAAAAATAAGAAATCCCAGAATAGCTTATTAAATAGCTGTGTGACCTCGATAATTACAAATATAAACATAGTACAGATGAGATTTCAGACAATCAGAGCTGTCAAGAGTTAAATAAATAAAATTAAGACTAAAGCAGAGAAATGATGACAAGGAACTACATTCCAGAGAAGGCATATTTGGTATGCTACCTGCTATTTAATATATATTTCCAACACTGAAGTTTTCATTCTTCCTTTACAGTTTTATTTTCCTGACACAACATTATTAATGTTAAAAAAATAATCCACAGATACTCTGTCCCATTTTCCCATTTCTTAATCCAGTATTTTCACTATGTAAAGTGTTAAATAAATCCTAATTTTTACTTTTAAAACAAACCAAATATTTGTCAATGACTGTTCTATTTTAGTTATGAATTCTAAAATACAGAGCCTCTATGGATCCTTATAAATGTACTCTGTCAGAGCAGTAAATATCATGTTTTTCTTTTGAGGAAAAGGAAGGAAGAAGGAAGGAAATATCCATACTACTCTTGACCTTCTGCTTATTCAACTATAGTTTTTGGTAGTGGTGTTCAGTATGCTAAATATTTTTTCACCAAAGCAATTTAGACATCTGATGGATGGAAGATGTGGACTGACCTTTCTCTTACCGTCGTGATTTACAGATTCATAAAAGTTATTATTCAATGCTACCACCCCAACAACTGCAGGTTTTGAAAGTTTTTTCTTGCACATTTTCTCTCCTGTAACAAGGAATGACCCAAATCATAAAATGGACAGAATTCTAAAAACATATGAATTGGGTTATACTCATGATGAGGGAGAAAGATTCAAAAAGTGCCTGTGTATTGCAAGTCTGTAGATAAAAAACAAAAGGCCATCTAATATTAGTGAAATTTTCAAGATAATTTCATTCTGAACAAATATTTATGTCTTGAGAAGAACTAGAGTGGTTTGCCAGAGCAGTTTCTTACCAACTTAGCATATTTTGTGCAAATAGCATTGCAGTTTCTCTATCAGTACAACACAAAGCAACTGATTTTTCAAAAATGGATTTTTTAAAATTCACTTAAGGGCCTCAATGTAGTAAATTTTAACTGCTTAAGAGAAATGAAGGGTAAAAAAAATAAAATCATTTGTTGTCTGTACATATTCTCACATATGTGAAAATAGTAACAACCATAGATGGAAGAGAAATTAATTCAGTAGACTCTCAACTTACTGAAACTGTCAACAAAGAGGAAAACAAAAGAAACTCATATTTAGAAATTTGGAATTTAATCTAAAGGGGCAGCACAGGTAATTCAGAAATATTGTGAGTCAGTAAGACTCCTATAAGAATTCTGGCACCAGCAACCCTGTCCCAGAGAACCATCAACCAAATTGAGCAGACAACACAGAATTCATCTAGATGTCAAAATCCAGGTATGTCAAGAAACTAAATACAAATTTGTACAGACTGTGCACTACAGAAATTTTGCCAAGAATACCCTGTCACAGTTCTTCTGCAATCATTAGCGGGCCAACTAAAACACATTAAGAAACGTTAGAAGAATCAAGAAGGAACCAACAAATTTCAAGGCCATAATAGAATCAGCAGCCACCTGAAACATGGCCCGTTCACATTTTGGAGTTACTAAGATACTTGAAAATCATTTATCCCTCATTTAGCTATAGTTACATATTTTTGTAGTCTTCTACTTCCAGGAAAAACTTAGCATAAAAAGAATAGAACAGAGCTGCACTTTGAGCAGAAAGGAAATGTGTTACACAGACTTCAAGATCAAATCTATTTAGCTCTTAATCTGGCAGATGGCATGTATTCTCTTAAATAGATACGGAAAATCTGTAGACCTGAGCTAGCCCTGATGTAATATATTAACACTAAATGTGGCTACATAGTACTTTTCCCACTTATTATGGGCATGTAATACTATGAGGCCCATCACAAGTCTTTAAAAACTTTATTCAACACATCTCCATTGTCACAGTCAGTCTGCAGCCATCAAAAGAAACAGGAATGGGAAGTACTGTTATCCTCTCATTTAGCCAAGTCCACATTACCTAAAACACAGATGTGGCATCTCTAGAGTTCCTTTGTTACTATAATATACCTAAGTATTATTCAGCTAGCTTTTCCTGTTTTGAACAAGTACAATACACATCTCTTCCAATTTTACAAGGAAAAAAAGATCCACACATTGATCAAATATTGACCAAAAATGTTGATTAAAACACACACACAAAATCATCTTCTCTCTTTGAATTTTCATACAATGATTGATTCAGTCAGTATATCTGTAAGCAAACCTCTACAAACCGCATTTCAGTATGCAAATGTTGGCTCAATTGCATGCTGTAATGCATAAAACTGCTGAAAAGGAGTTCCTCTGAGTGATTTGGTAACCTATATACAAAACTATAGATTATAACACAAGGTAGTACTTGTCTTTGTCAAAAGGTCCAATCTAATCTTAGTGTTCAGTGGTTTATAACTAAAGATGGTGGGGTTTTCACTGATTAGGGACATACTTTGCACATTGTCACCTGGTTTCTTCTTTGAACCTTCAGTAAAATGAAACAAATATATAAACTGCTGGAAGCTCTATTCTACTAAGCTTTGCTTAGAAAATAAGAAAGTTACCACACGTTTAGGTACATAAGGTCCTTCTTCGATGAAATGCAATGTTCCATTGTTCAATTATCACTTTTTGGCAAAAAATAACACCATTTCTCCCTACTCTTCTCTTTCCCTCCTCTGTATGGATGATCATCTATGTTACCATTCCTTTTTATGCTTATGAACTCACGAGCCAGTGTTTAACAATGTTTGTCTCTGGAATGTATGTATAAATTTAGGCAAGCACCTATATGGACGGATACAGTCACGTCCAAATTCAAGTAAAATCTAAGCTCCAAGCCTTGACCCTATATGCTCCAGTCAAATTCAAGCTAATACTGACTCAGAAGCTGTCTCAGTAAAGCATTGTGCTGAAGCCAGCAAGTCCTGCTACTAATCATATGTTTCGTCTTCTTTTGTTTCAAAGTATTTTCTAGATTTATCTCATAGAGGAAACTGTCGAAAAGCAATGGTACAGGACTTGGAAACAGAAGACTTAATTCTATCCTGTTTGGCTACTGACTGTAGGCAAGCTAAGCTACCAATTACCATCACATCATCTGTCTCCATTTATACTGTAAGTTCTGCAAGGCAGTGAATCTCTTACAAACTGTTTGCAAAGAGTTTCTTCACACAATGCGATTTTGAGTTCTTCAAGAAAGAAGTCTGTACTAATATAATACTGCTGCTAGTACTACTACCAAATCTAAAACAGTTTGCATTGAGCAAAACTGAGTAACAGTTACTATGTATTTTGCTTCCAGAAGCTCTGTCAACTGATTTTGCTGTTGTCAGCAGCAATGGCAACATTGAAAGCAGTCACTGCCTGTTAGGACACTTCAATGCTCCTGACACGCAGCTTCCTCTTGTTCATTCCACAGGTGACTGTTATGGCTCTGTTCTTCTTTCACTCTTATGAGTGCCCTAAGAAGATCTTACCACTATTCTCCCATACTCATGACATTCCTATTTTTGGGTCTATATTAATTAATTACTTCTACTTATTCCAAAGAGAACTGTAATCATTAGGGAGCTCTTCATCATTCTTCGGAATGTTTAGCACCCTCTAAATGACACCATTTGCTATGCTTTTAGGAAGCAGCTTACTGCTCAAATTTGTTCTTATGAGATTAAAATTTGCAGGTCCCATTCTTCATCCAGTCATTACCAGTATTTCCTTAACGTGGCTCTAATTTCACTGCTTGTCCCTTCGTGACTAGGTTAGATACTGATCTCCCAGGTGCACAGTTGAATCAGTGTCTAATCTTCCTGTCTTTTTCAAGGACAAAATACTTACCTGCAATACCAAATTAAATGTCTCCACACATATTTCACTCCTATCCTTCTACAAATATTTTATGGTTTTTTTCGTTGACGTCAAATTACTTTTCCTAAGATTTCAACTTGGCTCTTCCTTTCTTATAATAATTCCTCTCAAATTTCTGTCCATTCCAGCTTCATTTCTTTTTTACAAGTTTCAGCTACAAGGAAAGATTTTTCCTTCTCTCCAAACAGGAAAACAAAGAAATTTTCACATTCTCAGTTCATGTTTTATATCAGTTACCTGAGATCCTGAAGCAGTTGTCAAGCCAAATCTAGTTGTTGTGTGAGCTGTGAAATCAATAAAGTTTGCTATCATGGAGTATTTCCTATATCCCTGCCCCATACTCCTGCAATTTTCGCAGCTTTTCCCATGTCCTCTAAAATATGATTACATGCAGTACCATCACTTGTTCCTGACCTCTAGAGTCTTTGTAGGGGTTTGAACGGGGAGGGGGGTACAGGGGGGTGCTGGGGGGAGGGAAAGGGGAAGAGATCCCCTGGTATAAACCCTGTTCTTTTTCAGTTTTTTTCCCTCGCTTCCTTCCCCAACTCACCACTGGTTTTTCCGGGGACACGCTGCGGCGGGGTTAATTCCGGCGCGGCCCCGGCCTGGCTGTGTGGGGTGGGGAGCCCACAGAGCGGGGCCGGAGTGGGGCCAGGAGCCTGATGCGTGTGGGACCAGTTCCCGGGAGCCCACGGTGCCAGTACGGGGTTGCGGAGCGGGCTGGGTGGAGGCGGCGGGCTGCGGGCATTAATCACAGCTCCAGCCTGGGAACGGCCCCCTGCGTGGGCGTTCGCTGGTTCTCCCCGGGCAGGCGGCAGCGGGGCCGGGGGGGAGCTAGGCTGGTCCCACCAGCGCAGTCCTAGCGGCCACGCTGTTGCAGGTCGGGTCCTTTGCCCGGAGATGTCCCAGCGCCGGGGAGGGGAGGTCACTGTGTGTTTTCCTTCCTCTACCTTGGGCAGTTGCCTGCTTCCTGGGGGTCGGCAATAGCTTTGCCGACCCAGCGCTGCTGTGGGGGTTCCCCGGTGGCTGCGCTGGTCCTGCGCTGCCACGAGGAAAGCCAGCAAGAAGCCCCGCGGTGCCAGGGGCCCCGGGAACAGCCCCCATGTGGCAGGACGGGCACGGTCGCTGCCTGGGCAGGCCCTGTGGCCCGAAACACTCCTTTTGTGGGTTTCCGTGGTCGGTCCCGCGGCTGGTAAAAACATGGCGCTGAGGACTCGTCGGCTCGCAATTTTGGCAGGAACTGCCATTTTGTTGGAGCCGGGAGTCTCAGAGG
>VXBA01005032.1:212906-344800 GCA_013399895.1 Serilophus lunatus
GGAAGAGGACTGCGAGATTTATGCGGGACTTGGAGAGCTTAAAAGCCCGAAGAAACGGAAGTTCATTCTCTTTGGCTTCCTGCAAAGCTGGAGAGCAGCAGCACGGCTCCCCTTCTCCGACTCCCTGGCACCGTGGCTTGACTCCGCCCACCCCCATCGGCATCAGAGCCAAGCCAGCACAACTGCAGGTTGAAAGCTTCCCCAAATAACATCCCAGGTTGGGGGGAGAACCCTTCACTGTGTTGTGTTTTACAGAGACTCCAAGGGCTGGGATTTAGCTTCCACCAGAGAGAGAAGAAGAGGAAGCGACTTTCCCTTCCCACTGCTTGTCCTTGGCCAGCCTGCCTGGCCTTTGAAAGCAGTTCCCTTATTTCTTTTTTATTCTTTTTTTTTTTTTTCCCTTTCGTGTGGCTTTTGTTGGGTTTAATTCTGCGTTAAGTCTGGAGTTCCTTTAAACTGTGTTTTTCTTTAATTGAGCTCCAGACAAATAAAGTGTTTCTCTGTTGTTACATTCTGTTCAGTCTTCTCGTCACTGTTGAGCTAGCCCTTAGTTAAACAGTGGTGCTTAAACCACCACAGTCTTCTGCAGTATCTTAGGCAAGTAAGTTCAAAAGTAATTTACAAAAAAACAGTGACAAAATGGTCTTTCTAGAAATTCTATGTTGACATAAAACAAAAGATCTTTAGAACATCACTTATGTATAAATTAATACTATATTTCCCTTGTTCTGCAAATCCATAGGTCTAGAAAACAATAACTAGTTAATTTGCTCACATGCGATATTAACTCAAATTACAGATGCAACACTGTAGTGGGTTGAAAGGGGAGGGGGCGTGCTGGCGGGTTCTTGGAGGGAGCGGAGAAGGGGAATGGGGAGGGGATCGCCCACTTTTTGGTATAAACCGCTATTTTTTCAGTTTTTTTCCTTCCCTCGCTCCCTTCCCTGACTCACCGCAGCTCCCAGGAGCCCACGGTGCCGGTGCGGGCTTCCCCCTCCCTACCCGCGGCACCTGCGGGCGGGGGGGAGGGGGAAGCTCAACACGTGGCCCTGGCCGTGTGGGTGGCGGCGTGGACGCACCAGGTCCCTCCCGGCGTGGGGCAGCCCCACGCCGCCACGGGAGTGCCCTGAGGGCGGTGCCGGCCCTGCGCTGCCGTGAAGGAAAGCTAACGAGAAGCCCACGGTGCCGGCAGCCCCGGGGGCAGCCCCCGCACGGCGGGAGGGGCGTGGTCGCAGCCCGGGCAGCTCCTGTGGCCCCGGTCAGCCCCAGACCCCCCTTTTGTGGGTTCTGTGGGCGGCGGGCGCTCTGGGAGGCGCAGCCATCCCGCGGCTGGCAAAAGATGGCGCCGGGAGGCTGTTGGCTCGCAGATTTTGGCGGGAACCGCCATTTTGTTGGAGCCGGGAGCCTCGAAGGAGGAAGTGGAGCCCAGACCGCTGGCCAATCTGAAGCGGCAAAACCAGGAAGAAGACCACGAGATTCACATGAGACTTGGAGAGCTTAAAGGCCCAAAGAAACGGAAGTTCCCTCTCTTTGGCTTCCTGTAAAGTTGGAGAGCAGCAGCACGGCTCCCCTTCTCCTACTCCCAGGCCTCGTGGCTTGACTCAGCCCACCTCCATCGGCACTGGAGCCACACCAGCACAGCTACAGGTTGAAAACTTCCCCAAACAACATCTCGGGTTGGGGGGAGAACCTTTCACTATGTTGTGTTTTGCAGAAATTCCAAGGGCTGGGAGTTGGCTACCACCAGAGAGGGAGAAGAAGTGGCTCTTCCTTTCCACTGCTTCTCTGCGGCCAGCTTGGCTGGCCTTTGAAAGCAGTTCCCTTATTCCTTTTTTCTTTGATTTCCATTTTTTTGTGGTTTTTGTTGGGTTCTTGCTTTTTTTTGTGTGAAGTCTGGGGTTCCCTTAAACTGTGTTTCCTTTGTTTTGAGCTTCAGACAACTAAAGTGTTTCGCTGTTGTCACATTCTGTCATTCTTCTCGTCACTATTAAGTGTGCCCCCTAGTTAATATTGTGGTGCTTTAAACCACCACAAACACAAATGCCAGCAGTTAGTATTTCACTAGTGCCCAAGTTTTATTAGCATTCAGCTTCTTACACAAAAAACCCCCCGAACAACCTATCATAGGAACCCAAACATCTCACTCAACTGTTCTTGTGCTGACAAATTTCCATAACAAATACATAAATATGTGATAGAAAAAATGCAAACACAGAAGCAAAGTAGAATATACTTAATTAAATATCAATACTAAAAATGTAGTTGACAAAATCCTGATGATATTAATCTTTGCAATATATGAGACACTTAAACATAAAAGTATGGATTATACCATCTGAAACAGGTTTTGAACTTCCTATCTGCTTAGAAGCCAAGAGTCAAAGCAATGAGTCTAGATCCAGTTTACTCAATAATAGAAAGTCTTGACTACACATGGTTATTCTTACATTCCAATGAAATTAAGTAATGAGCAGGTCTGTACATCTGGAACACAATTCTTAATTTACCCTGGCAACAGACAGTATGTTGTAGCCAACAATAAACATGGCTGCAACTGTCAAACCGAGCTGAAAATCTGTGCCTCGTGCTGCCATAAACAGTAATACCAACACCTACAAGCCTTCCAGGAAAAGTGAAGTGGTTCAGAAGCTTCTCACAGAACAACACAGACACTCAAATCTAGCAACAGGCAACTGACAACTTCTACAACTCATTTTATTTTTTCTTTATTCTTACATTTTCATATATATGTTTTCACATAAATGAAGCACATTGCCATTTATGCCATTTATTTCCATTTATGCACGTATACAGCAACACTATTCACAGCTGATACTTTGGAGACTGACAACTATTCACATTTGTATGCTGAAACTCCCTAAAACCGTTTGCCAAGCAATAAATATCATACCCAAGGAGAAACAGTGATAGGTTATCAATACAGTAGTGACTGTCTGCACCCGGGCTTAGCAGCCATTCTAAGTACAGCAATACATCTGAAATATGAGTGCCAATTATTCTGAATAGCTCTGCCTGTGAGGGATCTCTTATACAATCACCTGAACTACTATAGATTGCATCTGCAGCTCTTTGATACCACTGCAGAAGGACAGCAATTTCATTAAATCAGTATTTGCACTTAGTTGAAAGGCCCATAGGTTTCCCCAAGTTCCTCAATTGTCTTAAATGTATGACCTTATGTGAAACCCTGACTATCAGAGTGAACTGGTATGTGCCATATGCACATACAAGATAAACAAAAATAATTACAAAGCAACTGCAGCTGCACTGGTAGCGGTAGCAAAGAGTGGGTTGAACCTCTCTTTCAAAGCCTACTACTGCTCATCACAGATGAATAGCTCCATGCATTCACTCAAGAGAACAGTTTGCTAACCCTCAGATGCTGAAATTCAGACACCGACTTAAAGCTGCTCTTCTATGCTCTCTGCTCCTCTTTTAGCTTGATACGTTTAAGAGTTCAGTGGTTTGGAGCACATTTCTGTGGGCTTTCTGATCTGGAACCACCCCTCCAGTAGCACACACGTATACAGACACACGGTGGAGCAGCAGCCCTGTAGCTATCCTCCAGGGGTCACAATTGGGTTACAAATTCTATAAAATGTGATGACTGTGCAGCCTGATTTAGAGCAATTTATTCACATCCTTCTTCATTAAGATTCAAATGGAATAAGTAAGATAGAAATTGAACAGATACAGAAATTGTGCATGGCTTGCTTCTGTACTCAGTAAACATTTATTCACTAGGCACAGCTCTCTCTCGTGCTCTCATATTCCCTCTCTATCCCTACCCTTCCTGCTTGCTGTTTTAATGCATAATTAAGAAGGTCAGAATTAATGAAGCAGTGTGGAGTAAAGTTCAAGGAATCCCCAGGCACTATTTATTCTATTAGATCTCAGGCATGAACATCAGATTGGCAGCATTAGAGGCAGAGGCAGTGTAGCTGGCAGCAATCCAGGAGAGAAGCTACCAGGGGATTCTTACCTGCAGTGTCAAGTCATTGCTGAGCTCCCTTCCTGCAAAAATCACCCGCAGCTGGTCAGCTGGAACTCCCTGTCGCTGAGCAACTGCCTCCTTCAGTTGGAGGATGCTGGCGTCCGAACCAACCTCCACCGGGAAGCCATGGCTGGAGTTGAACCTGACAAACACTGAACAAGAGTAAAAGATCTTTTAAAGCGAACATTTCTCATGCAGTTTGTACTACAAGAGGCTTACTCTTCAATTTCAGGAAGCATGTACTATTTTTAGGAAAAAGCTATTAATGTTCCAGTGTAGCATTTTTAAACCCATCACAGAATAGTTAGTGATCACTAAATAAAACCCACAAGTTTCCCCTTGGCAGTGCTTAGAAATTACAGAGAACATTTAGAAGCAACAGAAACGCAGCTAGGCAGCTGTCTAAGTAGTTGCTAACTGGCAAAATAGATTTTCAGTTTAGTCCTAGCATTTTCAGACAGGGGCACATATCCATTCTGTGCCCCTTGTGCTCTTCCCCAACGCATATAGCAAGTAAATGCAGGAAACTGAGGTATGCTCTAGAGACAAAATATATTCAATTTTGTGAGGGAAAACAATTCCTTGTTACAAGGTAAACCACAGTCAAATAAACTGGTTTCCCACAGTTATAATTCTGCAGAAAATAATGATGGAGAGAAAATCACACACTAGAAGAAATCAGAACCACAGAATTCTCTGTCTGGGAGTGTTGTATTACCGCATGGTCTTTTCAGAGTTCACTAAAATATCTGCAGTACATAACTCCTGTCAGCATCCACCTTCAGTGCAGAAAATCACTACTGCACCAGTCATATCATTTTTAGAACTGCAGCAACTGGTTTATGCATCCAGAGAAGCCCAGCAAATAAACTCATAAGCTTCCTGCCATTCAGCTAGTAGAGCTGTTTTTCATAAGGAGTCGTAATGCCCATGGCCAGGGGAATGACTGCAAGAATTATGAAACAGGAAAAAAACTCATTACATCCATATCAGTTACGGAGATTGTACAAACAGTAGACATGTCCCCAGTAGACTGCTTTGACCAATACCTTCACAGGCAGGAAGCAATGGAATTAGCAAAAGCACAATATAAAACAAAAAAGCATTTATATCAATTAGATAGCAGGTACCTGTCACCTAAAGTGTTTGGCTACTGATTGCAACAATCAGTCTTTTTAAAGGTTTATTTCCAATCCCCACTGCAATGTTTTAGCTGAAGATGTTATTCCTTTACATTTTTGTTGACTGACAGAAGCATAAGCCCAAAAGTACTTATACAGCTTAAAGAAATTACTATTTTTAAAACTGAAAATGGGAGTTTTATGATTTATCAAACAGAGTCTGCCAGACAACTCCAAAAATGTCAGATACTTTAAGAATATGGCTTTTTTATTTTTATTTTTATTTTTATTTTTATTTTTATTTTTATTTTTATTTTTATTTTGTTCAGCAGCCAATGTTGGAGGTATTTGCAATTTCACATCTTCAATTCCAATTTGGCTAATCTTTAACAGATAAGGCCAGATACGCAGCCTCCTGTAGTATATCTTGTTATGGGGCTTTATCTCTACTTAGAGGTTTTCTGGAAATAACTGAACTGGGTAAGCTGTATATTCAGACTGTTCAGAAAAAGCAGTGGAATTTCACTTTTATTTTGATTATGGTTTGGAGATCAACAGAGAATGCATATGGCAAAAAGGACTTACAGCTAATAGGAACTGAGTATTTCCCATCTTTCCAGGAACACACGTAATGCTCCACTGTAAACAACGCTATCTGGGCCAATAGTAAAATATATAGTTAAATCACTGGGGAATATACTTTTTTAATATGCTATGCTCTATCTATGCTAATAGATATATTTTTAATAAATACATATAGATCATGTTCATATAGACACAAAATGGATACATGTTCATCTCCAAAGAATCCTTCCCAACAAAAACATAATCTCCTTTCTCTTTAGTCTTACAAAAGCCAGTGCTATTCATTTTGGAAATACAAAAATATTAAAATAAATCAGCAGGTCCACTGACTCTGCAAATCAAATGTGGTGGTAAGAAGAAAATGCTTGGTAAAAGAAGCATTAAAAAGCATTTGAATTAATTTTAAAGTGAGACTTATTTTTAAACACAGTATAAATCCAACACACTTACTGGAAGCACGAGTCAAGCTCAACATCAAAAATTCCAACACCTCTCAGATTTAGTTTTATTCACTTGGAACAGGTATAGTTGCCTCCTCCTAACATAGAAGTTATCAAGTGTAGTATCACGATTCTTACCACAAGCAAACTTCGAAATGAGTGTGAGTCAACATTTTGCACTCCAAAGCACAGAAGCCTGAAGAGCTAACTCAAAAAATGCTAGAATGCTGAAATTTGCTTGCTGCAAAGTTCTAATACACAGATATTTTGCCCCTAAGCACTTTTATTCGACTATATAGTCTGCAATCCACCAATTCTTTATAATGTAAAAGAACTTCGCTTATTTGCACAGAGCATGGAAAAATTAAATACAAAACAGCAGTCTGTGGAATAAAAGCAGACTTTCATTAATACAACAGTTCAAGATGACTTTTAGGGAAAAATAAACTTATTTTCTTTTTGACGTTTTACCTTAAAAACTAAATAATCACTATCAAGTTGATATTCTTAGCAGCACACATTATTCAAGAGATCACAGGTGAAATTATGAAGACATTCAAGACCTCTTCTAAGGAATGCATACTTGGAAAAGACTTAGAATTAGAAGTTTTGCCCACTAGAATTTAAATAAATATTAGCTTAAGAGAATATTAGAGAAATTATCCAAAGCCTAAACTGCTGACAGAAATCCAAAAGAAATAAATGGAGTTCTCAGACACAAGTACATGGAGCAGGTGTGGACGGGAGCTGCAGAATTTCAAGCAAAGGCTGGAAGAAAGCCCTGCCAGGACCTCAACAGGACACATGTCAGAGCCCTGGGATTCAGCAGCCTTTCTTCTTTGGCAATCCATATCAAAAGTTATAAAGCTTTAATCCCCATTGTTCTCAATCTGACAGGTTTTTCCAGTTCTGAATAGGGAAGATAAATATAAAATGTTGGAGAAGCTTAGGCCTTGCTTGTGAACAAACTGTGAATGCACAGTCCTTATACATAAAACCAAAGCAACTGAACTGTGTCAAGAATGAAAAAAAGCTGTAGATTTCCTTCAATTTCTACATGCAAAACACAAATATCCTTTCAAGTTTGGACATAAAAAAGCCAATTCTTTTTCTTCCTAAAGTAACAAATCACACAATCCTGCTTTGCTGAACACCAAACAAAAGCTAGAACATACAACATATCACCTGTGGCAAAAGAATGCACATATTTAAAGATCTTATTGCCAAAGGTAGAATCCCCCTTTCTTCCCATGGGCTAAAAAGAATGTTTACCAAGTTCAACACAAAGAGTGAAATACATGACACTTTATTTTTAAAAGGCCTTTCCCTGCTGCAGTCAGGTAAGTCCTTTGAAATGTATTTTCCTAAGAATGGGAAAAAAATACGTTTTCTAACAGTATCTGTTTGCAGTGATCAGACTCCCTTTGACTCAGCACAGGACTGGAGAACATAGATTTTCTTAGCTCAAAAACCTGCATCTAGATTATTTCACACTAGAAAGTATTATCCTTAAATTTTTCTCATAAACTGTGATTAATAATTTATCCAGTACAGCTAAACAGTTCCAGAAAAACAGGAAAATACCCAGAAAGGATAAATAAAGCAAGAGAAGGGAGAAAGTGAGAAAACATAAAATCCTCGCCCCTCCGTCAAAGTACTGTGGAAATGTTCTAGAAGTCCCCCTGTTACCACACAAGTGTGCATCACCTCTCAAGGCACAGGCTGAAGGCAGCTGCTCCAACTATATTGTTTCTTTCAATAAATAAAAGTACATAAAACATTTTTCAGATCCCTGGGGCTCTTTCATCTTCCATCATACAAAATATTGTTCTAGTATTTTAATCTTTAGATTTAGTGAGTATTAGATAAGTTTGTAGACACTTTATAAACCCCTACTGAATATCAGTTACTGCCAGGAATTTCTACAACACAAAGTGCAGAAATGCAAGCGTAGGCTATATGCAGTGTGAGAAACTAGCAGCAGAACACAAGATAATGGGATGGCAGTAAATCTTGTTCCACAACTTTTTATTGTTATTTCCCAGTATTCAGTGTGCCATGGCAACCGAAAAATGGGAACGAATTAAAGCAAAAGACTAAACAGGAATAGAAAAATAGAAAAGATGAGCTGGGGCAAATTTGAAAGCTGAGGTCAGGACTGGAAAGGAATAGCTCAGAGTTGTATTAATTGTCATTGGCTTGTATTACACAGCCAGCACATGTTAATTAACATCCAATTAAATAGTTAAACAAATTCGTGCAGAGTTCTTTGTCTTTCCACAATAACTTTAGCAGCCTAAAACTGATAGAGTGCTTTTCTTCACAGATCTATGTATTTAGGTTCTTTACTGGAACAGGAAACCTTCCCGATACCTTTTGCTCCCAAGAGCACTGGAGAGTAGGGTGGTTCAGCCAGTTCCACTTGAATTTGTACCCTACTTCCACCACATCAAATCCCATTTTGGAGGCTGTCACTGTAACAAAGCTCTAGCTAACTGACTTGCCAGATTTTTTTCCTTGACACAAATATGTGATAAAATCCAATCATCTTTAGAATAACCAGTCCCATAGTAATTCATGTATCTTTTTCATCAATTAACAAAATTATCCTCATTTCTCTCCAAGAAAACTCTCAGATGTCTTTTGATCAAAAAGTTGCCAAATTCCAACAAATAGGAGCCAGGTTGAGATAGTAGGATTCTGAGTCTTTATGCTCTTGCACTGAACACCCTGCCGAAAATTCCCTTCTTTTAAAGAGTGAAATCCAACTACAGAATCTCTGCTGTCTACAGAAGGAATGGGATAGTGTCTCAGAAATAAATGATTTGACACATTTCCATCTTTATGGCTGCAAATCAACAGCATGAACGCTACCCCAAGATGAGTGGGTTGCCAGGGTAGATATCGATGCATTGGTGTGACATTTCCCTGTCAAAATGCCCTGCTCTACATTTTGTACCAGGTCCAGACTGACAGGTATATGCAATGAAGTTAACCACGACTTAATGAGTTACCACTCCCTGCTGAGCCATGATAACTAGAAGCATTAGGCCTCCTTCATCACTGCATTTGTGAAATAAAATTAATGCACACTAATGTAAGCCAAGCTCACAGCCGCAGCAGAAAAAGAGCCTACACAGGCAATAAGTGGCAACTCATTAAGCTAGAGTAATTTGGTTGCTTCTGATCATTTGTAAATTACCTTCACCTAACGAATGATTTTATGATATCAGCACACACAAAAAGCGATGTAGTAATCTAACATAAACAACATCTATAAAACCTCATCCTCAGTGAGGTTATTTCTCTTCTTAGCAAGGAATAAACTTGCCCAGGGAAACATATTTAGTGCTAGCTAATACCAAATGAATATCATAAAAAACGTTCATTGGACATTAACTCAGATTTTAAGATTGAGATTTCTGATGGTTTTATTTACTTTTTAAATAAAAATCATGATTGGCTTTTATTCAAACTACTGTTTAGGGAAAGCAAGACAGTATAATTCAAAAATGTACACGATGACAATTTTCTACAAAGTCGTGAGGAGAATGGAAAGGGTGAATAGGGACAAGGAACTCACTTTCATCACAAGATTTAGGGGGCATCATATTAAAGTTGTATGAGTTACAAGCCAAAGATGGAAAAATGCTGTTTGCCTACACTAGGAGCAGCAGACCTGAAATACTCTGCCTAAGAAATGGTAGATGTACAGTGTATAAATTTCACTCTAGAGGAAAAAAGAAATGGGCAGTTTCAGGCAGCTCAGTAATTTCCCTCCTAGAAACAAAAGAATAATATACACTAGTTTATGTGTAGGCTTTCAGCTTTGAAAAGCCATGTATTTCAGTCATATGCTAAGCCAAAGAGGAACTTACAACAAGAAGGAAGGTAAAAAACAACATATAACATCACATGATTTTTTTCATATTCATAGGAAAATACATTTTAAAGCTCCTGCCATTGGAGTTAAAGATACATGGAAGAACATCAGGGAGAAGTATCATCTATGCTTGCCCTACTGTCTTTCTTCAGAAAGGTCTCTCTGCTTGCAGACACTGCTGCAGACAATAATACAACACATTTAACAGTGTCTTCTGAATTATTACGGTGCCCTTTTGTAGATGTACTGGGTTTGTATATGCACACATGTACTCCAATAAAATATAAGACTAGTAAAAACTAGCAAGCAGCCAGGTTAACAGTTTCCTCCTGACTCTCCATGCCACCAACTAATCCAAAATTAGACACAAATAAAATAGACAAGAGTTCAGCGCTGGTCTCTTTTTTCTCCTCCAGAACTACATATGCACATGCAGTTGCTTTTTTTTATTGCAGTGAAGCAATTTTAAAACTCAGCAATTCTCACGGTAACCTAATTTTGTTTTAGGAAGTATGCCTCTTAATCCAAGGCACATGTTAAATTTGTCCAGTAAGTTATTCCTTTTGATTAATTCACTCAGTTTTACTATTCTCTTTAAATATGGAGGAATGCATAGCTAGCTAACACAACACTACAATTATGTTGGCATTTCCTTTATAAGTCTCTTAAAAACTGCTATTTTCCTAGCTATTTTTGCCCTGACTTACTGGCTGCTTATGTCAGCATGAAGCTGCCATGAACTTCCTTGATACAGAATCAACCTAAATTCATGTTTCATTTTAAATAGATGCATCCTGTTCTTTAATGTGCTTGGATATGGATAAGAGTCTTTAAATTCCACATATTTCAAACTATATGCTACAGCTTTCTGTATTAATAAGAAACACTACATTAAAAAATAAAATCTATAACCTTGCAGCTTTTAAATTACCCCTGTCCTGTGGAAGAATGGGCCAGTATTTTAGCAAAGATTGCATGAGTTCAACAAAATTCCTAAGAGGGTCAGAAAAATCTCAAGGACTGCTGCAAAAACTTTAAAGGGAACTGTCAAGATGAATACTGCAGTAGGGAGACACCACTATTTTAATAGTTACACTCATTTGCAGTTCCACAGGAAATTTAACATCATTTTCTTATGGTATCTACATTCTCCTTAATAATAGAAGCATTGATGGATAGTCAAGCAAATGTTTGATAAATATAAAAATCGACCATTTCAATCCATATTATAATGTGTATATTCCATTGGAATAGCTATGTGGAGACAGATTAGTTACACATATAAAAAACCCAGAAGTCTCAGAGAAAACATATGTAAGTACCCACTGACTGATATGGAACCCTTTGGTTTCATTTTGTTGTATTCCTACAAGAGCTTCTACAAATAAAAATAAGCCAAAACTCAAGCAATAAAAATTGTTACAGCCCAGGACTGTGGGCTGTACAACCAGTACACAGCTGTATAGCCATGTGCATTGCTTAAAGAAAAAGGATGAAGCCAGCTGCTCTGGAGAAGAAAAATATAATAGGACTTACCTTCTTGTTGTTTATAGGTCTAATGTCAGCTTTTGAATGTCCAGGTTTCTTTGCTTTTACTCATACCATTTGAGTGGATCCCAATATCATTCAATCATGTTCTGATTTGTTTTAAGATGCACAATGTGCACACAAAATTGTATTTCTTCATGGAGCACTTAATTTTGAGGTTACATGCTTTCTTTTTTCCTCAAGTATCTTTCTGGTCTACTCATTTTACTGCTAAATAGTTCTCTACTCGCAGAAAAATAAGCTTTGACATTCTGGGACAGTCTATCCCTCCCCTTCACCTTTCAAGGCTATAACCTCATCCTACTCCTTTCAAGCCTCAGGCACCATCTCTCCTCGCTCAAGTCCTCTCTTCTCACCCGTAACACCACGGCACTGGCACAGCGGGTTCAGGAGGGCACCTGTGCTCTACAGACACTGCCCGGGAGGGCACTGCGGGCACCCCCAGTCCCGACTGTCCCCGCCCGGCTTTCCCGGGGGTTCCACACTCCGCCCAGGGCACCCGGGGTCACGGCCCCTGCCTCAGCCACAGCTGGTCCGTGCCCAAACCAGCCTGTTGCTGTTCCGGCCAGAGCTTCTCGCAGGGACCGGACCCGGCACAGACCGGGCGGCGGGTCCCTGTCCCGGGTCAGGCAGACCGACCGCCTCCGAAAGGCACACGCTGCTGATGCTCCTGGAACGACTTTAAAACGTCGTCAGCTCTCAGCATTTGAAAAAATGTGGACTGTTCCAAAACGTACAGCACTTCTGCAGCAACTTGGGATTTACCCTGACAGCTCCAACGAAAATACCTTTGCCGAAATTACATCTGCTAAAAACGTAAGGATTAAAGATCCTAAGTAATTACGCTAGCTTTAGTAAAATGATTTTATCTTTTTGCTCTGCTGGCAGTAAAATTTAACCTCTAAAAGAGAACTATAAAATTCATAAGTTGCCAAAGAAATTTATAATTGCATCATAGAAATGTCTACCCAGCTTTTCTTCTGAATTAGTTAAAAAAACCCAAGCTCCTGTAGCTAAGATATATGGTATGATATATGGAGTATTTCTCCCTATTGAGTTTTTCAAAGCTCTTCCCACCCTTGTTCAGGTTTTTTTATCTCCCACTTTTGCTATCTCTCTCATAGCCAAGTAACAAACATCCCTAACTACTTGACACAACAAATACCCTGCAGCCCCTTTTGCCAGGCAAAAACATATGGCCCATAATGACTGCCAAAACTAGTCTGTCATTCCATCTACAAAACTGCTAGTTAGAAGGTAAAGAGAAACACCATTTTAAATCTCAGTGTCACAAAAGAATCGTACAAATTTACTATAGTATCCGAACACATACATGCAAAGAAATTAATTTGGCCTACTTAAAATATACATAATAGAGTACTTTACAATCTCCCTTTAAGTATATTAAACGTGTAACTATTTATGTATAAGCCCCTCAACTCAGAATGCTGTTATTTCAGTACAGAGTGAAATCCAGGTTCACTGAGCAGATATAGACACGAGCTTGCTGAGTAGGCACTTCAGTTCACAAAAACACTTATCAGGAATATGACTCAAATACTAGTACAAACATGAAAAATTTAAAACTCAAAATTCATAACAAAATGCCAAAACATAGTTGGAGGCCTGAGACTGATAAATGGTGATATATGTAGTATACCAGCTGAATATGATGGGATGGAAGTTGTGAAATATGTCAGATACAAGAAACTTTGATTCTGTTCTTTTTTAAACCAACACTAAAGAGAGTCAAAGCATGTTTACATTATAGATATACACAGCAAATACTGAATACTACGTGGACCTATGCTGTGACATAAATTTACTATTTTGCTGGATTTACCTTTAATGTCCAATACATCAACACCTTTCAGGAAGATGACATGATGATTTCTCTCCCTGTTAGATCTAGGTTTGTAGCTGATAAACAGTCAGATATTTCAAGGCCTTCAGGCCTACAGTTTCAAGATATATTTCGCTAGAAAGCTAGGAAACTATAAGGGTTTTTTAAATTAAAGACTAAGATAGTTATATAAAGCAATTTCATAAATTAAAAAGTGAAGGGCTCAATCTGAAGTTTTGGGTTATTGCCATGATAGATCAAAATATCTGATATCAGAATAAGATGACTGTTTATCTGGTTCCGTACCCCTGGAAAAGCAGTTTCCACTGGCACATATAATGTACTGAAGCCAAATGTTTTCTGGGCATGCATCATTTTACGAATTTCAAATAAAGAAAATTATTCAAAAGAATCTACTATGTCAAAAGCAAGACACGCATAAATTGAAAAGCAAAATAACAGCTGGATTGATGATGACAGGATGAATCAGTTCCTTCTTGCTGAAGTGAAAGCTTATTTAACACAGCTTTTAAGTTAAAATATCCATTTCATTAGATCAAAATGAAAACATTTCCCCCTTCAAAAAGAAGCTCAGAACACAAATCCAAAGAATTCGGAGCAAGGTTTGAAGTTAAAATTTCTGCACAAGGAAAAAACTAAATCTATGTTTAATTACATGCAATTGCATGTAATTCCCTAAACATGGGCTTACATTGGAAAAGCTGAAGCTTTGTGAGAGGCAGCAAGTACAGACTGCATCTAACCTTTGCAAATGGTAGTACAGTGTGACCCAAGGTTTGCCTGCATAGTACAGTTCCACAAATTCTTTGCAGAAGTCCTAGTTTGTACACCTTACATCCATGAGTGGAAGACAAAAATTCACCATCATCTCTGTGATGCATGTAAGGTGCAATACGCTTTGAAAGAGACAAGTTTTTCCTAACTTTGTTTAGGTTTAAAGGCTGACTCTGCTGACCGAGTTTTTCAGCTCTCTGAAGAAAATGTGGTAGACTAATATTAAGTTATTATTTTGGGCTGTGTGCTGTGTTTCCATTCTCCCTGTTGTTATGAAGGATGATACTAGAGTAGCAACTTATTCTAAGTGATTTTCTCATTTTCAAAACCTATTTTAAAACCTGAAAGAAGAGGAAGTGTCTTTTTGCTCGAAAAACCCTAACAAGTTCTTCATTCTAACTATGAATATTTCCAGAAGAAGATGCATCTCAATGTCACAAACACCTCAATACTTCTCAAGATTTCCTTTCATTCTGTCTTTCTGACAAAACACATGCAGCTGCAGCCCATCACTCCCTGTGCCAGTGCATTTGTCAATTAGTTAGAAGAAAATCACCCAGCATACAAAGCCAAGCTTATGATCAGGCAGGAAATTATGGTTTATTATGCAATTTTATTCTTGTCTGTGATTGACTCCACATCAAAGGGCCACTCAGTGACAGCCATTGACACTTGATAAGGTAAAAATATTTTCGTAAAAGCAGATGGCGGAACCAAGACATCAGTAGATAGAAATGCTGAGCCTGAGTATACTATACTTTATATGAGCCTTTTAGAAATAAACCAAAGATATTTTAACATATTGTTCCTTTGCAGTATATTAACATTTCAAACTGATGTTCTCAGCTATAGTGGAAGTTGGCCAAATTCCAATCACAATTTCCCCTCATACCCTATTGAGAGTGGTAGGGGCATCAGAACCTGTAAATAGGTAAATTTTTTCACAGCATAGGCTCCATACATGCTCTACTAGCATATAAAGTAATGAATATGAATAATTCCATATGCAAATAACCTCAGAGCTCAAAAGACTTTCAAAATTTTTTTTACCATGTTTAGGGAAAAGCCAATTACGACGTATAATGTCAACATATCCACTTCAGTCACACACTTGTTAACAAGTGATGAACCCGATTGTGTCTGCTTAGGCAAGTGATAAACACAGAAAAATAGAATCAGAAAAAGAATTTTTTAAATAAAGTCATTAAGTGTTGTAAGCCAATCATCCAACTGAAACCACACCTTTGTAATGGCATGTGGAAGCTCTGAAGAGTGACTGAAATGAAAAATGAAATACCATGGCAAGCTAAAGGGACAAAAAAATTACAAAACTAGGTAATTTGGCTAGATACTTAGAAATGTATTTAAAGGAACTTAGGAGTAAAAACAAATTAAGTTTAAGAAGAGTAAAAATTCTGAACAAAAATTGCTAGTTTAAACTGTGTACATCATGGATTACATACAATCATGTGACAGTATTCTTAGAATCCTCATTATTAGAAGAGATACACTTATTTATTCTTATAAATTACTATCTTATAACAAAAAAGCGCTTTTGTTTAGGTTCTTTTATCCAAAGAATTAATCATAAATGATAAATGGGTCACGACTGAGTAGTTACTAATTCCCAAATAAAATAAAAATTCTTATTACAGAGGAAGATGCATTAACAATAAAAATATATTTGTAAGACTTTGAGCCATTATTTATTTGTGATATACATATGGTAGTAATTCCAAAATAGCAAATATTTATCACCACATAGATGAAATCCTGATTTTCTTTCTCAAAAAACTCCAGAAGACCTAGCACATGACTTCCAGGGAATTAATATAGGTCACGTGCATGGGGGGAAAGGGGGGAGGTGAAGAGGGGTCTCTTCAAATTTGCCAAAAGCACCATTATTTAGTTTAATAATGCATCCCATGTAAGATTTTTTGCATGTTTAATACAACTGAAACAGCAACAGCAATTAACAATAACACTGTGTACATAAAACTACTTCCCTGGCAGGGTAAACAACTTTTGTAACGATGTTACTTCCAACAAGCACAGAAACTAAGTAGTGTATTAAATCAGATTTAAAAAGGAATGTTACCTTCCCCTAAATCCAGCATTTTTAATGTGCTTTTCATTCCTGAGCCTCACTGGCCTACTAAGAGGCTTTCACAACTTGTAAGAGCATGGAGTGTAGGTTAATTCTAGGCAACCTGTGGACTTAGGCCACTCTGGATCTTCAAGAGTGGTGTTCTGGCCTGTCCATGAAAACCTGCTAGGCCTTGCATTGCTAAAATAGCCAGAACTGATGTAGAAATGGATGCCTTGTAAAACGCAAGTGAGCGCCAAACACCATGATTTAACAAAGTGATAATCTTTCCCTTGAAATTCCAGGAAAACCTAGAAGACCTCAAAAGATGGAGGACTGTATTCAGACAACACCAGATAATCACTCTGAATGACTCATAAAAGACTACTGGAAAAACATAGTAAATAAATTCCAGTGTACAACAGAACAATGCAAAAGAGAAGCAAAGAGAATAATGAAGCTAACAGAGAACAGATTGGAAGCAAAAAAGAAACACAACAGTGGATGAATAAAATGCTTCTCCAGGAATAGAATTATGGAGTGATTTGAGTTGGAAGTGGCCTTAAAGATCATTCAATGGCCCTGCTGCGGGCAGGGACATCTTTCACTAGACCAGGTTGCTCAGAGCACCATCCAGCCTTGCCTTGAATGCTTCCTGAGACAGACCACCTACAGCTTCTCTGGGAAACCTGTTCTAGTGCCTCACCACTCCCACAGTAAAGAACTTCTTCCCAATATGTAATTTAAACCTACACTCTTTCAGTTTGAAGCCATTTCCCCCCAACCTATCACTGCATATCCATGTGAAAAGTCCATCTCCATCACTCTTGTAGGCTCCCTTCAGGTACTGGAAGGCTGCAAACAGGCCACTCCCAAATCTCTTCTTCATGTGAAAGAACTCCAGTTCTCTCAACTTCCCCTCATAGGAGAGGTGCTCCATCACTGTAATCATCTTAATGGCTCTCCTCTGGACTTGCTCAAAACAATCAATGTCCTTCTCATGATGAGGACCACAGAGTCAGAAGCAGCACTCCAGGTAGGCACAGAGCAAAGGGCAGACATACACTCCCCTCTTGTATGAATACCAGGGTTGCCCCAACCCAACCCAGGTGTACCACCTTGCACCTTATTAAGGCACAAACTCAGTCTGACTGTACCAAATCCAGGCCTAATTGTTAAAGAACTGTTGAACTACTCTTCACTTTGTGATAAACACTTGTGCAGAGCAAGCTGGAACACTCAATGCTAAAAACCAAATGCTAACCTTTTCTGAAGAGTTTTGGGTGACATGGAGAGGAAGTGTAGCCCCACATGCAATTCACTAAATCACCAGCAGTAAATGTTTCTGTCACGAGGAAACATAAAGAGAAATATGTTTTGATCATTTTCATATTTCCATTAAATCTCTATTTAACCACACAGTTTAAGAACCATTATATCATAGAAAAATTATGCAAGAAAGTATTTTATTTTAAAAGTGGAACCAGAAGCAATATAGATGATATAGTATGACCCTATGAACCATTCTCCAAAAATACTAGAGGATGGAGGAACAAGAGATTCATCCTGGGTGCTGGAGAAACACACATAGAGGCTGCTCCAGGTGTGCTGTAGCCCAACAGAAGGACATTAGCTTTCTGGTGGTTCAATTTTTATTCAATTATGATGATGCTGTTAATCTATTTATTTCTTTGAATATAATATTTACTAAAAAAAAAATCACTTTTTTTTTTTGTCTGATCTGTGTTACCATCAGCATCCATAGTGATTGCTGTAATGCTGACAATTTTGTCCAGCTTGCCTGAACAGGTTCTAATCTAGTGAACTATCACTGCAATTCATTGTATGAGATACATGGTTGTGTGCATGTGTGCAGAGAACCATCAGCTGGACTAAGGATAGAGATTAATTTATTTCTAGAAGGAGACATTTCTTGCAAAGGTCCCAGTAAGATTTGCCCAAGACATGTAGACAGATATCAAATTATCATTGTACATTGTTTTGAGGAACTGTGATCAACTTCTAAACCTTTACAATGGAAGAAGACTCAGAGGAAATGGCCCCAAGGCTCATGGCAGGATGTAGGGAGCGACCGGTGACAGCCGCTACAAAGGGAGCTGAACAAAAAGGGGGCCGCTTACAAATAGGCCCAGAGGGTGGCTTTTTAGGGAGACCTAGATATGTACATCAGTTGAGGGGATCAGCCTCCTGGAATCAGTTTAGTGGAACAAATATTGGTTATGCTAATTGAGTGAACTAACTAATGTTCATCCCCAAGGTAATCCAAAGAGAGTACATTTCTTCCTCCATGTGCTGGACCAGCACAGAGGAGTATATACACACCTCCACCAAACACTGAGTATAAAATAATAGAAAATGGACAAAAAGAACTTTGGATAGCAATGGGCTTGAGCTGACTTCACACTCCATGTATTCCCTCCTGGCTACTGGGGTTTCTGAGTATCATGACAATGATGGCAATAAGATTCACATTCACACTGTGATTCAACTCTATATAAAAATTGCTGTGTTCCGTGCAGTGTAATTTGTTCTGGCATTGTGATTTATATATTGTATTTTTCTGCTAACTCAAAATCGTGTGTAACATCATACAATCTCAAATACGTAAATTTGTTATTAAACACTAAACCTTCCACAGCTGGAATATCTAAAAGAGGGTGGTCAGTGAGCACTGGGCCCCAACAGGAACAGTCCCCTATGTTTGGCATAATATATCCATTTGTTTACTCACATGAAATCAACTTTGAAGATCTAGATGACTACTACCCAGGAGGGAAAAACAGACAGTAACAAATTGTGTCCAAAGCATTATTTTTAATACAGCAAAGAAGATACAAGGAGTGTTTATTTCTAGCCTTACTGTGTTTTTCCAGAGTCATGAACTAACAAAACCTTTACTAATCGATATACCAAACATACTAAATAACAAAGTCAGAAGTTCATAGACTACAGATAAGACAAGTGAAAACAAGCTCAATATTGAAAAGTGACTCTATGACCTTCATTTGGTTCTGCAGCTGTGTCACAAGGGAGATTTACTCTCCCCTGCCTCTTCACCGAATAGGTGATGCTACAACAGGTCATTTTCAGTAAATTATTTTCAGCATTAGAATTCATCAAGTTAACTGTACTGCTAACCGCAACAGGGCTTGTTCCCTAAATAGTGTTACTTTGTTCACCATGTCATATCAGAGTAAGTTAAAGTCCTTTAAGTAGGCTTTTATGCTGAGGCAAAGCATACATTAAAGTGATGAATTGGTGGGAATCCTGATCAGAGAGAGGTAAATTTGTATTTCTTGCTTGAATAAATTTTACTGTCTTACATTTGGTTTGCAGATTACAGGAGCATGCATTTGGTGACGAAACAGGCCTACTTAAGCAGCTGGATGCTCAACCAGCTCTCAATCATTGTCACGACTCAGGGAGTAACTGCACTTTTTCAAGCAACTATTGTTTGTAGAAATAAATCATAGCAATAGAAAAATAAGATAGGAGAAATGACATGCTATGGTTTCGTTAATTTTTTCTGCATGTTTTTTGCATTTGATATCTTAAAAATTAATTTTTCTAATAACCCGATCTAGTCACGGAATAAGTCATCTCATTATCTGCTGGCCTCTGGCACTAATATCCAACTTCTTTTACAAAACCTTAAAATGCTTACTGTGGGGACTCCAAATACAATAAATAATAAGAACTACTACAGAGTTCTTCAATAATAGATTTGTTTTGTGCTAAGAATTTCTGAATATGATTATATTCAGAAATATCAAATTAACTCCAAAAATACTAAATAACTTATGTTGTCAAAAGTCATTACATGTGTTTTCTTCAGCTGTCGTACCAAATCATTCCCAGCATACTGATTATCTAAGGTCTGATGTACATCCTTGGGAAGGGGAATTGAATCTCCATCATCTTGTTGGGGTTTGGGGGGAGGGGGGTGCTGGGTCTTCTTGAGGGGAGGGGATGGTCCTGGTGAGGGGTTCTTGGGGAGAGGGGGGAGGAAGAGGGTGTTTGGAACTGCTCACTGGCTCCTTGTTCTGTGTAAAACCGTGTTTTTTCCCTTAAGAAAGCCAAGGTCTGGGAAATCTGTGGAGCTTTCTTCCCCAGCCTCGCTCTCTGCATGCGGGGATGGGCTTCTCCCCACTCCTGCCCTCCACAGCTGGCAGAGGGACCGAGGTGGCCCCTGTTCCTGCTCAGTCTGGGGAGGAGGGGTCGCCCCAGCTGTCTCCATACAGTTTCCCTGGGTCAGGAGAGCAGCTGCGGTTGACTGGTGCAGAGCCCCCCCATCCTCACTCAATGCGAATCGGCACTGGGGGAGAGATAAGACCAGCAATTGGCACCAATGCGGGTGGGTGGCATGGCGCTGCCATGCAAGCTCCCCCCCCAGTGGCGGCCGCTGGCTCGCAGCAGTGCGGGAGGCTCCCACGGTTTGCCTCGGCCCTGTGCAGGTGGGGAGTGCCGTCCAGTCCTGGCTGGTGCTGTGTGGGGTGCATGGGGCCGCTCCAGCCACTTCTCCATTTTTCTTGGCAGGCGGCCCCTGTCCCTGTTACCTGTGGTAGGCTCCAGCGGCGGTGGGGGTGGCTGGCGGGGGTCGCACACCCCGGCACGAACGTTCCTTGCGGCAACCACGCACAGCAGCTCCCTGCAAGCGGCGAGTGCCTGCGGTGTGGGGCAGCGACCTCGGGAGCGCCCCGGCAGCCGCAGTCGGCGGCAGGCAGTGGCTGGCGTTGAGCCAGCGTGGCAGCACCGCACCTTACCCCCAAACCAGTGGCAGCCAATCCCGGCCCCTGCCAGCATGGGTGACAGCGAGTGCTGCCAGCCCCGTGCCACCATGAAGGAGCCTGGCGGGGGGTCCCACAGTCCCGGTCTGGGGCAGCAGCCCTGGGAGTGGCCCCCGTGCAGCGGTGTGGGCGCGGCAGCTGCTCTGGGCAGCTGCTGTGGTCCCGCTGCCCCAGGGATCCTTCCTGGGGGGTCCCTGGGACAGCGTCGAGGCCCCGTGCTAGCACTGTGCTGGTGGTGGCCGCATGGAGGGGCGGTGGCTGCTCTGAGGGTGCCGCGGGTGACCTGCGGCTGGTAAAAGAAACATGGTGCCTCCAAGCATCAAACACTTAGTTTTTGGCGGGAACTGCCATTTTGCCTGGAGTGAAGACCCCAGAAGAGAGGTGGAGCCCGGACCGCTGGCCAATCAGAAGATGGCTTAGCCAGGAAGAAGACAGCGAGATTTGTGCGAGACTCGGAGGGCTTGAAAAAAATTAGTGGTTCAAACCATCACACATCTAAAACCCAATCAACTACATACTAAAAAATATCCCATTCTAGAATCTTCCCTGAATAAAAATACATATTGTCCCTCTATCTACAGTGATGGCAACAATATTTTGACACCAGATCCCTCTTGAAGGCCATCTCTAACATTTATTTTATGTAGCCTTGCTCTGAGCGTATATCCATACACTGGCCACACATTCTTGACCTTCAAATTGAAGTCAATTTGAATACATTACCAAGCAACATTTTTCCTCTACAATTTTACTCCTTCTGTTTTGAAATGTGTTTACTAATGCCAAGCATGAAAGATGCAAAGCAAGTGTATACAAGGGAAACAAAAAAGCTTCAGGAGCTCCACTGAGACCCCAAAATAATGCCTAAGGGTAGAATCAATCTTTATGTTGACAGAAATGTTGGGGCAGCAATTGTTTCTGTCAGAACAATCATTCTCTCAGATAACAACAGGGTGACAGCAATCACTGCAAGTTTTTCCTTAGGCAATCTGCATAAATGTGTTCAAGCCTCACTCTGCACTATCTACTAAATCCTACTAGGGAACACACACAGCTGCCTTGGGGAAAGCAAGGCAAAACTAGAACCTTGAAGGAAAGTTACCCCTTCTCAAAGCAGATCCAAATACATGGGCATGAACTAACGACACCTTCTTTAAAAAAAAGAAACTAAAAAATATCCAAGATTAAGCAAATAAATTGCATATTTAGTACATTAAGTAAATACAGTAGTTGGATTTTCCACTTATTTAATGTAGGCTTTCATAAATATGGTGCAGAACAAAGATTTTATGACAAAGAAGTAAAAATAACCCTCAAAAGCTTACCTAAATACTGTTGAGCTTCATCAAAATTATCATATCAAAGAATCTGACTTTAGTTACAGATACCATAGCTTCATTAATCAGCAGGTAAGGACAGAAATACGCATATTGGGAGGTGTAACTCAAGAAGAAATTTTTCCAGAAGCTTAATATCCACATTTGTCACAGAAATAACTTGAAAAAAACTAGGGAGCATGTCAGAGTACTCCTTTCATTTTCACAACATATGTAAATCAAAAGCTCTTTGATATTGAAACTAATATAATACAGATCCTTACAGTGTAGGAAACATGATTTATCACCCTAAGAAACAACATGCATGAACTTTAAGTTCTCAACACTACACCTACACTGACAAGAGATACTTCCAAAAATCTCTTGAGCCACAACCTGTAAATAAAGAAAGTGCAACTGAATAGACCATAATCACTTTCAGGGTCCATTAGAAGATAATATGTCTTTCTATTTAATAGTATTCACAAACACATCTTGGAAATAGTCTGCATACTTCTGTAAAAAGCATTATGTATGTAACATGTATTTGCCAAATTGTTGACTTTGCTAAGACTTCTGTTTATTCAGTGGAGCAGTCTAGTGGGTCTATGCAGTAAATAAGGTAGGTTTTGCACCTATGTAACAATATAAATTTATCCCAAAGCCAAGCTTTTAAGTTTTTTTTCTTATAAATAATGTAGACAATAACTAAAAAGAGGATATACATAACTAACATTTGACTGGAGATATAGTATGCATTTTCAGGTGATTAGTGTGTGTATATACAGGATGTAGCTGATGTATTGTTTTATATGTGATTACTGTTGCAGGTAAACACTGCATATTTAATGAGCTTGAATTAGTGGAGTCATACCACAGTTTAACTGTTATGAGCTTCTAATGTAACAGGTATTTTTTGAGCACTCAAAAAATCAACACACATGTTCATATTGTCTGGAAAATTACTGTCCTTAAATGGTGTAGAAACTAAGTTACTGGATTTTCATCACTTTACCTATTTAAAAGTGAAACATCTAACAAAAAATGTTTCTCTAGATTCCCTCTCAGATCAACAGAGTATATGTCCCCCTAACTATAGAGGGAACTCTGATGAATAGGTTGGCCCTATGTAACAGCAATGCTGTTGTCCTTAGTCCAAAGATGTGATTGTGACATAGTTTTAAGGAGACAGGATATCCAAAGGCTGCTACAGACAAATAAAGAGAAGAAAGGCTTGGAGGCAGAGAAGCTCTTCCTCAGATCTGAAATAAAAGCTGCAAATTTCAAAGTTACATGAAAGCTGGCAATGATGAACCTGTTTTGATGATCAAAAACTGAAATCTGTTTTCAAATCACCTAGAAGGGGTATATTTTATTAGCAGTGAAAAGGTTATTGGCAAAAGTAAGAGCTGATGAAGTCTTAAGTAGTTGACTAGTTTTAGCCATGTAAAACTTTAGATATTTATCCATGAGAGGATTTGATGCATTTAAATTATCACAGACAGAGTAGTCACCCAGGCTACATCTGTAGTCAATGAAGATAAACTGGTAGGAGAAATGACTATGTCAAAAATGACTGCATTATTTCAATTTGAAAAGCTGGTCTTATATCAATCCTACCCTTGGTAAGCACTTCCTGAAATACTGCAGACTATGTCTCCACCTGATTCATGCCTATTAATCTATTAAGGTATATCTCATACATCTTCCATACAGGGAAACCATACTTGGAAAAAAAATGTGAGGAATTACTATACAAAGCATCTTCAGATTACGTGACACATTATAGCAATGCTCTGTGAACACCGCAACAGGACCTCATTTATCTTAAAGCCCAATGTATAAAACGTTTGGGTTAGTTACACCTCACTAAATGCATCATATACATATGGCAACTCACGTGGACTTGGATCTGCCGCATGTGTAATAATCCTCTACCCTCAGTCTACTTAGGGAGATATTGTCTACAGTCTAAAGACCAACTTGAGTAACAAAAATGTCTAAATTAATGTGTTTGTAGTTTCTTAATATTCAAGGTATAAGATACTTATAAAGCATGTAGAAATATAATCCTCTAGTAAGCTTCAATGAAAGAAATAGATGACACTTGCTGATATTTCTACAGCTTTTCCCATGAAAGGAACTCCGATGTTAAGCATTTTACTATTAGATGCGATGTACTAGATGATATTCTGACAAAAAATTAAATGTGTATGGTTATATATTTTCTAATAATATCCCTTTTTTCATTCCAGTTTAGTCTGCTATTTATGTACAGCCCTTAGCGATCGGAAGTCTTTACTCCCACAAAATGACAATTTTATTTTTTTTTATTACTGTAAATACCAAATCTATGTAGCAGAGAAAGAACAGAAACATTGGACAAATTATGTAAGTTATAAATGGTCCTCCAGGAAGTCTGTCTGAACTCAGTGTGAACGCAGAACTTCTGTGCCTCAGTTCACAGCTTCACTCACTGAACCCTAACTTCTATCGGGAAAAAAAAAAAAAAAGCTGTGAGAATGTTACAAAATGAGATGACTTATCCAATTAAAGTTTGATACATGCTCATTTGATGCACAACTAAAATTAAATTCTGGCTTAAACACTTTATTCTAAAACTATCTACAATTAGTCCTATCTCTTGGAAAATCTATTAAATATTTTGAGATTTATTTGGGTGAAGTGTTTTAAATAAATATAAATCAATCATTACAAAACCAGTGGTGGTGTTTACTGAAAACAAATTAGAAAAATTCTAATTGGAAAGAAGCAACCTGCCTCTATGCACAATTAAAATAAATTCTTCCACTGCATTCCTCTGCCTTTCCCTTCTCAATATTCCCTCTTCCTCTGAAGTTCTTTAAGAAATGCTTATGAGAAGGCTTTTACTTAAAGATAGAAATTATTTCATGTTTATAATGGCCTGACTTTGACCTACAAGATTTCCAACTACTAGATATGTAAATGTATCTATTGAGCTATCTTCCAGGATTGAACTAAGTCAAACAGATGTCAAATGGCCAAATCTGAAGAAAGGTTCCAAACATTCTTTGTGAGTCTAGTGGATTTGACCCTGCACTTCCTTATATGCGCAAATTTATTTGAATATTTCAGTACCTTTGCTATTGTCCATCTCTTTTCTGTGCTAGACATGTCATGTTTCTGGTTAATGCAGTGTCTTTTTTCCTATAGTTTTCTTGTTAAAAAACATTATTATATACCCTTTCAATCATATAACAAGTTCTCTCATAAAATGAAAACTATTAGAGAAAGCAACTGTCTTGGAGAAAGAATGAGCTCTGGTTCAGTGTGTCGTAAAGGTCCCAAGACCACTTTGCAGACCCCTCACAGATTCCGTGTTGATCACAGGAGAGAACACAGTGAGGGAGAAGCACACTCAGCTGAAAAGGGTACGCAAACCACTCAACAGGACTTTCCCCTTAAAAGATTGCTTCACATCATCTTGCATCTAGTGGACCCCTCTGGGAAGCTTGGATCTCAAACAATAGAAAAAAGCTGCAGAGTGTATAATGCCTGCGACTATGAAAGCAATGAAACATAGACCACCGCTTACAATAGAAAAAGGACAGAGGGAAAATTCAAGCTGTTCTCTAAGGGACTAGACACCATAGTAGCACTTTCTGAGATGAACTGGAGGATTACAGAATATAGGCAGCTGATATGGAAAGGATGGATTTCAGCTGAACCAAAAGGAAGCTGAGTCACTGGCATTCAAGTATACCAGAGGAGAGATAAGTGATATAAACTAAGGGGAATACAAACTGGTACAGAAGAGCCAAGTGTGGAGTGACACAACTTTCAGGGCAGACAGCAATAAAACATCTTCAAGAAAAGAGAAGACAGAAAAGCTAAGAGCATTCAGGCCTTAAATAGCAAAGAACAATTTCATCAACTACAGTTCAAATACCAATTAAAACATCTGAGCAGACCAAGATCAAAAATCAGTATGTTTCTACTCAGACACCAAAAAGATAAGATAAATAAAGTTGAATAATTGGCTCTAATTGACAATATTAACTGAACAGGCATGTCTAGCCCAACTGAAAGATGGGGGTCAGCATTGAGACATATACTATCCAGGAATAAGTTAAATTAAAATAGATCACAAGAAGCACCTGTGAAGATTTGTTAATGAATGTTCAAGAAAGTCTTGAGATTGATGAAGTTAACTGAATGAACATGCATCACAGAACTTCTGCAAGTTGAAAATAACTGGCTAAAAAGGAAGAGTATAGTTCGAGGACTACTGTTTCAGTCTTTGGACTAACATAAGAGTGACTGAATTTGTAAAAAAAGATCATTGAGATAAAAGAGCAGAAAATCACACATTAATGGGAAAATCCTCTTCATGAACACAGCCTCATAAGATACCTTTAGTGACCATTTCTAATCCTGAGTGTCTTGAAATATAAACTGTGATCATAATGCACTAAAATTAAAAAAAGAAACCATTTTACTATTACATAAGAAACCCAAAGAACTGTAATAAAGGAAAATTAAAGGAAATTAAAAGGACTTAAACTTTAATCTTACTTTAGCAAGTCAAAAAATGTGGCAAAAGAGAAGGCAAAATAAAAGCTATTTGAAATAATAACATACCTTTGATAGATACATGTTTGTTGAAAATATTAAAAAATGGGCCCTCACACGTTAGGTATTTTTGGGCTACAAATGTAGCTCATCAGGATTTTGAGTACTGACTTGCAAAAGATAAAATATTCAGTAAAAATTTCTTTCAATTACATCTTAGGCAAGAAAACTGCTAAAAAGTCTGTAGAGTCATTGAATAATAATAGTGTAACAGAATCTCTCAGGATTGAGTCTGCTGTTACAGCAAAAAGCCCAGATCTTGAAGTAATTTGCAGCCCATGTCAGCTTAAGTAGATCTATCTTCGGAAAAAAGAAATCTAAGGAACTTTGTCAAATGGAAAATATGAGCGAGAAAATACTAAGACAAAACCATAACTGGCAGCACTTCTCTATGATGTCTGAATAAGTCTAAAATATGTAACTGCAAACCTACCAGCTTCTAGACAAAATTTAAGTCAAGCTCAGGCCAAATGTATTCCTAAGTTTTTCTCAGAGGCAGGATATGAGAGAACAGGAGAACACATGGAAATTACAAGTCTCCTGGTACAATGAATAAGCATCTTTAGAGTTTCAGTGGAAGGAAGTATTACAAAGCTCTCCTTCACTGATGGAAAGGATGACTATGAGAAAGAAGAGTAAATTGGTCAAAAACGTGCATTTGGATTAACAGAACTTTCCACAATGTCTCTTAGACTTACACAAACTAAAAATACGACAAGGAAAAATGCTCTTACATGGATTATTGACTGATTTAAAAGTAAGAAGCAATGGGCACAAGTGAGTAACCAGTTCCCACAACACAAGGAGATTACTGGTAGAATTTTGCAGTAGTTCATGCTGGGCCCTCTTTTGCTAATGACAGTCTTAAATGAACAGGGAGTGTTGAAAGGTAAGGTGATAAAGGTGTTTACAACATGAAAATTGTTGGACATAAAACTAAAACCAATTTGGCAAAATCGTAATATTGAGAGATTTGTTGATTATGTGTTACTAAAGCTTGTAACAACACCTGGAAAACACAGGTATAAATGGGAACGATGGGGTCTAAAGTAGATGTTATCCCTGAAGATAGATATTATATGTAAGGTTTCTTTGAAACATCAAATTAATGGTAGCTAAAAAGGCAAATTAAAAGCAGGATTTATTACAAAAAGGTATAAAGACCACAACAAAACCCTTCCATTTCCTACTGTATCATAGCACTGTTTCAGAATTTGACCAGCTGCAGGAAATCTCTACTTCTCCATTTCATGAAGTAAAATAAGAAAAGTCATTAAAAACTGTGATTAGAATAGTCAGAGGCATAGTATGTATTGAAGGAGAAATTAAACTGACTGTAACTCTTCACAATGTACAAGTTCAGAGATGCAAGTCTACCTTCACAGAATCACAGAATCTACTAAGTTGGAAGGGACCCACAAGGATCATCAAGTGCAACTCTTAGCCCTGCACAGGACCATCCCCAAGGGTCATACTATGATACATACTATACATATAAAATAATCCTTGTATATTATGGAAGTCTGGAGATATTGGATTGCTGTAACTGGAGTAGGGAAATCAGCAAATGTATCATTTGGCACTTTTCTTGCGATAGTCTTTTCCTTACTATCTGCTACAGGCTACCATTGGAGATAAGATTCTGATATAGATTGACTTTCATTTGATTCAAGACAATCAAAGTTGATGTTTCTATCATTGCCTTTGTAGCCTATGACTTGAAACAGTTTAAATTTTGGTCACATTCAAACTAAAAAAATATAAATATTCAGAAGCTGCCTAAAACCAATTTGAGGACATAGAGAGGCAAACAGGTCAGGGTAAAACTGCTCACTTAATGGCAAGTAGAAAGTGGGAATTTGAAATCACAACTGGATATAATCATCAAAATACAAATGGAAGAAAAAGGCTTTGATGGACTCTTGTATGCTTAGAAATGGATGTGAGAGATTACAAGACAACAGAAGGACTTGGGTCATTAAAGCTCCTACAGGCTAATATGATCGACAAAATCAAAACCAGATGAAGGGCATAAAAAATTACTTTAAGGTTCTGAGAAATGAAAGAGACTGTTGATTTTGAAGTGGATATAGCTGGAGTGGGAAAAAAAGGAGATCTAAGCACATGCTCAAGGAGACAACTAACCAAATAGGAAAGAGAAGGAGAACTTACTCAAGGATACTGAAAAGAAGGATATATAGAGTTAATGGGAACCACAGAAAGAGAAGGACAATTTTGAGAAGGAGGAAAGAAGAAATACAAAGTGGACTGTAAAGAATGACATGTGAGTTATGGTTGCTCGCAGTGAGAAGTAATCAATTATCTTGAAAGCAATTACCATGGAATTGCTCAATAGTGCAATGATTCAATTAAACTGTGAAGTAATTATATGATGAATCAACTACTGTATGAAGTAAATATGGAGAGAACTAAAGTAGCATGAATCAATAACATAGTAATGGACTGATAGCTATTCAGTAATGGAGTAAACCAGTTATGTCAATGAGTACATATGCAATGAAACAATTATGGGATTAACTAATTATTATGAAAATAAAAATAGTGAGAATTAATTAATATATCTAATATGTAAAGAATATAGCCACTAAAAGGCATGCTGCGAATCTCAATCTAGTCTTCCCTTTCACACTTCCCTTCTGCAGATGTAAGAAAGTACCTTTAACAGTAAACTTCCCTTCTTTCTGCTCTTTAGAAAGCATATCTTATGTTCTTGGAAGACTTTGTTCAGTCTTCAACAATAGCTATGGGAGCTTAAGAAGGAACCTAACTTGCTATCACAGGTCACAGTTACTGTCAAATGTATAGACTACTTTTGGAGACCTTTAAAGAACAAAGATGCATAGTGGCAGATATCTCCAAATATCATGGCATATGGTCCAAGATACCATAACATTACTTACAGAAACTTCGTTTCTTTCCTTCAGAGTAAGTACCCTGTGTGTGAAGGAAAATAATGCAGTTATCCCCAAAAAACATCAGGAATGGAAGGATTTAGGAAAATTTATTTCCAAAGACGAGAACACTAAGAACATTAAACCTCACGCTCTTGCAAACACCAGGCCTTGGGAAAAGATATGCCTCTCTTCTCCTTGAGTCTTTTATTGTTTCACCTGCCCTCCCTGCCTGCTTCAGAGGCCTTCTGAAAAGTCTCCAACCTTATCTTCTTCCTGTGGCAGGGAGCCACTCCTTGGGATCCAGCAGAAGAAAAACATGTAACTTTTTCTGGGAAAGGTGCCTCTTCTAGGCAGGAGAGACTTCTTAAGCAAAGTAAGCCCTAAAACGCCTCAAAATAATCTTGCAGAAAGGGTGTTCTACACTTATACTGTGTTATCTGAGATGCACCATTGGGAACTTGCATGAGGGGCTAGCAGACAGGGCACAGAGTATATGGGAGACCATTCACTTCAGGAAGTAGTGACACCTGGAGGCCAGGTAAAAAGCAGGAGAGGATTGTGAATGGCACAGGATAGTGTGTAGGAAACAGAATCAGGTCATAGGTACATGCTTTTAGGGTAAAAGTCACTACATCTTTGGTCAACTCACAACACGGCATTGTCTGTAAAGATTGCATGTTTGGCGATACAAGTGGGAGTACTCCTACTGGTACCTAAATTAATGCATCTTCTTATTAAGTGACCTTAAAACACTTATTGGTGAAAACTTAGGCATTTGAACCTTCCCAAAGCTGCCAGACAGTTGAACTGGATCTGCCTCAGTCTTAGCAGCCCCAAAATGCCTAAAAGGCTTTTCTTTCTTGTTTCATTTTCCATTAGTATTTTTTTGAATGTGAATTATCAGAACGATACTTTTATGGTTGATGAGTATTTACCAGCATTCTTTATAATGAACAGGCCTTTGGTCTCTAGATCATATTATCTGATATGCTGATAAAAATAATAACCAAAAACATGCAAGGAAACAGAGCAGGCTAAAGGGAAGGAGCATACAGAACACAACATATCACCATGAAACACCATCCAAAGAGTTTAATATCGCAGTATGACCGGGTCACCTCCAGTCTCTGGAAAATCAGAACATGACAACATAAATCCAAGAACAAGTATTGCTAATAAATCTAAGAAAATCAAGAAAGCAGTGTATTACTGCAGCATAGCAAGTGCCATGTGCATATTTAAGAAACTGATAAAAGTAATGTTGGCAATTACAGACTCATTAATCTTACCTTAATAGCTGAAAGGCTTTACAAGAAATTTTGAAGGGGAGTATAATTAAATCCATAAAGGTAAAGGAAAAATTAAATAAAAGGCAATATAAGTTTACAAAGTTGTAAAACTCTGTGCCAAGCCAAATAAGTTTTTTTTCTTTTAAGCCTGGAAAACGAAGATTTAATTGGTCTGGAGTTCAGTGGAGCTAACACATAGCGATGAAAATGTAGGACTTGTATTACTTTCTAGTGTTAGATTTTAAAAGCTAAAAAGGAAAGAAACCAATGTGTTATGCTAGAATAATTTTGTTATTACCGTTCCGTAAGCATTTGGTTTAGTATTAATAACACTTCAATTATTGGCTTTTCCTTTATAGATACTTAATTTCTTTAATTTGTACTTTGCAAAGTTGGAAGATATCACCAGTACAGCATAGGATTAAAGAACTAGATGATACAGAAATTTGAAACAAGAGAAGGTTAAAATTTATAGTATTTAAAGGATAGTAGAACATTCTGCTATAAAGTGGTGGCTTATTATGCAGGTGCAGTCAGAATTCATGCAGTAAAGAATTACAGAAAGGTAATGAGGCTTTACAAAGGACAGGTTTCCCTCATCTCTTGAAATTTTCCTAATTATCAACATTCTTCTGAAAATATGAAAATCAGAAATTGCCACTGTGTCCAGTAATGTTTCTGTAAATGTCATATACAGGTGCAATTACAACTGATGGTCCTCTGCTTGTGTACAGGAATTATATTTGTTCAATCATCCACCACATCACACTGCAGCTGATGTTCAGCTGAACAGTGTCCTTGATGATCCTTAGATTCTTTGACTGTTTTCCAAATGACCATCCTGTAAAGGTGGCACAAATTTTGCTTCATGGACATAAGACTGTGCATTAATTTTTACTGAAACCCATTCTGGTCAGATTTGTCAATGTTAATGTACCAGCCAAATCAACTTGTAGAACTGTTACACAGAATTACACAGGATTAATAAGGTTGGAAAAGACCATGGAGATCATCAAGTCCAACTTTTACCTAGGTTAACAACCTACCCAACATCAGTCTAACATCTATACCATCTAAACCATTTAAACATCCAAACCATACCACTAAGTTCATCATCTAACCTAACCTTAAGCACATCCAGAGACGGTGACTCCACCACCTCGCTGGGAAGCCCATTCCAGTGAGGGATCACTCTCACTGTGAAAAAGTTCCTCCTGATATCCAATCTAAACCTCCCCTGACGCAGCCTAAGACTGTGTCCTCTCGTTCTGTCACTGGGAGCCTGAGAGAAGAGACCGACCCCCGCCTGCCTACAACCTCCTTTCAGGTAGTTATAGACAGCGATAAGGTCACCCCTGAGCCTCCTCTTCTTCAGGCTGTTCTATAGCTATGTAAATAGTCTCCCCTCACCAGTGTCAACATTTGAAGATTTTATAAACTGTGATTTTATCCCTCATCATCACTAAAGACTACTCTAGTGTGCTCCTGAGTGCTAGCAATAGCTTTATGGTAAAACTGAAAGCACCTTTAACTCCTACCGAAATAAAAAAAGCATCATTCATTTATCCAATTAAATGTGTATCAGTAATCAATTTATTAATTTATGAGTCGAAGTCACACAACTGAAGAACAATTCCCACACTGGTAGCAGTGTTGTAGAACCATGAATAGCAATACTGCTAATGAGTGGATTGTGTTTTCAGATGTGAGTTAATACGGTGCAGACCCCTAAAGACCATTTCTCCTGGAATCATCTTTCCTTGAAATGAGGATTCTTAGCTTGTGGCTGAATTCCTTGCACAAATGTGAGCATGTACACTAGTCAGCTCAAGGCTATCCATTTTCTTCAAAATCTTATCCTCAGACCTTGCAAACTCTGTATGTCTGTACTATCTTTGGAACCATTACCTTAAAATTCAGTAATTTCTTTTATCCACTGTGTTTGCTGATATAACTTTTTAAAAAGCACTATTTCCAGAAAATTACTTCTTTCTACCTTTCACAACTCAGATTTTTAAATTAAAAAAAAAAAAAATCCTAATGCTCTTAAAGAGAGATTAAGGATGTCAAAATCACCCTGATCCGATGGTTTGAAGCCAAAAAAATCTTTTTATACTGCTAAAATACCAGAGGCATTGCACAAATGAGCATGAAAATGTTTAATCTAAATTGCTCTTAAATTCTGACTACTTAGCAAACTATTTTCAGCTTATAATGTAAACATTCAGTGACACACTAGTAAAAAAAATTAGGGCAAATCTTCCTTTTATTTTTAACTCGCTTTGGAAAGTTTATTTCCATTTAAGAAAAAATAAGTAAATGATGTATCTTTGTGCCCAACTGTCCAGACGGATTTTTGTTTCACTTCACTTTGTTTATTTCTCTTTCATTAGACATATTTATGTTTAATAGAATCTTCCTTAAACAATAGTGGCTTGTGCTTAGAAGTGAGAGTTTATTCTCGTCATCACTGCGATCTGCAGCACAATGACCGCTGACTTTGATAGATACAGGGTTTAAAAGGATTTTGGTTGACCTTCATTAAATTTGTTACATGAACAGAGACCTGTTGTGTTTAACGCTAAACAAACATAAATGTAAGGAACAATTGTTATCCAGAAGATCTTGCAGTCTAATTACTCATTCACCACCTATTACAAATATTTACCTGCAAAGTAACACAGACTTTTTCCTTCCTAGATTTAAATTGCTACTAGCACTGAATTGCTGTATAAAGAATTAAACTATTGATGCCCTCACACTATTAACTCTCTATATATGAATTCAATATATTGAGGCGAGCCATAAAAGCGTAAACAGGGAAAGCACTGGAACAAAATAACCAAGGCTACATGACTTCAAATCAAAGAACTCTGAGTTTAAAATGTAGAGGCAACTGCCTCAGGGCAACTTCACACAAAACAACCAAATAATAGAATAAAATTACCATGGATCAGAAGTGGAAGAAAAATTCTGCAGCATTTTTGCTTTGATTGAGAATTGCATCACATGATGAGGATTTTTTTTCCAGTGGGTTGCAGTGGGTTTTCCAATGGTATCCTGTTTATTTGCTCATAGACAGTGTCAGGATAAACAAGCAAAAGGGGTGAACAAATGTCCTGATATTTGTTCTACACCTACGGGTTTTTTTAAACTGTGTATGCAGTTTTCATAAATAAAGTTTATATGTTTTACACACGAAGGAAATTCTAACTTCTTACAGGGAGATACGTATTTTCTATGGGCTGTTTTACAATATAATTTCTGAAGCAAGGTTCAAGCATTATTTTTCATTAAATGTGTCGTGTTTGGAGTACAACGCTGGAAAAATGATGTTCGGAAAATGTTACACATGTAGATTACACAGGTAGATTACTGCATCCACTAACCTACCAAATTATTTCTGTATGACACTGAGAAAGAAATGAGTATTATGCTACTTGCAGTAGGATTGCAGTAGTTAATGAAATGAGCTACTGCTATTTTGCATTTTTATATAGACATACACAATGACAGCCCTCCTCATAACAAGCATTTTTATGCTTACCTCAAGATCAACAGAAAGCCCTAGCATTAGCAAAAATTTGGCATACAGAGAACTCAGAGTCTATAGCTTCCTTCTTCCATGAGCTTCCTTGTTCTGTAATGTAATTCACTTAGAACAGAGATCAAGTGAATTTGAGGGGCAGACTCAAGGAAGCTTATACACTGCCCAAAATATTGAAAGACAGAGGATTCAACCTGACCGAACTAATTCTGGAAAATATGCTTTCAACAACAACAACAGCCAAAAAACAAACAAGTAAACAAAAAAGATGTACTAATTTATATCTTACTGTCTAAAGGTACATACTGTAGGTCAGAAGACAATGTAGAAATATCTTCTTGCATGTCTGAATGATTGGGATATACACTTTTCTTATCCGATTACATTAATGAGATACATATAGGCTAAAATATTTCAACCAACTAAACTCCATAAAAGGATCAAATGACCAAATGTATTGTCTCTAACATAAACTGAATTTTTCCAATTAAAAGTGCTGCAATCTTTCTTTGATTTTAATTGCATTACATGCTTTCTGAGCAATGACTTCCATTCCATTAAGGGACACTTTCAATTCAGATCTAGCTATAAATTTAAGTACTTAAAGATTCAGATTTCATGAAATTACAGATTAATTGAAATGTTTCACTAATAATTAGAAAGTCTAAAATATTCTTTTTCTGGTTTTACACTATAATTGCTAGAGTTTTTGCTAGTTTGTGAAAAGCTAATTCTAAAAGCATCTCTACTCTTGCTATGTTATATAGAACTTACTGGACTGTCATTACACAGCATTCAAGCACCAGGAGACAAAGGCCACCTCTTTTCAAAATATGGACTTGTACTACGCATATTATTCCCCTTGTGTACCTGTAATACAGGATATAAAAAAACAGTAAGCCAGCTCTGCTTTCCTTGAGAAAAATGCATGATGATGGCACCAGATATTTAAACATGTATGTATGTTAATATCCTAAATTGTGTACCACAGTGACAAAGGCAGACACAGTAATGGCCATTGAATTTACAAATGCAGAATATCAGCTGTAAATACATAATAGGGATGAGCCCTATTTTTTGTCTTTTTTTGGCTATGTGCAAGAAAAAAAACAGAGCAAATTTTAGTAGTCATTCCTGAACTAAAAATGCATGATTGAAGTTTTGAGAAAGCAGAAATAAGGATATCACTATTTTATATACATTTTTTAAGCACTTCCTCAATCCAATGAAAATCTGAAGGCAATTGATTCTTAAAGTATACGTCAATAAGGGAGAACTGTTGGGAGATTACTTATAAAGATTTCTAGCCCTCATTCTTGTAATCCAAGGTTATTGCTTGTATCATCATACTGACAGGTTTATCTTAATAAGAAATGTTTTGTGCTAGGAGAATTTATGTTTTTATGCTCAATTACAGTTTTATGTTGGAGGTATTAAGCAGGCAATAAAAAGACCCTGCCTTACATCTATTATTCATTTTTCACATCCACGGTCATGAAGGTAAGATACCCTTGACAGTGTCTTTCTCTTGTTTTTATTAAGCAAACAATTTGTATTAATTTTGCTTATCTCAAACTTTGCCATTTTCAGGTGGTAAAGTGGTAGATCATAAATTACATAATCCTACAAGAATGGTTCTTTCCCAGGAAGGCTTAAGCTAGAACTGGATAGCCATGGCATGAAGCATTGTATAAACGTAAAAGGAAATAAGCAGCCTCTGCCACAACGAGTTCATAATCTAAAGTCAACAAAACATGTAACAGGAAAACTTAAAATCCAAGCAGATTTCATTTGGAAAAATAGCATAATTTCTTTCTAAGCAAAATGAAGAATATAGCATCTGAGCATAATATACTAATTGCAAATTTATGAAATTATTCAAAAATAATAATAAAAATTTGGAAGGTCCCTGTATCTGAATTTTTTAAAAGTGAATACATGTTTTTCTTTCCCCAGCCTTGCCAATATGGTGCTGCTCATGCTGCTAATACAGATGAATAATGTGAGACAAAGCTCAACAATCACAGTTTGCTGCAGGTTAAAAAAAGAGCCACAATAATTATGTTCATTACCATGATGGGTTAGTTAGAGTCCAGTAAAAGCTCTAAATGTTCTTTGTGATCTCAATTAAATTGATACTAAGAAGACTGCCCAAGGAGAAATTTCAATGTTAACTTTTACTTCTGCACAACACTGAAATACTCTAAGGCAAAAACTGCCTAGGTCCCTATCCTTTATTTCAAGTGGCAGTCTCTGCATTAACTATGCTCTAATTTTTTAATTTATTGGGTTAACCTACAGGAATCACAGGAGAGAACCCACTACTGATCATTAGGTAACCTTTTGGTTTTTGTCAAAATATTCATTAATAGGAGACACAGAATCTTTCAGTAGTGTGGTGATACGTGTGGTTACTAAAAGTCCTGACAAGATAGCACAGTGAAACTCGAAGCCTGAAATAGGAACATTTACAGGAATAGAGTAAATCAACCATTCATAATTCCTCTGTAAATTATACTGCTTAGATTCCTTAAAGATGTAGCCAGTAACCAGGATGGATTAATGTAACAGCAAAGAAAAGTATACTTAGAAAAATCTGTTTATTTGAATGCTCACAATGCTACAGCCTCGTGATTTTTCTAGGTCCTAATTAACCATGGGACATTTTCACATAATAACTAATACAGGATATATTCTCATGGCTACGATGACATCTTGTGAGGGAGAAAATCCACCTTCAGCATTCGAAAACACCAAAATCCAAAAGCTCATTAAATCAAACATCTATCAGACTGAAGAGGTATTCAGTTATAGATGTACTTTGAAGCCACAAGTAGGTATAAATAAACAAACTCATTGTAGGAAGTATTATATTCTCATCTTAAAATCTGAGAATGATTATTATATGTCTTTAAATTAGTATTCGTCAGTCCACTGTATGGTTCTATGTAGGTTTTTTCCCCCGCTCCCGCAGATTTATTTCTGTGAAATAAAGCACAGTTTTGGACCAATAATTTTAGGAAATGGCATGGGGAATCAGACCAGTCCGCTCATTGTTAACATGACCTGATAACAGCAAGTAACATGAGAAGAATTTGAGTGTAGCCAGTGTGTGTGAAGAGAGTTTCCAAACCTGTCTCTCCTGAGAGGATGTTTGCCCCAAACCTGGTAATGCAAAGAAGAAATTAAGTCGTGGTTTGTTTAATGTGACCACCAGCTGGATTAAACAGTAGCCAAGGCTTACCAAGAGAGTAAAATTAAGAAAGAGTTTGGAAGGACATATTCAACAAGCATGAAAATTTCTGAATAGGTGGAAACCTTGGCATCAGCAGCTGTTAAAAGGAGAAGTTGCCTCACTGGCATTGCAATCCCAACCTGCCAAACGCCACCCCCATTTCCCTACAGGGAGGGGTCCAACAGCATGGGGTGGAACAAACAGGGACTCCTGGGGTGGTCTCTCAGCAGCACGTTGATCAGTGGATCGTAGGGAGCAGTGCAGCCACATGGGAATGGAAGGGGGAGATATAAATACAGGAACTGGCCCTCACACAAAGGAAGTGCTTGTAACCCACCATACACGGCCCCAGAGACAGGAGCATCCAGCTGCAAGGGGTTCGTGTGTGGTGAGATGAGAACTTCCTGGGAACTAGTACAGAAGAGTGTTCAGCTAATTTTAAGAACATGTCTACAGTCTTATGTTGTGGTTTATCTGTTCTATTGCTGACATTGATCCTGTAAGTGTAGTTCATTGACTGCCAGTTAACTACATCTCATTAATAAATCAGTAAACTACTTCGATCCTGATTCGATTTGGAAAAAATACACACAGTTGTTCCTTACAATGAGGCTATTCCATTTTGGTATGATTCCTATGAAAGCAAACATAATTTATTCTAAGAAAGCCAAGTGCCTGCCTTTCTTCCTAAATCATAGCTCACTTCTGAAATGGATGTGAGCATCAGGGCCAGACGGTGTAATGCATCACTATCTACACAGTGGTAGATCACAGACAAATGGGGAGAGGTATTGTGGGAAGTTTTCTGAAGGTGAAAAAACAATCCTCTCTAGCCTGTATGCCTGAAGTTAGAAATAAATCATTGTCTGTGCCAAGCAACAATGAGTTCTGAGGAAAATACTGCCTAGGTAACAGCCAGGGTCACTGCAAGCTTTGCTTAGCTACACAGGTGGTGGTCAGGAAAATTTGGCCTGGAGCATGCTGTTCACTTGACTCGAATCAGCCTTCAAAGGAAGCATTGCAAAGAACTTTATGCAAGTTTGAATGCGCTTTCCTAATTTCTGACTTCAAATATTATGTTGTTCTATATTACTGTTGTTCTAAATACACATTGTTTAGGATAAGTTTTGATTACAGATAGAGTGTGCAAGGTGTGACTTCACTGTGTATAAATTATACAGACTTGAAAATACATAATCATAATATTCTATTTATAATTATCTATGTTCTTTTTAGGTTACTTGTGTATCATTAATATAGCTAGAATTCCTACAAACTGTATTGAGAATAATGTAGTTAACAGGACAAGTGCACACAATTTGTTGCCTGGGATTTATCTCTATTATTTGGAGAGGTAAAGAAAATTTTTGAATTTTAAATACCTTATTATAATAATTGTGTGTTTAAAAATATATATTATTTAAAAACAAAGGCAAAAATAGAACATACTCTATAAGAGAAAGGTAATGCCTCTTTCTCCACCCCCTGTGGAGAAAAGGAAGTGGAATAGGAAGTGGCTGTAAAAAGACCTCAGAACTTTGTCCCACAAAAAATATTACAAGGATGACATAGTGTTTCCTGCGCAGTTTCTTTTCTTTAATCATTCAATATTTTGTAAGAAATTTGGGGGAAAGTAGTTACATCAAAATTTCAGCTCATTTCATGAGGCTAAAAATGCACTACCACATTTCTAAGTGCTCCCTCATCAGACTCCCATAACTGTCCCCCTGACAGATTCATTTTGTAAAATGTCCACACATCAACAGATAAACACTCCCAAGTTTCAGGATTTGAGCAACATACTCACATTATCAGCATTAAACTGTTTTGCATCATGCAGAACCACTAACAAAGTTCATAGTCCCAACAGCATTGTGATGTGAGCTCTGGTATAGCAGCATGAGCATTTTTGTTACCAGATACAAAAACTGTCAGGTCATGAAGGTTTGGATAAACACAGAACAGAGTTCCCTATAATTTTCACTGACCCTCCTACACTTTCTACAAAAGCAGTGTCTATGGACATAAATAAGGCAAAACTTTGGTCTCATATTTGTACACATTTTTTTTTGTCCAGGAGTCATACCTGTCAAGTTGTTCTATTTTGGAAGCAGAAAGTAGCACTCTAAAAGCCAATCTCCATCCTTGGAAATTCCTAAAGACTCATTCTCTCAGAGAGGGAAATGCAGAATGAAAGTTAGACATGGTTGCTTCCATTGTATACCAGGCATAGGAAATAGGTTTTTGTACAGTATCTATCACTGCAAGGTTTCATACCTCCTCCCTCCCTTGCAGAGTCTAGGCAGAAATTACCAGATTTTAAAACTGCAAGAATTTAGAGATGGAAGAAATTTTAGATATCTCATTTAGTCTACAAATAAATTGTCTCCCTCAAAAAAAAAACCAAACCCACACAAACCTATAAAAATATAAATATTATAAACCATTATGATCTCTTCCCCACTTATTTGAATGCAAAATGCTGCATTATGTGCTGAAAACAATACCATGACATAACAAGAGACGTGTCAGGGCTCAGAGTGTACTCCTCCTCCCTGCAGTGTGGCCATCTGTGCTTAAGGTCAGACCTCTAGTAAAAGAGATGTTTCAGAAGCCTCAGCTGCCTTGGAGATCCTCAAGAAAATGCTAGAAGCAGCTTCAGGAGCAGAGATTCCTCCAAGCAGCTATGCTGAGGAGCCTCAGCAGCGGTTCCACATTTCTGAAAGCTGCTTTTAAGCTGGGGCTCTCAGCTCATCACTGTCTAAGCTGTGCTTCTACAATGCAGCAGGCAAGACTCTTCGAGGCTGGCCATGCATTCCCTGCATTTGGACCCTGACTCTGACCCACTGACTGAAATCCCTGGCTTGACCTTTAACTTTCCTTATTACCATGGACTTCTCTAGTGATCTGGTCTGCTGGTTCAGCCATGGTCAATGTCAATGGACCTGCTCTATCCTCCCTATTTAGGTACTGTGGCACTGCTGCCTTGCCAGCTTCTGCCGGCCTTGTTATCATGCTTAACTTCCATCCTCCCTTGTCCTGGGGAGCAACCAGACAAAAAGTACTTGGAGCATGTTTAGTAGATTGAGATTTTCAAGGGACATAGGCAGGGAACATGTACCAGTTCATGAATTCCACAAGTTCTGGGAAGAAAAACATTTACAAAAGCTCTTCCTGGAGCTCCCAAAAGCAGACCATCTGCATCTGTCCAGAAACAAAGGTGCTGATATCCATGATGGTTTACCAACAAGAAACTAAGTGTCATTGATGCTGAGGGTTTTCAAGATTTGTTCTTTTGAATTAAGTACTCAAATGTTTCTTCAAGCAAACCCAAGAAATCCACACCTTTTCCTGTGTTTAGGGAAACATAGTTTATCCGAAGCCATATAAGAAGATAAGTGAATCTAGACCTTCCAGTAACTCAGCATGCTAATTTCTAAACAATCATTTACATATACATATATTTTGTGAAGTGTGAGAATGACAGTAGGAAAACTAAATGAAACAGTGGGCTGTTGACCTGGAAAATTGGAAAAATTAAATGTCAACAAAATGTTTCTTTTTTCTGAAGGAAAAGGATTATATCCCTGTACCAGTAAACACGACTGTGAGACCCTGCCTCCGAGGAATCCTTTTCCTTGCCTCTCAGGAAAGATTTGCTTCACAGCTGAAAGTGAGCACAGAGAGCACTGCCCTTGAGCCTTAGTACTGGAAAGCCTAGCAGAGAGTTTGGCAGTTTCTGAAAGGCTGCTGCAAAGAGATAGGACTAATCGGTTGTCCATATCCATGGGGTATAAAACGTGGTGTAAAGGAGTTTAATCACAACAAGAAGGACCCAGGTTAGACATTAGGGAAACCTTAAAAAATAGCAAGGATACAGGAATAGATAATCTCTGCTAGAGTAGATATTCTCAGGTGACTGGAGAATTTCAACAGAGAGATCAAAGAAACAATGAAGAAACACCTTTGTAGTTAACTGAAGAGAGACAGAGCAGGGAAAAGGGAATTGAAGACATGTTGAAGTCTCCTTTACCTCTGTTTTTTTTTTTGATTCATGATCTCTTGATTCTTACTTAGGAGCTGATAATGCTTATGTGATGAGCAATCACCCTATCTGTGTTTCCTTTGGGGAAAAAAAAAGTCCTAGTAATTGAAACCTGCTGATAATGCATCCAGCTGAGGAGGTTTTTATTTGAATATTCATAAAAAGATTCATATTCCTGCGTAACAGAAATACATATAGTGCTCTGTGAACAATTATACATTCAAATAAGAACCAAAAAGGAAAATCATTCCCTTACTAGATGTCAGAGAAACTGTCCAGTAAAGAAAACAACAAAAATAGTGGATAGAAGGAAATAAAACTCCCCTCCAAGAGATACACGTACAGAAAATTTTGATGTAGCAATTAAGAGAATGTAAGAACATCCATTACTCATAAACTAAAATCCCTAGTTTGGCCTTCTAAGCACAATGAAGGATTACACAAACGTGTAATGTGGTGAAGTGAAAGCACTTACCATTTGTTCTTCAAGTGTTGAGTTTAACAACTATTTTATCACAGTTTCAATAGTGCATAGCACATCAATAATACATTATTTTCCTAGTTTACCCGCTAAAACCAAGGGTATACATAAGGTGCATAAAATAAATGCAGATGTTACAAATGGAAGAACTGAATTTTACATCAGGATGTAAAATGCGATCATAGTGTGACAGAAAACAGACAAGATCAAAGACAGCACATCTGAAATTTTTCTTCATGTGGTATCTAGAGTCTGCCATCAAAACTGCCAACTGTGCTACTCTATCAGACATTGAACGCCATGGCAAACCATGAGCTGCACAGTCAGTCACACCATCACTTTTGTACCTGAATTAGATGAAAACCTAATGAATAATTGTATAGAATTATCCACATTTTACTTTCATTTTAAATATTGCAGGAAAACGGAATAGAGTTAACTTGTTCTTGGAGACACAAAGAAATGAACCTTACAATCAAAATTTACAGTGCTGAAACTAGCGAATAGTCTTCTGTTTTTAATATACCTGTCAGTAGTGAGCTAAAGGACATGCAAGGACACATCAGCCTGGGGCATAGCTGGCACTTCTTGCCATTCACAGCAGCTACATCCTGGCTCCCCAATATTTGTTTTTGTGCACCTTCTGGTGTTTGCAATTCTGGTTTTAAGTCTTAAATCCTACAATTGGCTTCATAGGCTACAGTGCAAAGACTTCCTCACTTCATACATTCTGCTGGATTTAGGACATGGAGTTCTTTGGTAACCGGGATAAATCACTAAAATATTGTTTCTTTTAATAGACTAAATCAAAATAGTAAAGACGTTAAAGCAAATACAATTTAAAAAAAAAAAAAGTTAAGCATTAATATGCACAACCTGATCTAACTAAAATTAAAGGAAGATATATCTTACTCAGATCTCTGATGGAAGATTATTCCATCTCTGAAATTTTTTGCCTCAAATCAACAGTATCCTGATCTTCAGACATATTCAACATGTTTCCATACAATCAAAATTACTGCATTCCTACCATCTCAAACAGGTGCACTATTCCAACAGAAAACTGTATAGCAAACTGGCTGATGCATCTAGTCAGTACTTTGCAGTAAACAGATGCAGCAATATTCTTCACACTTTGGAAACTGACAAATTTGCCATATCTGAAATCCTGGAGATATATTTCCTATCAGTCTTGCTAGTGGATTAACACAAGAGCACTGCAGCAGTGAAAATGTACTATTCTAAAATAAGTACAGGTAGTTCCAAATCTGTCAGAAAAGAAGGAAACATGCGTCTCAGAAATACTGTATGTCTTTCTGTCTTAAAAAGTCTTTGCTCCTGCTACAGTGCCCTTGGCCATGTAATGGCGTTTCCAGAAGCAGGTAACACAAAAAGACCAGACTGAGCTGTGTGACAGAGAGCTGCAGGAGATCCACCATTGTCCGCGTGCTCTCAGACGCGTGCTGGCCCTGCCTGAGCTCTGCTGTAGTCACGGCTTTGTGGGGTACCCTATGCACCCTCCCCTCACTTGTCATTCCAACTCCACCTTCAAACTTTTTTCCATTCTATTTTCATTTTGCTTACAACGGTGGGTTTTGTGATAAACTCTCTAGCCCCTTGGTAACTGAAGGGTTTAGTTAATGGCAGCGAGTTCACGTTCAGATTTGCTAACTCCCACCTCCCTTTTCTTTTGTGCCACATGGCACAAACCACCAGGATTATCAACTCAATGTCCCCCATCTGCTTCTCTGGTCATTTCAAACGGCTACACAGACAAACTAAGAAACTACCAGCTGAGCTGCTTTGAACATAAAGGCAAGTTCAAATGAAAACAGGCAAAGTCCCTGATCTTTATTGTGGTACACATATGGCACCCTCTGCTAAGACGTGGTTTTAGTCATGTGAGACCTCATGTATTTCATGCAGTTGTAGACACTCATGAGATTTTATTTCCCCTATATTTCATCCATCTGTAGAGCAGTTCAGACAGCCAGGACAAGTGATATAGCCACTTTTTTATACACAGTTTTGTCAGCTACAACTTCAAAACCTACTGGATCATAGGGAAAATCTAGAGAGAGGTTAGTCAAAACTTTGAATTCATACTTCTGTGTATTTTCAGAAGTATACCGTTTGTATAAAAGCGCAGGTTTTGCATTTCTAGTAAGAAGAGAAGAATTGTGGTTTGTTTTTTTTAAAAAATGTGCCCAACATATTTTACAAAAAAAAAAAAACTACTTTAAAGTAAAAATAAATACATTCTTTTTAGATACTATTATTACTTAAGAACTGAATGTAAATAATGCAGTATTAAGTTATTTCCTGATGAAGGATATTTTCTTCTGGTTTGAGGGAGATGAAAATGTTGTACTCCAGACAGATTCCTCTTAGACCCATTTTAAACAAGACAGAAAATTGTACTGTCAACAGCAGATCCCAAGCTTTCACAAGGTAAGTAACATTTTCTTCTCAAAGGAATTAATCAGCTGTATTGACATTCTTCTACCCTACAATATGAAGGATATTTAGGAACATGCTCTGGTATTGATATTCTTATAACAAGAATATGGTGCTCATTCACAGATACTATATATAACAGCAGCATTTTAATACAGTTAAGTCAATGTGCTTTAGGTTTCATACCCTAAATAGCTCTATTTTCAATACTAAAAGACATTTCTGTCTTCACTGTCAGTAACTTTTATGTTCTGTTAAACAAAATGTATTCCTTTTATCCAGGTTTTACACCAAAGGCTTTTTTGATTAAAGGATTTTGATTCTTTGTGCAAAGCATCTTGAAAGAGGTAAACTTTTTTTTCCCGTAAAATGCTGTGGGCTTTTGTGGTTTTGTACTTATTTTTTGAGGGCTTTTGTTTGTTTCTTTGTTGCTGGTTTTTTTTAATATATGCATAGATGCCTTTTGTAGCTTGCTTTCCTATACAGATTATGACATGAGATACAAATCTTTGAGTACTGTGTCCAGTTCTGGGCCCCTCAGTTTAAGAAAGATGTTGAGTTGCTGGAATGTGTCCAGAGAAGGGCAATGAGGATGGTGAAGGGGCTGGAGCACAAACCCTGTGAGGAACGGCTGAGGGAGCTGGGGTTGTTCAGCCTGGAGAAGAGGAGGCTCAGGGGTGACCTTATTGCTGTCTATAACTACCTGAAAGGAGGTTGGAGTCAGGCGGGGGTCGCTCTCTTCTCTCAGGCTCCCAGTGACAGGACAAGAGGACACAGTCTTAGGCTGCGTCAGGGGAGGTTTAGGCTGGATATCAGGAGAAACTTTTTCCCAAAGAGAGTGATTTCCCATTGGAATGGGTTTCCCAGGGAGGTGGTGGAGTCACCGTCCCTGGATGTATTTAAGGATAGGTTGGATGAACTTGGTGACATGGTTTAGATGGTTTAGATGATGGATTGGTGTTGGATAGGTTGTTACGTTAGGTAAAAGGTTGGATTTGATGATCTCTATGGTCTTTTCCAACCTTGTTAATTCTGTGTAATTCTGTGTGAAATCCAAAAAAGAAAGTGGAAATATGATCTGCTATAATAATTCACAATGGAAAACATGTTTGATGTGATACAAGAATACCTCTTGCTAAAAAGCTTCTGAAATAGTTTTGTAATTTTTACTATAAATTATGTGTTTCTTCAGGGCAAAGAAGGACATACAATAGTCTGTAACATATTTTTTTCCATAGTACAATAAATACAATAATCTGCACAGAAGGTACTCAAGAAAAATCTCACATCATGATGCTCTCAGCTATCATCTGAGCTTGAATGACTGAAAAGTAACCTTGCAACATTTGAAATGCTATTTTCTCAGAGTAATACCATTTTTCAGATTAAATGTTAAGGATTTGATAAATGATGACACACCTTGAACTGATTAAGAAATCAATTTCTCTTACAGCTTTTCCTTAAAAAAACAACAACTATAAACCCAAGAAACAAAATAAATATTTTCATTCAAGACTGGACAGAAATTGTTTATGAGTAAAGCTGAAATTATTAGCTTTATGATTGCAAACTGAGAAAGTAACTATTTAATAGTTTTTCTTTTTTGAGAAAGATCGGGTTTTTATCTGTAGCTGCAAACTACAGACAGGACGACAAAAAGCACTTAGATGCTGACCACCACTAATCAAATTAAGTAGCACTGTTAGTCATCATTATATAAGAAATAAACACATTAAGAGTTATCTTGTATTTATGGTTCTTTTACTGTATTTCTTTTAGTGATTTAAAATGATCATACAAAAAGATAGCAGAAGAGATAATACAAATGTTTCAGAGAGGACTTAGGAACTTCCAGTTGTAATCACTGCTGCTATGGAAGCAATGCCTTTCTCAGTGATGATATGGCTCTGACATTTGCATGACCACACACACCATCATTATATCTATCCTCTGTCGTGACATAAAACTCCAAAAACGTATTCACTATTAAGGAATATTTTGGAGATCTTACTCTTTTAGAACACAAAGAAGTCTCATTGCCTAGACAAACCAAGTAGGAAATGCATCATCCCAATTTCTTAGCAACATAATCACTGTGAATGTGTCTCATTTCACGTCCAGTCCCATTTCCCATAGTCCAGCTTTTTATAGCAATTCTTCACACAATGGAGAAACATTATAAAGCATCACATCATCTGCTCAGATATTCAGAGTTCCCATGGCAATCTGCCTGGGTGTCTAAAATGCCACTGAGATGGGTCATGCCCCACAGCAGATACTTCCAACAGAACCCCTGCACCAAAAGGATCACATGCATGAGTAGTAAAGATAGAACCATCAAAGACTGATCAATCTGCAAGTCTCTAATATAAAGAAACTTTTCTTAATAAAATTTTGGGCTCTATCTTCATTTTTCTTCATGCTGCAAATTAACAGATAATTTTAAATGTAGAATTCAGGTTGAAAACTATAGCTGTTGAAAAACTAGTTTTAAGGCCAGAAAAAATCCAGTAAGCTTAGTAGCCCTGTCCAAGAGTTTCAGAAGGCTTTCTTTAAATTCCCAGAAAGATCTGATTTGTTTCATATTTTATTCTTCAAAGCGCAAATCTTACATTAAGCAGAAAATGTGAGGACTTTAATGATGCACTCTTTTGTGGACCATACTTATTTCTACTACTGAAATGACTTACTTTTGTTTTAAACAAAATGGATGCTGATAAAATGGTCTCACATGCAGTCATGTAACAATTGTTTTGCCTTTGATTTTTTTTGCAGTACTAATTCTCAAACAGTGTTGAAGAGGTTCAGTTTGAGCTTCTACAAGATCTGTGTGCATAAAGTGGCTCCACTTAGCATAATGTTGTTGGCAGTGGGGGCTTTATTGTTTATTGAGAGCAGATTATTCATTACCAAATAATTATTTCTTTGAACATAATTGAAAACAGTACACAAGCCATTCAAAGCGTTTGTCCTCTCCCAGGTAAATTACAAGTGGGTGCAATTTGAGGAGAGTACAGTATTAGCTTTACTACTACTAATACATAAATTATTTACACATGCACAGACACATTTCCTAAAACTAGTAATGTTTTACAGTGACTGTATCTGCAGTATAGTATGCAATATTATATAAAAATAAACCTTGCAGTGAAATAGCCTGTATGCATAAAGCCCATTATCCTCTGTTCAGTGGTATAACATACATTCAACTTCCTCTAAAAGAAAACTTCAAGCTTTAGGGTTTTTTCCTAAGAATTACTTTCAAGATTTGCATTCTTACAGCAGAGCTGATGAAAATATGATTGCTTTTCATGACTCCTCCTCTGCTGCTGGGTAGACACATTAAAAAGACATAGCTGTCTATCTCAATGTACACATGCCATAGTAAAATGTGTGTTATTTACTGATAAAAACCACATGACAGCAGTTTAAAAACAGGATTTATTCCGTCAGTCAAATTAGGGAGGCAGAATATCCTCTATGCCAAGTGATTACTGTCTGGGTCTAAGTGTGGCAAACTGCCAGATCAATTATAATGGTAGAGAAGAGAAAATATGAAGATAGATTGGCTCAATTCTGAGCAGAAGCATCGCTAAAAAAGAAACCCAGGGACACTTTAATGCAACATCCAATTACTTAAAAGTGCATCTTCAGCCTACACTGCAGTTTTTGTTTATATGATTTCTTTCTACACAAAGTATTAAAACGGAAATTATCATAGAGTTGGACAAATCAGATGCAAATAAAATCCACACTGATATAATCTGTATGTTGATGCTTCTGAGATGTAAATTTCTGAATGTCAGTTTTTACAGAAAAAGCCTAGAAAATACCATGGGAAAACATTCTTAGAAGATACTCAATAAAATTTCAGATGCAATCACATTAATATAGTACTTTTTCCCCTTTGATCTGTAATTGATTTCAAGGGTGGGAAAGGAAGGAGGAAGGCTAATTTGCTCTTCACACCCAAAGTCTTCGGCTGGCATTCATTATTTTTTGGATAGTTTACCTTTCCCAGTTCTGGAAGAAAACAGCTAGTAGTGGAGCTGGTAGATTAAAGCCACCTAACACTTATCCGTCATGCTAGCTTTCTTCTCGCAAGAGGAATTTTATTTTTTTTTTAAAGTCAGATAAAAATGTGTTCTGTAAGTCTTTTCTTACTATTATATTTATTAATAATGGAATTCATCCTCTCAATTGTACATCTTTACTTCAGGTCCCTAAAACTGATGTAAGAAACAGGAGTTTCCAAGAAGATGACCAACAGTTTAGGATTCTAGAGGATAAATTTATCAGCTCTGTGGTCTGATCCATCTTCAGATGAAGCCTGAAAGTCATTGAGCCAATTCTAATAAAAGGTGTTAAGGTTAATGCTTCACAAATGGTGCAAAATTAGCATCTGATCATTATTTCATAGTGTAAAATGACATGGCTTGGAATGAGATACATCTAAGGCCCTGCAGCCTTCACCATCATAAATAGTATCTGGCCAAATTAAAAATGAGTATCTAAAAATGGGTATAATACAGTAATATGAACTAAAAAAGAAACTTACAGGATTTCATTGTGGAATAATTACATGATGTTGTTTATACATGAAGCAACTAGATTTCTAGTTTACACAACTTTGGAATGAATTAAACTTTGGAGAGGTACAGAAATGTGACACTGTGAAGTTCGAGATATTGGCAACAGAGCAAAATGAAAACTGGATCCATTATTTTGTACCCTGCTGCAAGATGACTGCTAAAAGGATGCACAATATAGGGTCTTAAAGATATGTTTCACTAGACTTTGGAGAAGATTTATGATGAAAAAGGAACAAAACAAGTTCTCTACTGAGACTCAGAAATGGTAAAAAAGCAAAAAAGATAATAGTATGAGAGCCTTAACATTTTCAAATCATTAAGAATTGTTCATCTTTCAGATGTTCTAACAGTACAGAGATTTAAAATGATCAATATGGTAATAAGAATTTCAAAATAAGCACAGAAGAATCTAATGCTAAGCACTGTCAGCTTGTACTCCATTTGCCATTTTTTAATACACCATTATGAAAATGTATTGATCATCCTCAAATCTATCTTAACAATGCAAAGTGTTCAAAAGAAAATTACAATTTTATACAATATATATAACTGGTCAACTGATGGCTTCAAATCAGGAATCATCGTACTCTGAAGTACTCTTGGTTAGGGGGCCATTTAAAATTGCATAAGAAACTGGAGGCAAAATACCATTCAGTTAATATTTGCTCTGAGCAACCGCTCTGTTTCAATCCAGCCTGACAATGTGAGGAAATTGTATTTTTATTTTAAACATATAAGCAGGTGAATACAACTCCCTCTACTTCCACTTTATAACTGTAGTACATAAAATAAAAAAGGCCAATGCTACGATACTGTCATTGGTCTGAGTGTCATTCCTTTCAAAAAGATATTGAAAAAAAGATTAAGAGAATGAGCTGTGTGAATAATTAAAAATTAGAAATAACCTCCACTGCAATTAGACAACCAAGCTGCAATCTATGGGCTGACTTTTTTTATCCATGAAGACTTTAAAATTGATCCAACTGTCAATAAAGGAAGACTAGAATTTAGACACACACACACATATATATAAAAAATACATATATATATATATATAATTATTTTTCTTTTAAGGACAATTAACCACTGAAATAATTTACCCACGTACTTAAGGGATACTTCATGATTTGAAGATCAGACACCTTTCTTGAAGAGATGCTGTCATCTAGACAGAAGGTTTGGGCATAAACCAGAAACTAGTAAACAGCATCCTTTGACCTCTGTTCAATGTATCGACTCCGATGACCTCTAATTGTCCCATGCTGGTATAAAAATCTGTGCATTTTAAATGGTTCCACACATTATCATTTCTTCTTTTGAATGTATCTCAGGATCCAGAATGACGACTCTTCTCTTAGACTGCCTTAGCACTATCACTTATCATGAAGTTCTCTCTCTCAAAAGGAATTTCATTTCCCTTTGTCAAGAAAAATTCCAGATATATTTCTCAGAGTGTGCAACTTTAGCTGATCTAATAATTAAGTTAAATTCAGCACAGCAACTTCTAAACCAACTCATGCTTAAAAAAGATGTCTCACACTTTAGGCCAATAGTGGAACATGCATGTGCAGAAGCTGAGGATAACCGTCTGCTTTCTAAGACAAGTAGGAACAAGCAATCGTCTGAAGTATCTGATAAAGTCCCAAGCTCCTGCCCCTGTGAGTCAGAAACACGCTAACACTGATGGTTTGTATTCTGATCACAGGGGAGACCCTAACTGGCTCTAAACATAACCACAGAATCTGTCTGCACTTTGTTCACAGACTGAAAAATCTATACTTTCTGTATTATTCGTCTGACTCCCTCGGTTCTGCCTCTACCTAAATCACTCGAAGAGTACAGCCAGGCATAGTGCAGGCACATAAATCCCAGTGGTTGATCAGACCAGCACAGCACTTCCTATACCTACAGATGAGGTGTCCCTGCAACACTAAGGATACATATTTGAACATTCACACAGGAAATGCTGTATTTAAGGTCACATGCATGTTTTTAGGTGTATCTACTTATGTGTCAGATTTACAGGTTAGATAAGCTCTTTAATTATAAGATCACACCATAGTTCAAATATCAGTCAAATTACTCATGATGATTTTAATGTTGCATCCATACATTCCTGAAATTTAGTTTATATAGAACTATGACTAATATATGACAGTTTTATCAAGTCTTATACACTACGGTGAACCGTTCAGTCTTCCATGGGAACAAACACAAAAAGAAATTATTTGAGAAACAGCATTGTTTCTTAGTGTAAGAACTCAAATTGTACTTAATACAGTAATTCAAATATCTAGACATCTGCTGTAATACTACTTTAGATTTCTTCTACAGCACCAGGTTGCTCACTGATTCATTTCAGTCAATTAGTTAGCCTTTTAAAACTGTATCAATATCTGAAATGAAATGTGTTGCTATGGATACTAGGCAGATTTCTGTCTAATTGAAACAATTAATGTAATTGTCAAGTACTAATAATTACTGAAGCACTGACTTGGTAGGAAATTTTTCCCCTTTCTGGAAATTGCATTTTTATCTATTACATTTGCGTAATTCAGACAACTGACACTTCTAAGAGTTGTTCCAAGCTAGATGAAAAGAAAAAAAAAAAGAGCATTCTTCAATAGCCAGAAAAAAAACCCCTAAAAGCCTGAAAAAAAAAGACTACTGAAACCCCAAGTCTTTTCTGCAAGCCAAAATGCCAATAATTTTGCCATTGACTTTTCACAGAGAGCCTGTGTTGAAGCAAGGGGAAAACTGGCATATGTGTGCCTTTTTAAGTTCTACAATGAAATAATAAATGCACTCCCTGTTCTGCTAACTCTCACCGTCAGTACTACTATCATAATAATCCTTGATCAAAAGATCTCAGGGTACCACTACAGCTTACAGCAGGTGATACAGCAAGTCAGTAGCTCTGCAAAGAAACTTGCTTTGAATAGCAGACACAGAAATGCTAATTGCATTAGTAACCTAATACAGTCACATGAATTTTAGAATTGTAATACTGTCCCATGAATTATAGAGCACAAAAATATTAGAGACTACTTCTCATTTATTTGTAACTACTCAATTTTTCATTTACTTCAGGGGGTTAAAGATATTTTTCTCCCTGAAACTGAAGACAGCAAAACATATAATGAACAGATTTCCTCTTCAGATAATATTATTATCCCACCTGCTCACAGCTAACATGTCCAATTTTCCCTAGCCCTACCAACTACGCCTCTTTGATGCTCCCACTTGTCTTCAGTCAGTTGAATCAATCTCTAACTACTTGGTAGCTGACCCTAATAATACAGAATCACAAACTTAGAGAGTTTAGTTTGAATATGACCTCCAGTGGTTACAAAGAAAAACTTCCATCACAAAGCAGGGATAACTTCAAAGTCAGTGGAGGTAGCTTAGAGCTTTATCCATTGATGGAGATTCTACAACTATAACCTACAGGAGCAATCAATCAAGATCCTTGCCATCCACACTGGAGTTTTTTGCCCTCTGTATGTAACATAATTGGTTCCCATATTCTCACATAGTATAAGGTGGCTCAGCAAAGCAGACTATTCCTTTTTGTGTCCATTGTAGCAATAATTGTTCTCGGCACAAACCCTGGGGTTCCACCTGTCAGAAGGGACAACCTGACTGTCCCATCTGTTCTCCTATTCAACAGCTGACTGAGCATTTCACTACTCAGTCAGAACTCAATGGTTTAGGGAAAAAAACTCCTTATGCAACTCCACATCATTTGCTTTTTTTCACTTCATTTTTCCCTTACCTCCTTCAACATAAAAAATGAGTGCAGTTTTCTTTCACTGTGGTTTCACATTAACTCTTCTAAATAGATTTTTTCCTTCATATATTTTCCACAGTTTTAGTATTTTCATAGGTTAACCACACAGCCAGTCACAGAATCACAGAATCTTCCAGGCTGGAAGGGCCTACAAGGATCATCAAGTCCAGCTACAGTTCGTTCAACTTGATTTCCAGGGAAAAATGTATTCGGGTAATTATGCTGGGTTGGGCCGGGATACAGTTAATTTTCTTCACAGGAGCTGGTAAGGGGCTCTGTTTTGGATTTGTGCTGGAAATGGTGTTGATAACAAAGGGATATTTTTGTTATTGCTGAGCAGGGCTTACATAGAGTCAAGGCCTTTCCTGACCCTCACACCATCCCACCAGCAAGTGGGCTGGAGTGTACAAGGAGTTGTGCACAAGGAGAGGACACAGCCAGAACACCTGACTCCAACTAACCTAGTGTTGCTTCACATACAGACCTGGGAGAAGGAGGAAGGGTTTGGAGCGATGGAGTTTGTCTTCCCAAGTGACCATTACATGTGATGGAGCCTGGTTTTCCTAGGGATGACTGAACACCTGCCTGCCCATGAGAAGCAGTGAATTATGTCCTTTTTTTGCTTTGCTTGTTTCCATGGCTTTTCCTTTACTTACTAAAATGCCTTTATCTCAACACACAACTTTTCTCACTTATACTTTTCTGACTCTCTCCACCATCCCACAGTGGAAGGGGAAGAAAATGAGCAACTATGTGGGGTTAGTTGTCGGCTGGTGTTAAAACGCAACAGTAATATAAATTTCTACCGGTGGATGTTTAACTATGTCTCCTGTAAGATCTACAAAAGCTTGTCACCAGACTAATTCCTTAGCAGATGAACAAATAAATCAACATTCTTTATAATTACATCCTTTAAGTCAGAGCTATGATTTATTTCAGTTCCAGGATCAGCTGCTCTTCCTTGTGTACTAGCTTGTAATTTGGACATTCTAGTGACCCCTCATGAGGCAAAAACATACCTTGTATTTTACCAGCCGTTTACCAAAAGGATAGTCTACTTTTCAAGCTGTGCAGTGATCCAAAAAGGATTTCACTAAAATTCCAGTTGTTATATGAGAAATATAAACTTACTAGTACTGAAAAATGAATATTTGCATGACTACCAGCATTTGAATGAAATGTCAAGCTGTCTTCAATGCATACAGATTCACAGACCATGCCAGTCATGATGCTAAGCAAGTTATTTGGGGGACTGCCAGAAAATCTTAAGGACACAAGCTCGCTGTAGGAGGAATGCCATACCAACAACTACACACTAAAACATAAAATAACTCACTTGTTAAAAAGATGTGAGAAGTTAACAGGTAATTTAAGTTGAATGCATTATTCTGAAGTAATATTCCCATAAAGCAAAGTCTCTAGGGATCCATTTGGAAAAACATACTATAGGTATAATGAGTGCATACTACGTGCACTTTTCCACCAAATGATATCTAACTCCTCCTTTAATGCCAAAACTACCCTTCTTACTAACATTCATAGTAAAAAAATATACTTTCCTCTTTAAAAAAAAAAAGATTATTTCTAAGAAACAAAAATACCTTCTTCAACAGACAATTACTGGTGACATTGACTACTCTTGTCTTCTCCATAAAGGTATGTTTGGGTGCTATCATAAAGAGAATAATTGAAGGCAGTACAAACATTCCAGAGAATTAAACACAAAATTCTACTAAAATCAATGGATTTGCATGATTTTCTACCAAGTAAGATCATGGCCCAGCAGCATGGAATATTTGTGTACCAGGAAAGCAGAAATTACTTCCTAAATTGTTTGAAAGTCTGAAGGGAGAAGTATGAAGGACTGTATAAGGAAACCCAATGCATTACTTGGTATCTTTTTCACATGCCATCATTCAGTATTTGAAATTACTTTTGGTTCAATTACTTCACTCTCCCATTTACCAGCTGAGATGCAGTAAAGGGCTTTATATTTGAATTCCAGCTCAGTAATTGAACTAATTCATCAGTCTTAAGAAGCCAAGAGCTTTGTCCTCCAATCTCCTTCCCCTCAAACCCATCAACCATGCTAATATAAGTGAATACAGCTCACTGATTGTGGAACCCTGAACATATTTGTTTTCCTTACTATATAACTGACATGTTTCCCTTCCTTTTCTATTTTTGGTGTGGTTTTGTTTTGCTTTACTTTATATCCTCTATATCATTTTATAATTACTAATTACAGCAGAAAGTCTGGACTTCACAAAGGACAAACTTCCTCGCCAGCTTCAAAAATTATTTCAAAGACTGATATGCTGGTTCAGCAGTGCTTTGTCACACAAAATAACTCTATTTATTGTCTTCCTCTCTACAGGGAAAGCATTCTTCAGCATTATCCCTCACTGCATGTGTCAAGATCTATGAACTCTGTGAAAAAAATCCACTATTTAAGTCAAAACAGGTATCCATTATGTAAACAATCCTCTGAAATTAGGAAACTGTAAGACCCTCAAATTATTAGTTTGCTACGTCACTGTCTGATTGAGTAGGCAGCATTTCTATTCATGTATCTTCAGGAGAACGGTTTTCACCATCGTCTATTTGCCGCATTGATCATCTCTCCATTCTGGAACTTTAGGGGACCAGATTGTTCCCCTTTATGTGAATGGAGCAATGTTCTTCTACATTCACCTTTTTCCTTAGCTTGCAAAAAGAAAGTGTTTCTTTCCTGCATATTAAGTTCTGTTTTCCCACTGCATCCCCAAGTTGAAAAAACTAAAAGAAAGAAGCCTCCATCAACTGTACGAAAGAAGCCTCCATAAGCATAGCAGAATGGAGCTGCTGATTATTGTATACAGAGAAATCTATTTAACTTCTTTAACTTTTCCTGAATTCCAGCAGGTTACACAATGTTTTTACATCCTAAGTGTAGACTTCATAAGGGGAGATGAGGCAAAGATGTTTTACCACTGCCCTATGATTAGGTGATTTAGATGTTTCTTACAATGTTCAGGGATAGAGCTCATTTAGATCTACAGATTTAATATCCTGACAGATGATTTACAATAAAAAATAGCTGTTTTTTTCTTGAAGATTTTATAAAACATGATAAAAATAACAAAACCAGTACTGGCCATTGCTAAAATGTGGGTTTTGTTGAGGTAAACCAACTAAAACTATTTTTTGTCCTTTCTTCCATCTAGTAACTTTTGAGTTCATTGGTTTGAAAACTAGTTCCAAAAGAGAAATACCAAAATATATAATTCCTAAAGTTTAGTGAAACCTGAAACATGTGTAGATCAGAAGACATCAAATTCAAGACATACCTGGACACTTTCTGTGCGGAAAATCAAAGAGAAGGTGGATATTATGCATTCTACTGGGTAGAAGCCTCCTTCTACAAGCAAGTTGTGAAAACTACTGAGACAAAATATGAAAAGAGATGTCACAACTGTGGTAAAACTAAAGCAATTTGTCTTTCTTCTGAATCTCAAGACAGTTGCCATAGATTTGTTTTACCACAGGAAAACAAAATAGTAAAACACCCAAACAACACACAAAAACTAGTAAACAGAAGACCATAACTAAGTCATGTGAGAGCAGGTTCCATGCTGTGAGCTGTGGTTGCATTGGAACTTCAATTATCAGCTAGCATTGAAACAGCTCCTTTCCCTTTCCCCTGTCCTCATTTCATGTATTCCTAGAAGTCCTTTTCAAGACTGCAGACACAAGTACCAACCACACAACTCTGAACTGAAAGACTGTGTCAAAAGCTTCTTAAATTATATATATAGTCATATAGTTATGACTGACATTGCATATGCATTTCAGTGTAAGGTAGATAGGTTAACTGCAGCGTTTTTGGAAGTGGGTTAAGGTCTAGATGCAACTCCAGCTGACATATGGTAAATAACATCCCTTGGCTCAGGCCCCAGACAATTCTTCTGTAGCTCCACTCATCAAAGCACTGTCTGCTGCAAAACAATTTTTTAATGGGAAAAAAAATGCATGATCTTTTTCACTGGCAATTCTGATGTGAAAAACTTCTTACATGAATGACACATTTCAGTGCCATTGATTAAAATAGGTATTATTTTGGTCCAAGTTATTCCTTGTATGGTGTGCACAGGTCACAACCAGGATAGAAGCCAAACTCACAGAACTGAAGTCCTGATATAAGCCTGAGGTTGTTTCTGAATGATGCTGAGCAGATGATCCTCATCTCATTTCTATGTTGGCTTTTCTGTTTGATCCTAGGTCATCACACCTCCAAATGGCAACACATGTTGCTTTGAAGGGAGTTGGGAGGCAAGCAGGTGTGGTAATATATTAATTAATTACGACAATTACAGATTAGTTCTGGAGATCTCCCCTTGCATTATATCAGGTGGAAAGCAAAATTAAAGTAGTTAATAATAGTATATTGACAATTAAAAAAATACTTTTTAAAATTAAAAAAAGGAAACTCTGTTAAATACAAATACCCTAAGATATGCTGGATGACAAATATTTCTAAACATCTGACATATCACAGAAACCTTGAGTTGATAGTTAGCAGAGATAGTTACAGACATTAAATTTTAAAGTCTACAAAATCGAGATCCAATTTAGGTAAGAATTTAAGCTGGTATTGATGCCTTAAGAGGTATGCTTAATATTTTGAAGAATTCACTTTAGCTAGGTGTCTGGTTAACCTGGAATATTAGCGGCCAGAAGAGCCTATGTTCCAGGATGTTTGCATTCTTGTGTATAGATAAGTAGAATAGTAAGTCCAAACATAGAGCTGGGCTTCGAGTCCTACAAGGGGCTGAACTGGGGTGGAGATAGGTAACAAGGGACCGTCCTGTTGGATGTTTAGGGGACATGGAAGTAAGATGGACTTTAGTTGGACAGTATTGGAGGAGAGCACTCTGAAAGTTATAAAAATGGAAAGATTGTTATGCTTTCTATCTTTGGATCATCAGACATTGCCAGTAAAGCTGCACTCTCCCCTTCATTCCGTGTTTCTCAAGTTTTTATCTGTCACTCTTCAGGCAACAGTATTTTATTGGAATGCATTCAATTTTCATGCGGCTCAGGCGTATGTTGGCCTGTTTAGCAATGTTTGCCTGGATTTCTATTTTACATCAGAATTACAGAAGATTAAATACATAAAATCTTAAGAATTCTATATATGTATTATTTAATCATAGTAAAAAGAAATACTTTAAGTGCTCTGATATGGTGCACATTTAATCCAGCATTTGAGAAGATGATGACTGCAATAAGAACTGGATCAGGTCATGGATCAGCAATATATGTCAAATACTGTCTTCTCCTAACTTGTTATTAAGTACCTACATTTACAGAAGAGAACCACACATTTCAGTAGACTATTCTACTACTCAGAGATTAAGTGCCTACTCTTAATAACTCACCTAAACTTTCATTTCTTAGCTTCAGGCTACTGCTTCACTCCAGAAAATGAATAATTAACTTTTTAGATTTTTATGTGTTCTCTCCTAGACTACTTTAATTTAGGTACTTTGGTTCCACATCTCTTCTTTGAAAAACCTTAGTTTTGTTTTTAAGTTTCTTAGTGTTTTCTTCAGTTTTATTTTGCTCTTTCTAAAGTATGGATACCATGGAATCAATATAATGCAATTAATATGCAGTATATTATCTGTTCTCTATCTTCATCTGACTCTTTGTGTTCTTCATTGTCTTTTATCCCTCATTTTTGAATGATGAAATTTCTTCTGAGGTGTAAGAACTACACTTTTTAAATAAGAATGGAAACCACTGTACAGCTAACTCTGAAATGTAACAAATGTCTCTTTAAAGAATGAAGGCAGCTTTTAAATAGCATCAAGGAATATTACTATATAACATTTCACATCAAATAGACACTAGCCTATCCAGTTTCTAGAAAGCCTACTCAAATTACTTAGCACTGAGCAACATCATATGGCAAAATCAGTATATTCTTACTGAGATATCTGTCATTACAATGCAGAATATATATTTTAAGGGAGCTTATTGTTACTAAATTGGTAAAAAATATTAAAAGGACATATTTTAAATACTGACGGCAACAAATGCTAATTCAATTTAAAAAAGGTGTTACAAGACTTCTGAATATCAAAAGTAGCAGGAAATGTGGCCTCTTACATCAAGCATTAACTGCCTTTAATCAGGTTATTTTAAGCCTTCTATAGGACAACCAGAGTGAAGGTTACTCTATTTGTTTTTTCAAAGGTTAGTGACATCTCATGCAAAATGTTCACCCCTTATGAGAGACTGGGGGGACCTGGGGCTGTTTAGTCTAGAAAAGCAACGACTGAGAGAGGATCCCATTAATACATGGAAATATCTCAAATGTAGCTGTCAAGAAGATGGTGCCAGACTCTTTTCAGTGGTGCTCAGAGACAGCACAGCAAGTAATGTACATTATGAAACACCTCAACATGATGAAGAACTTCTTTACGTTAAGGGTGGCGGAGCACTGGGACAGGCAGCCCAGGGAAGTGGTGGGGTGTCTCTCTGGAGACATTCAGACCCCCTCTGGACACGTTCCTGTGTCACCTGCTCAAGGCGACCCTGCCTTGGCAGGGGGAGTTGGACTAGATGGTCTCCAGGGGTCCCTTCCAACCCTAACAATTCTGTAATTCTGTGAAAATGGGTACTTCTTAGCCCTTCCAAGTCCAGTTCCTTTTCTCTTATGAAATCTCCTTAATGCAAAATTTACCAAGAGATGTTACCATAAAGGCAAAGAGCAAAACCAAAATCAAATAGAAATATTTTCCTCCATTTTATATCAACAGTGGTGTCTCCACGGCTACCATTCTCCTTACTGGAAAAATACTTATGGAAAATTTAAAGACCAATGACTTCCAAAATAGGTTTTCAAAGCATTTTCTGATCTTGATGACAGTCTTCCCACTCTGAATTTCTATCTACAATTAGTTGGTCCAAATCAAGATAAAATTAAGTAATTTTCTTTGCTTTGGGCACTTTAAAAAAAAAATCTCTTCCAAAGAAGGTCTCAGGTATGATCCTGAAACCGTTCTATTTGCAGAATCAATAGGGACTGTAACAAAAATTGCAGGATTACTCTGAAGCATATACTGAAATGAAAATACAGGCCAATGGGACATACAAGACCTCAGAACAATAGATGAACTTCATGATGACATCTCAAAACTAAATAAAACAGTTATCCAGGTTCAAAAAGAATTATTTTAAAATATAAAATAAAACCATGTAAATGCCAATCAACTAAAGTACCTCAACTTCAAGAACTGTGAGAAAAAATACCAAGGTAAGCCTTTCAAAGACAAACATTTGATCAACTAAGAATTGGGGAAATCAAATACAGTAAAATACAACAAACAATTTGCCAGTGGTCCAAATTAGGTGAAATAATGTACAAAATGACATTTTTACATAATAGGACAGTTGGCTGTTGGGCAGGAACTTTATTCCTCATTTCCACATCTACTATTTTGAGAAATATATTTTTTACCAATCTCTCATTTCATACACACTCTGCACTCAGCCTTCTACATGAAGCAATAGCAGTTTGGCACTTACATACTTATGGCCTTAAAACATAACTTTTTAGTGCTGTGAGATGTTTTATTCACAAAATAAATTTACATATTCCCTACATCTTCTAAGAGGTTTGATATGAAATTATTCCTTAGGATGGGATGAAAGAGATTAGTATGTATTCATTATAAAATAGTTACATGCTTAAATGGTGCTTCTCAAAAAGCGCATTTTTTTCCTGCCAAGACTTATTTATATATACAGCAACTCATACTACTTCTGTGTATGATGCACACATTAAATATCAATTTAAGAACAGATTTTAAGAGCTTTTGGAATTCAAAAGCCATGTGTGATGTTCAAAGACATATGTCATGTAGGTATATAATTGGAAAAGCCAGACATCCAGAAATATTGACTGTATCTTCAGTAGACTTTCCAACATAGTTCTCTATTGAGATCATAAATTATGTCAAAGCATTTTGCAAATACTAATTAAATGTAGGTTTGCCCATTTTACTGATGCAGAAGCACAGAGGGATTAGATAAACAACAAGACAGAACTCAGCATCACAGCCAAGAAATGGTCCCAAAGCTCCTGACTTTCAACCACTAAGAAATGTTTTTCTCCACATCATGTTCAAACACAAACGACAGCAGACCTTTTCAGAATTGCTGCAAATGTAGCATTTAAAAATTATTTTGACTACTTTATTTTTAATTATATTTTATATAAATTATAAAAAATATTATCAGGTTCTATATAATGTAATCCTGTGTTTCTTTCTAGTAATAAAATGAAACACTTTAACTTTTAAATATTTTGAAATTTAGGTGTGTGTTTAGGTTTCAGACACCAGAACCTGTTGCAAGCACAAATTAAAATTTAATTAAATTACTTTAATAGGAATTTTGAGTGTTCTGCACGCATAGTTTAGAATTGTACAGTTTTATAACAAGGGTGAAGTGATCAAATGGCTTGACTTTCATAGTTACCATTACATTAAATAGATTTTTAATTACACCATGAGTTCCAGAGAGAAAACTACATTTAATGAACATATGACCCAAAGTCTTTCAAATTTACTGAACTGTGGGAAGTTTGGCACATAACATGCCAAATGCAAGTGGGACAGCGAAAAAGGAGGGCGAAGTGGAGCATGTTGAGAATTCATGTAAAATTTTATTTAAGCTGTTAATTCAGCCCCAGTATGGGCCAATAGTGAGGAACACAACTGTACCAAAAGTCAATAGCAGCTGTTCTTTGAATGCCTTTTTTAATTTTTTTTTTTTATGATCAGAGTAGACTTGCCTGGCTAGAGAAAAACAGTTATATCCTCGTGAGCTCCCTGTATTAACCAATGCAGATCTGTACTTTTAAAGGATAGAGCCTGGCTGTGTAGAATCTGGTCTTTTATGGAGCTCTCTCTAGCTATACAGTCTATTTGGAAAAAGGTAGGAATAGATAAGCATTGGGCAAAAGGAAGAAGCTCACCAAAGTCTGCAACATGATAGCTTAGTAAGATCCACTAGATGGAAAAGACTTCTCTCATTGCAAATAACTATAGAGTTGAGCTCACTGAGGGAAAGCAAGGCACTAGGCTTCAGCAGACTCATTATTTTTGATTTGTCATCAGTAATAATATTGCTTCATATTTTGAAAATTTACCAAAAAAAACCCCAAACCAACAAACCCAAAAAAACCCAACCAACCAACCATAAAAAAAAACCGAAACAAAAAAAAACCAACACCAAAAAACTAAATGGAAAAACAAAACATGAAAAAACTTAAGAAATTGTGAAAGTAATGTTAATAAGCCCTGAAACAGGACTTTCTATCATAACAACTGATGTTGTATCATAGTTGTGCCATTAAATGATCTTTGGTCACTACAGATAGGCTGAAAGACCTATGTTAGTGCAAGAATTAACATATATTGTTCACAAGTACTTGTCTTGCTGTCACTAAGAAATCATTTATAAGAGTTAGTCTCCCAACTTTTTTCTGTTCTGGTGCATATCCATCCTTTTAAGGCATCCTCAGATAAGTAGCAAAATAAATCTGAATTAGAGTTTACCTTCTATGATGAATTTCCAGACAACTCACATTATAAGAGCCTGTGACCAAAACTGAGTGATTACAGAGAAAAGGATTTCCAAAAATACACGTGCTGTCAGAGACAAACAGCAATCTCTGCAATTTAGTGTTTCCCTGGAGTAAACATTCTTTTGCATGAATTTGTAGCTCCCCCTCTCAAGTATGCAAAGGAGCTGCCTGCCCCTGAATTGTGCTGTCAACCTAATCCTACAAAAGCAGAAATGGAATCCATGTATACACTGAGATCCTGGACACCAGGTAATTGCTTCAAACTTTTTGAAAGACAAATCAGTTTAAGATGTGTGAGAGATAAGTGAACGTACATCCATCATGATTTTGCTATCATTTTTCTTTCTGATATAAATATTTACAAGGATGAAAAAAGCAATCTCATTAAATTTAATGTCAAGTATATTTTGAAGATATTCTTGATCTATATTAGGTGCTTTGAGAAACTGGAGAGAGAATACTTCTGATTTTCTATCTGGGCTTATCCTTATGGCCAAGATGGTACACAAAGAAAGATACTATCTCCCTTCAGGCAAACTTAAAGATGATACATGGGGATGAATATGGGATTGCCATGTGGAAATGGAGATGCTCGTCTCCCTAAGTCTGCATGCCCATGAAGAAAGTATTCTGGCAGGCCAAGCCTTCCCTGCTGTGAGAGGGACTGACCTGCTCTACAGCCCTAGCAGCCTGAAAATGCTGTCAGGCAACATCCCAGGCAGGTGTCTCCTTCATTCTTTGAAAATCTATGTGTGTTTAGTTGCTCAAGAATGCCAACACCTCCTGACAGAGTGGATGGCTCGTCTCTTCACTGTGGTTTTGTGACCTCTCTCTATGACCCTACCTCTTGAACAGTACAAGGCTTTACCATGTTTAATGAACAAACTACAGCAGCAACTGTTGACAGGCATAAAGCACACCCTGCTATCCACAGGGCACTGTGATCAACCTGCCAGAGGCCTGGTACACCTGGTACAGGAGGTGCAAAAGGTTGTGCCGCATCTACCATGCTAGTGAACATCACAGAGGGCACAGAGGAGCACATCATGCTTCAAAGAGCATCAAAGAGATTTCACAAAGCAGTGCTTGGTCCAAATAACAAAGGCTTTATAAAGCTGTCAGACTTGTCAGCTCTACCAGAAAGCATCACCTAAACCCTTTCTTAAAATTTGTGGGACAAAATGCATGAGCATCTCTTTCATCCTCTGAAATTTGTCTGGCTTTTGTAGTTACAGTCTAGTCAACTATTTTCTGCGTTAGAGCACTGACTGCCGTTTGCTTTCTCTGCAATGTAACAGGCTGTTTTTCAGTTCATCCATAATTCACAATGATGCAACAATGACAAAACTCTAAGAAAAAGAAAACAAAAGTGTTGTTGTCCTCTACTTAAAATTAAGTCACAATGACGCAGATTTTATTCTGAATGCAATTCCACATCATAGGCTACAATATTAGAAATCTCACATATTTTCAACAGAAATGCTGCAGGTTATTTTTCTTTCCTTAAATTTTTGTCTGCCAGGTAAGTATATTAGGTAGAGTTTTCATCTCAGCACTCTTCCATCAACTCTAGATTAAGACCTCTTTACCAAAGCAACATGAAGCAACTCTTCAATATAAAGAAAATATATTGACTATCTGAAGAATATCTGGACTCAAAAATAAAGAGATACTACACTTTAGCACTACAAGATATCCACCATAGTTCTCTATTTTCTAACTACAGTGAGAAAGCAAACTGAATCTACATTTCAGATGATATATTTCATATGACTGTAACACAAATTGCTCTAGTTAATTAACAATGATCATGTTAATCATGTAACTGTATGCCTATTCTACATTATTTACCAAGCTGTGTGAGGAAAATTGGAAACTGAGAAATTAACTTCTTTAAATAAACACAAGTAATGAGCAAAATCTTCGCCGATTATCAACCAAACAGGATTCTATTTCCTGGAATCTGGTATAGATCTCTTCCAGCCCCACTCAAAGTGAGAGGATCTAATGCCTACATGCACACGCATACAGAGGGGCTGAGGTCAGTCACATTAGTTGCATTGGAAGTGTAATAGTCATAAATCTAACCACAAGAAAAGTCACATTTTGATCTCATCTTACACCATGCATCATCTTAAACGATTTTTTTCTAATCAGGATCTACTTGACAATCCATCCAGTTGCATATTACTGAGAAGTACATTCCAGCAAAGGAGACCCATGGTAAAGAGGAGACTTGGGGCAACAGACTCTCAAAAAAGAATTCCCAGGAGTTTAAGTACAACTGTGGAAACAAAGATTCCTCCAATCTAACTTGGAGCACATGCTTGGGGACAACTCAGTTAGCTAAAGTAAACTCCTTTCTTTTGTGATTATGAGTGGTAATTATACAGACCAATCATAAGAATTTATTCTAGAACATTAATGGTATGACTTAAAGATGTATTAAGCTTAATTTAAAAATAGCATATATGTTAGAGAAAAATTATTACTTTCACCTACTGTGTCCTACTTTGAATAAACTGCTCTTCTAAAAATTATTTTCAGTTAATAGAGAATATCACATGTAACAGCAAGAATCAGAGCAGCATCAGATGCACTCCTTTGCACTAGATTTGGAATTATGGAACAGGAGGAGGCAATGCTGCAAGCTGAACAATATGTTATTAGGTCTTTTAAAGTGTATTAGGTCTAAATGAAAACCTACTAGCACCTGTTGAGACCTGGAGTCCAAAGATCTGAACAGTTTTATCAGTTACATGGAGCTTTTTATTTTTTACATAAATATCCAAGGTTACTTGCTCAGTTGTAACAAAATAGTAAGCCATATGAACTGCAAAATCAATTTTGGCATATTCATAAGCTGTGAATCCTGTCCAGGAGGCCAGCTGCCAATATAGGAAAAATCAATGATATTTCCAAGTAACATCAAGTGCATGTTGGTTTCTTTGCTCTTCTTTTATTGAATGTATCAAGACCAAAGCCAGCTGGGAATCCGACAGTAAATAAAACTGCGAAGCCAGAATTTTCACTTAAAGTATGTAAATACAAAACAGTCTAGAAGTTTATAAATATCTACTCAATATAGTGAATATGTACTAAAAATATTTTGTGTTTACCATATTAATTTATTTAATATTGCCAAATGCTATGCTGCTGTCCTAGTAAACTGTAAATTGGTTTAAAATGACAATCAGGTGGGCTGAGTCCTAGAGTTGCAATTCCCTGGCAGGCTGCTGTAGTGGCAGCACCAGTACTTGTGTTTTATGATATAGTAGCAGCTGCAAACTCTGATCCAGAAACACGCAAAAGAAACTGGACAGTATTTCTGAATTAGTATTTCCTCAAGCAAGTATGTCATATCTCTTCCAGATCCCAGGCAGCAGACAATAGGTAAGCACTTTGTGACTTTATTCCAACAAGCTATCAGCTGTACTCTGCTGACTTAAAATTAATATACATAGTGAATAATAATTTTTAGGTCTTTTATAGGCTATATCCCCCTTTCCTCTTTGCTCTCTCAATGTTTTCTAATTGGAAATCATCCTTTTTATCCAGGTGAACTGTAAGTTAAAGAAGTAAGACTGTGATAGCCACAGTTATTGCCACACTCACAAGATGCTATACATGGCTGAAAGAGTCATAATCATCTGCCATGAAAGCTCAATCATTTAACCACATAATAAATTAGGCTGGAGAGAACCCTGGCAATCATCTAGTGCGACCTCATGTACATATACATAGTCTTTTCAGGAGTTATCTACTTTTCCTTTGCCACGTGAGAGGCTTTTTATATATGGAGAGAGAGAATACAAATCTTCCTCCCAGAAAAACAGGAAGACCTACTGGGCTTGAAGCCACTGTTGGGAGAACAGCTGACACTATGGTGTTATGTGGCAGAGGAAAGGTCACAAAGACACTGTTGTCTGGACTAGGCACCCTCTTTAATGTTAATTATCCTTCACGAAACACTCCAGAGGCACTGTGAATCAGGCATAAAGGTGTCGAGTAATTTTTTTTAGATGAGCAACTTCTCAGCACTTATACATTGCTTTACTTTCAATCGCTACTCCAGTCCTATGTTATTATGTCTTCATTAAATATTCATGTCTAAATTTGATCTTAATTTAATCTCCATTGTTCCCTGTCACTCATCAAGATCTTGATCAAGCAACTGGCAGATGGATCAACAATGCAACATTAATGTCCATGAAATTTGTTAATTAACAAGTACTTTTCATTGTACTTCCAAGCTAATGACCCTGCAAGGCACTTTTTTAATCTCAATTCCAATTGTTCTTATTATTCTTATTTCCTCAATATCTTTTCATTCCACCACACAGACATCAACTTAATTAGGTGACACCCCCCCCAAATTGTCTTTTTTTTCCTGCAATAGCAGTCTGAGAGTATTATAGTCAGAAACAGTTCCTTTAGTTGAAAGAAATTACTGAATAATTAAATAATTTCCTGCACAGAAACCAATAAAAGTTTCTAAAAATCTGAAAAAGTGGAAGTTATTTTCTCTATATAAGCACTAAAGTTGAAGTGTTAGCAAAAGGCCTACCAAAATTGATATTCCTGCTTTGAGGCACTAATATAATTTGTATTGATTTAGTCAATAAAAACCATTAATGGAATGTAAGGTTCACATGACTAATCAAATCAATAAAAACAGTAATATTAATCCAGACTTGCATCAGTATCTAAAAGCCAGCATCATCATCCAAGCCCCGACAGAAGTTAAGCATCCAATGAAATGGGGGGGTTGCCAGCACTACTCCATGATGATTTGAACTACAATTATCTTTGCTCCCCTTTTGTGTGCTTTTTCACCATTATAGTAAACTGATAATCAAAAACACAATAGCTTCCCATCAATTAATATTTGTAGCAATAAACTTGTTTTCAGTATACTTCACCTTGAAAGTAACTACTGAAATGTGATTATTTTATTTGCACAAATGTACATTTTGTTTTAGTGATGTTTCCACAGAGGCTTATGTGGGATTAGTAAAATTTGGAATTTATGAACTACTTCAATCACAAATAAAAGTCAGCACTGTCCAACAGAAATCAAAAGTATGAATTACTAAAAAGTAAATGTACTGATATACTCACAGAAAGCAACTGCTTGTTTCAGAGGTCACTATCCCACAGCAGCTTATTAACCAATTTCATATGTAAGGTGTGTAGATCTTACCGCCAAATGTAATGAGCCTAAATATGTGCATATGTATTTTATAGCAGATAAGTCTGTTAGGTTTTAAGATTAAGCAGTAGCAAAATTATCTGGATATTTTAAAAATTGAATATTCCCAAAGTAGAAAGAGCAACACACTGCCATTAGAGTTTATGAAAATTACATCCTTTCAACTATGAAAGACAAAAACTTGCAAGAATAAAATTCGCAGGATTACTGTTCTGGCCAAATTCCAAAGATGTAGTTGTTTTATTGGTACTTGAAAATCTTTGATTATTTATTCTGTATATTCAAAAACAATTTGTATGTTTTCTATATTCCACTTTCTATATTCACTTCCAAAAAGACAGATTTCACTGTCCAGTAGCATGCTCACAAACCTAACCCTTTTGTTTTTAAATTTGTAAAGTGTCCTGCAAATACCATTGAAAAGATTGAGTAAAAATACTTTCTATGCTACAAACAATGCATATAATTACCTAGATTTTATCCACCATGTTTAGCTTTACTGAAACTTATCCCAGGAAGTATGTCAGTTCCCAGTTCTTCAACTACTATAAGCTTTGTGATCTCTCTGAAATGGAAATAAAACTGAGACCCACGTCAGACAAACTTCTTTTGTCCTATCTCTGCCATACCGGATCCTCACTAAAGGCAAGAAGGGTTGTGAAATCATGGCCATAACTTTGTCTGTGTCAAAATTCCCATTCATTTCACAGAGATCTGTTTTTTGTTTACAGCAACATGTTTTCCTGGAGTGGCAAAAAGCTGGATCACATGGAAATAATTTTCTTAAAAAGTGGAATACCTGAATAACTTCTGAAAACCTAAGATAATAAAATATCACAGCAACAACCTCAACCCAGTCTGGAAACTGTTTGCAGGGAAGCAGGAGAGCCTTAAACGTGAAGGTCAGTACAACCAGTACAATACTAGCTACTCGTGCTGGCAGAATGCTGGAATGGTATCTCAGATGTGAAATCCAATTCATTTTGGGTGATAGACAAACGTTTCATTTTAAAAGTGCTTTAAACGAAGCAAATAAGATGTCCCAATACATAACAAAGACACACATATTGTAACGAACTACTTGTCTTGACCAGATCCATTTCAACTATATTTGCTGAGCCTGAAAGAAATTAATTTGTTTCTATACAGAGATATAGTATTTCAAAATCTTGGGAAACTTTAGATAAAGGGAGTAAAACTACAATTATGGTCAGAGGTCCCCGACTTCTCATGCCAAGCTAACCTGTTCACAATGTGACAAGAAGTTCAGACTGCATCTGAAGGCTGCAGTATGGACAATCTGTACAACAGGGAATCCTTTGCTCAGCTTATCAAAAGTGAAATTCACTTGAGTCTCACTGAAAAATGCCCTTTTGTTGCAAACAAGTATTATAATGTGACAAAGTAATGAACTTGGTAACGGATTAGATAGGATGGAGTCCCTTAAGTCCATTTAGCTGTGGCCTATGGGATAGGATCAGCTTTTCATCTTTTGACAGGACCGTAAAATATTTTCCTTCTTTCCTCTATTATTATATTATATTATTATTTTAACCGGAAAGCTAAAACTCTTCTGATTCCTAGAAATTCTTAGACACTGCATTAAATACATTCCAACTCAAAAGACTAACAAGTATTCTCTCAGGTACCTGTCATAATCCATATTTGTTGAATAAAAGCCTTCCAAGTTGAGCAGCTCAGTCTACATCCATAGCTTTTTATTCCCCTCCCAGTGCCCTACATGACCAAGCTAGCATGAAGTACAGAATATCGATTAGAAGTGTACTATGGATTCCCTGTGCTGCAAGTTAAATTACTGTATACTGTATATTTTTAATTTCCCACATATAACAATAAACATGATTGATTCTTCAATTTCAGAGCATCGTTTTGGCAATTAAAAAAATAAATACCCTTTCCATGTACAGCTCGCCTTTTTCCTAAATAAATGTCTGCAGTGTATTAGCTCATGTGTGACAGACAAATAACTACCTACCTCTCTCCCTGTAGGCCTCATTCCATTTCCTATTTCTTTTTTTATATTTATTTAGGACTTGCCATTCATTTTCACACCTGACAACAAAAACCTCGGGATGTGGTTGTTGTGAAGAGGATTATCTTTCAGATCAATGCTGAAATTGATTCCAAACCACGCTATTTATCAGCCTGCAGCTAAAGCACTAGGAGCCAGGAAATATTTCCTCACCCTCAAATCCATTCTTATTCTGCTGTTGGAAAATCACAATACTACAGTCTCCATTAACACACACTACTTCTATTCCTCGCACATGTGGAATATCAGTGTCAGACAGACTATGCAGTTAGTTGTGGTATCAAATCCAGTTCAGAAAGAAACAGATTAAGGAAACAACAGTGCGAAACAGATTAAGGAAACAACTTTTGCACTGCTGCTGAAGAGGTGCTGATGCTAACTAGGAATAATATAATTTACTGTGACATCTGACATTAATGACTCTCCGCATTTCACAAAAGTACACTGTATACTTTTATTAGCATCATATAATGATAAAAGAAATACACATTAAATGTCTCTTTCCAAAGCCACACTTCAACATTTGTCTTTTGCTGCTGGTACACTGAAAAATAAATAAATACAAAAGAAAAAAAAAAAAAGAAGAAAGAGGCCTGCTGCATTGCATGATTATGTGCACAAACTCCAGACAATGAAAACAAAGAGATTCACCAAACAAACTCTCTAGGCATAATACAACAGTCATGCAGGTATGCAAGGTCAAATCAGTTAAACTCTATCCTTCTTCTCTTATTAACAATATTCATGATGAACAATTAGGGACAATCTGATGAATGGTGAAAGTTAATGAGAGTCAATTTATTCCAGGAACTATATTAAGCCTTTATTTGTTTGAGACTGTGGTGAAATTGTTAGCTCATTATGACATGACTTAAATTGTCATTTAATACTGTCTGAAAGTATGGGATAAAGCCTGTGGTTAAGCTTAAACTACTGTAGTACATAAACTCCAAATAAATAAAAATTATACTGCAATTTACAATACATAAAGGCACACAAAGTACATGGAAATTTAAAGTAATGTCAAATAACATTAATATATGGTGAATATAAAGATGATATAAGTAGTTAGACCAAGTAACACTGGTTTCTTCTCATTTGGTTTCTTATATAAGTAAAAACCTGCAGTTTGTGACTATGAATTTCAATGGCTGTGCCAAGTGTCTTGATGATAGAATGGGGATGTTTTGAATTCCACTAGAGATGCACGCTGAAAACTGTCAAAATGAGATTTAATTAATGAAAGCTTAATATTAAATATATTGAGCTATGTTTAAAGTGCATACTAAATTAATATTTTTCAAATTCAGACAGCAAATTAAATATCCACTGCCAAAGACCTTGAAGGTACTTATAGGAGGGTAGAGTTCAAGTCCTCCTCAGAGCAAAGACCTTGTCCAAAGTTTGTTGAAATAATGAAAGCAAAACAGTATCAAATTTTGATTACTCAAGATACAATACTTAACATTTTTGTGGCAGATTTTATCCCCGAGTTTGTTTTAATATATCTCCTAATTAATCTTTAAGGTATATGTAAGCTATTTTCACTAATTCTCAGATTATTATGCATGTGATTTGATAACAAAAGATATCCATAAACTATTCTTAGAAACGGTAATTGGTAAAATGAATCCCATACGTTCCCGCTTGAGCTTCATCGCTTGTTGGAAGATGTAACTTTGAAGATGTGCCCCTAATGAAGCAAGATGACCACTGCAGTTCTCCTCTGATGCTACAGGTGGACCCTTGTGCCTTACATCACTGCTGTGCATGCTTCAGAATTTTATAAAAAGCAACGTACATCTTCCACAAAAAAAAGACAAATCTACCCAAATCAATTACTGACACTCCTAGAAGGAATTAAATGACCTACAAAGACACAACTATAGTATGTTGATACACGTTTAACAATCTTCTATTAAGATTGATATTGAGCTTGGAAAAACAGCAAAGAGTACATAATAAAAAATTTTGAACTATTTAGCGATCAAATCACTTCATGGGTACACTAAGGAATATGAAATCTCTTATTAATAGCCAACCTAGTAAATTTTTCAGAATGATCACATTCTTGTTATTATAATTGTTTTTCATTATCTTTTTAATTTAAATTACTCCAAACTTCAAAACAAAAGGTGAGAAATGTCAATCTGGAAAAACAAGGCCTTCAGATTTGAGCTTTCCACCTTCAATTTCAGTTTCTCATATGCACTATTAATCTCAAAACAGAAGGAAAAAAGAAGCCATACTGTTCATAAAATTCTATTCTTACAAAAACACATACAACACACGCAGTCTGGAGCATTTACTCATATTTAGAACAGCAAAGCACTCAGCAAGACAAAATATTGCAATTTTTTATGATCAGTGTTTAATGTACAAGCACCTATTTTAAGTATGATCAATACAACCCAAAATTCCTAACAACATTATTCATTTATTATTTTGAATTTTTTGTAGAGAAATAAAGAGAACATTGTCTTCAGATTTCACAGAAAATAATTTATATAAATGAAAATCATATTTAAATGGGTTTTGTTTCTAGTAGAAGTGAAAAATTATACACTCTACTAATAAGATATAAACCAAACTGAAACAAGTCTCATCACACATATACATCCAATGAATGGAAACTCATACTGAGAATTGTAGCATTTAATATCTAAGATAATAGTCTGAAAACAGCTCACAATACTTCAAACCACTAAAAATACACTTATTTATGTTAAAAATACAAAATGGGCATTATGTATAGATGGGTTTGCTTTAGAAACTGCATTTTAACTATGTTAACTGTGTCTTGAGCATATCAGTAAGGAGCTAGCACTGAAACATTCCAATTAGTGGGAAAACGTTGGATAAAACGGCATTATTATTACATAGTAGACTCTCAGTAGCAGAACCTCTTAGGAAATTATTCTAACTGAATTCCACAGCTGTGACTAGGGTGTGAGCCTTTTACTTTTAGAATAATAGACTGCTGTTGGTTACTTTTCATCACATTAGGCAATTATTTCCCACTATAATTCTTGACTCATTGGTCTGTCTACTTATTGCTAATACAAAAAACATTACCCAGATACATGTGATCTTACATCTATATATCACTTTTAATAAAATCCTATTAGCCAAGGAAAATGAGTCATTTAAGAAATTGTATCAGAGACCCACAATGTCTCAGTAGCTTTACAGCATAATTTCAGTTAGGGCCGAATCCTAACTCAATGCATTAGGCATGGTCCAAGGATTTCTGCTGCTCTAGAGTGGAATATCTCGTTTAAAAACTACAAAAAAGGTGTAGGTATGACACAGGGGTATATAGATGGTGATTCTATAGTATTCCTACATGGTGAGTACTTTGAGTACGTCCAGGTGCAGATGTGTAAACACGTAAACAATTTAACTGTCAGAAAACAAGGTACTAGTCCACATTTGATGGATATCATACCTAGATTTGACATACAAGTTTCTCCTTTGTTCCAGGACAGGATCTAATATCAGGCCCCGGGTGATCATGGATGATATGGCTTGAATTTTTTATGACAGTGATTAGAGAGATACAGAGACAGAGATCTTGACAATGCAGTGCTATTAAGAGAAGGTGACACTCAGCCCTGTTCCTCTCTAACTTTCCTCTGGTAAAGTCTTCACAGCAAAAACTCCTCTTCTGCCTGTGTTTAGGGCCTCTAATTCTGCTCCAGTTGTCTGGAAACAAAAGCCTTTCCTTAAATGCTGCTCTCTCTCTTACCTTGCTGTATTCCTAAAATGTCTTTTTTTTTTTTTTCTTTAAGAACGCAAAAAGACAGTGTTGTTTATAAATCAGAAAAGCAAGTAACCTGTAAACATATTCATATTTAACCAATCAAAGTACAAAATCTGTCCTCACTATGATGAAAAAACCTTGACTTTTGACACTGTGCATTTTGTACCATCTTTTTCTTTTCTCTTTCTTCCTCAATCTTCTCTTTTGGTTGGTTGGTTTGTTTGATTGTTTTTTTGAGTTTGGGGGCTTTTTTTCCATGCCATTACTTTTCTTTAGTACACTTTATTAGATCTTGAAGTGCTACCATCTTATCATATACTTCTGCAAATATTTAAAAATTAGGTTTCTGGGATCTCTCAGATTGCCTTTTAAAAAAGTTCTCCATATACACATCTACAAAGACTACGCCTTCATTCAATCTATGGTAGGCAATTCTATTGTAAGTCAAACTTAGACCTAATGCTGAGAGAAATCGTGTTAAGTTTTTTTCTCAAATTGAATGTCTGAGGATTGTGCTGATCACACTGAAAATTATCCAAACATAATTCACTGCACTAAAACACTTCCTTTAGTGCAGACATTTCATTTTCTCGCTGACCAAAATGAACGATTCATTTCACCAGTGCATTTCTATACCTGTGTCTTTCAGTCGCTTTCAGTGGGGTTACACTAGAGTAAAGCTGAAATAACACAGTGCTTAATCAACCCTAATAGAGGCCCCTGATAGCTTTTTTGTTTATTACAGCCCATTAACAGGCTATCTGGTGTGACACTGCAAGAAGATCATTATGTCTTAATGAGGTGATTAAAAACAAAAAATATGCAGTTGTTGCAAAATATTAGAATGGACTCCAGGAAACACCACCAGATAGTTAACGCACTATTTTAATATTTTATTTGTTGCTAACTATAAAGTCTTCAAACTTCAATTATGTAGTTGCAAATTATCTATGATATAAAAATTGCTCATCTTAAAGCACTCACTGATACTTTCAAAAGTTGGAACTAATTTTAGAATTAATTACAGGTGATGTTCTCTTGGTATTTTTATGGTATCATGCCACATATTTATGCAATTAATTTGTGCTTCCCAGTGTATAGTCATTAAGGATGCATTATGAATAAGGTTATGCTCAAATTCAAACTTTGCACAATTTTTTTACCTGACAACACATATGCCAGAGATTTCAAAAATGTTTCAAAACTAATACTTACAATGGCACAGCTTTTGAAAGTATTAACTTGAAAGACAACATATCCAAAGTCGCTCAGTACCTATCCGAGTTGGGCAGATGCTAACGATACCTCTGAGAAAACGTGTCTCCCTTTCCCTTAAAATTTCATAGAATTCTTTTAAATTCTGCTACATGCAGTCTTGCCAATGCAAGGACCACTGCAGTGTTAATTTCAGTGTCTCTAAGGTCTTCCTAAAGAAAACAATGACAAATCAGAAGACCTAAATTATATAATTTATATGTGATTGCCACTTAACTGAGGGAAAAAATGTAATAAACATTATACAAACTCAAAAGGCAACTGAGATAAGTTAAAAAATGCAAATAGGGGAAAATATAAATTAAAGCCCTCAACTGTTAATCATGTATCTACAAAAGGTAAAATTCTATCTGAGTTAATGCTATCTAAATATACATCAGAACAGACATATAACTGGATTTGAGCAAATTTGAGAATTAATAAAGGCTCCATTTGCCCTTTAATTTAGTAATTTACAAATTATCTGCCAGTCTTGCACATGTCTTGGACTAAATATTTTAGTATCCATTACATATATTGCTAATTCTGCTGAATTAATTAATATTTTAGTTATTACCAAAAAAATCAGCAACAATCGCAGTGGTATAAGCCTATAATCATACAGAGTTATGTAGAAACACTGTTTTCAAAAAGAAGAGACACTATTACATCTTTAGTCTGTCTGCAAAGCATTAGTAGAAAACGTGACAGTCAAAAAGGAGGCCCCAGAAAGAGGATCTAAGGTAGATTAAGAAATTCATAGGTGAGCAAAGTAAAATAGAAAATTAAATACTCTATTAAACTGTGTTATTTACATTTGGACAACGGAGAAAAACTATCTCAGATACAGAAAGAACTCAGAGATCCAACTCAAAAATTGTGTTTCATGCTTGCACACATTCAGCACCACTCCACATCTTACACAGGGAGAGCAAACTTTCTACATTCCCATTATAAAGGTGTTGTGCATGTGCACAAATGGGATCCACAGGTTTATTTGACCTTAGGGTGGGTGTCTTTCCTAAATAAAGAGCAGCAGATATTTGAAAATAGATTACATGATTACATTTTTCATATTATAATTTCAATTTTCTTCCTTATATTTGAGAACTATGTTACTAAATGGTAATGAAACTGTATGCAAAATTTTAGGAAAATACGAGCGGCCAAAATAGAGATGCTTCAAAAAATTGAAGATGATGACTAAAGACTAATTAAAATTAGTTAAGCCATTTGTACCTAAGGTAAGAGCTTGATTTGTAACTGATTTCATGTACTATATCCCTTAGCCAGAATAAAAATAATATAAATAATTTTAGGTTGTTTTAAGCTACGCAGATATACCACTAAGACAGGGAAAAGAATCTGTCTAATCCATGCTGGACTGTAATTACAAAACAAACAAACAAAAAAGCACAAAAATTTGGTTGCAAAAGTTCGGTTTCCAGAACTAAGAACTGGTTTGCTTTTAAATTTATGTCAGCTGGATATCACAGGAAATTACAAAATATGTGGTTTTTAAGAGTTGGGGGTTTTTTGTAATTTCTAATATAGGAAAAGGTTTAATTTCTATTCAGAATGACCCTCAGAAATTTGTATTAATTTTTTTCAGTTGACCTGTCTTGTCTGTCTTTCCACTGCAACTTCTTGAAAGTTGAAGGGACTTGTGTTTCCTCCACAAAATACCTCTAATTACAACAGTGCATTTTCTTAAGGGTAAAAGAAAAATTGTAGTCTCCTTAGTTTTTTCACATAAAATAAACCCCACTGTTGTAATTCTTCCACCTTAGCCATCTTGTCTGAAGTCAATAACATCAGCAAACACTCAGTATTAGATGATGCTTCTGTGAAAATACTGCTGTACCCTGTAGATTCATAAGCAGTTCTTACATTACTGTTTTATTTATTCTGCAATTAAGTGTACAAAAAACTTGAAACTAAAATATAGTGCTTTATAAAGTTAGACACTGCAAACAGGAATATATAATAAAGAAATCATAAAAATAAGTCTGTGGCAGAAAAAAAAAGTTGAAAGGAGTTTCTGACTATTCATAAAGTAACTAACATTCTGTATATTGAAAACTGAGTGTGTCCATATAGGTGTATACATAACTCTATGCACATATGTCTCATCAATCATCCTGCTTACGTTCAGATATAGACTGACCTTAAGAGAATACTGTAGAGATACTATATGATCCATTTTCTCAACATCTTTGGGCAGAGGTCTCTGCAGGGTTGGGAGGGACCATTTTTTCACCAGAAAATGCTGTCCTTACAGACCTGAAATTTTCCTGACTTTGTTTACCCTTCAGAGCTGCTTCCCATGAGACCACAACTAAAGTTGCCTGAATAAAGATCTTCACTCTGCTGTTCTCCTTCCTCTCAGGACTTTGACTCCATTTCATGGTCACTACATCAAAGGCTCTTACTGATTATCACATTTTCCCACAACTGTTTCTTTGCTCTTCAGTGTCAGCTGTGCACTCCTCTTGCTTGACCCACCCTGAGCCACACTAAGAAGTTATTCTCAAAACCTATCAGAAGCCTTCATGGCCAGAGACAGGGAGGAAAGAGGGAGGACTGACAAATGAACTGATAGTGAATTTGAACAAGGCTCACTTGTCTAGAAAATTGGTTTAATTAGCCATAGAAATTTTACCTAGTGATACCAATGGAAGAATAAAGCATGTGACTTCTTTTAGCCCTACCAAGTACCCTAAGGATTCAAATGCTAAGCAGAAAATATATCATGTGCTTTGCACAATTGCAAATTAAGTGTCAAGTTAGCAGCACTAAACCACAAATGAAAGCAACATAAAATATAAAGTAAGTCTTTCAAAATAGAGTTCAACAGGCAAGCTATCAAACTGACACTTTTTTTATGGCCATATACAGGCCATAACCCAATGTTTTAGTGTACAAATTCACAATTCATGATACTTTCTCAGAATTATCTTAGAAACTATTCTACAGATACACGGGGATCCATATCCCCAAAAATAAAAGGGAAGGGAAAAAAAGAGCCTAGTTATCTAGGCTCTAGTATCACAGTCAAAACTTTACCTTCCTGCTCTCAGTATTAAATACTAAGAACATACTGCCCTCTCTTCTTTACCCTTGCAGCATTTATATTTGAACAGTTAGGTGTTCACAAACTGAAAACTCTGTCTATGTGATAGTAATTGAAAGATGCTATGCAAAGATGAAATATTTTAAATAATATGCAAGAAATTAAATGTTATTTTTCTTATCTAATATAAATGTTCCCCTAGAGTTAGGAACCTAAATAAAAGCAATTCATCCTGGAGGAAAGTTCTATTGCAGATTTATATATCTCGTTGTTTCATTACAAAAGTGCTGACATATCTTTGCATCACAAATACAAGGCTGCATTATTTACATATTTTTAAAATCTTAGCAGAATATTTTATTTCTCTTTACCTTCCCCTCCTCCCAAAGAAAAATTAATTACTTGTCTATCACTAAGAGATGTATTTTCTTTTTTATGTTCTGTTACTACTATATTCTCATATGTAAAGTACAGAATGTTGAACACCCAATGTTCACCTGAAGAAACAGTATAAAATAATTTTTCCACAACTCCTGAAAGTGATCTAAATTAACTTGGTAGAACTCTCAGTGGGATAAAGACAGATTGATATTATAAAATGGTTATTTTTTTTTTTTGTCTAGAATGTAATACACCACAAGAATGAAAGATCTAGAAATAGTGTGTATTTATTTTTTGTCAACTTCACAGCATACATACCAACACGGCTGATGTGAGCAATTTTGAATCTGAATAGCAATACAAAAACAAGTAGTTCTTCAGGAAAAACAACTTGTAGTGGATTGTATATATCCTGAGACACTCAGTGGAGCATCCCACTGGTCTCAACTAGAGAATTCTGAGAGACAATGGAATATCATTGGTCTGATAAGTCCCAGATTGTTCCATTTTGTAACTAAAACCATGAAATCCAGTCAGAAATCTATATCACCAAATACTAAGGACATATGGTAGCTATAGTGACTTTGTCAAATTATTACATTCTGTATTGAGTATAGCTCAGGGCAAGTGCTAGTAAAATTCTGAAGACATGTAGGGTCTGGATTTAAATGAAAAGACTGCAATATCCTGATTTAATACTTCTTCCTTACTGCTACTACCTGTTTCAGCCAGCTGTTAAGCCAGTTGTTTGACAATTCAAGTAGAAAAGAAGAAAAGCAGTTCAAAGTTAGTAGGTGCAAGACAGTATCTGTGGTTTTGAAAAGCTCCCTCAGTGTTAGAGACACATCCTTATAGACAGGATCACTTTTTCCACAATTGTTTTGCCTGCTTGAAATTTGAGAATGAGTCACCTAAAGAGTCATGTTTTCATCCATGCTTCAGTGATGCCTTGACACTGAAAAAGGTATGTACCTGAATCTTCATCCAACAAGACAAAAAAAATACTATTATTTCTTTTTTATTTTTCTTGTGACTTAAGAAAACACAGACTTGGGAACTAGTTAAAATCTCTAACATCTCTTCACTGTTGCCCGATGGCACAGTTCTCCTGAAGCCAACAAACTGCCTGATCTATAGCAGCTGTGAACAAGCTGTTTCTGGTAAAAGGCATCTCTTTCATCGGTAAAGGGTTATCAATTTTCTCATCTCTCTGTACCCAATACACACACAACCAAGCATCCCTTACAACTAAAACTTTTTGACCACAAATAAGAATTCAATGTGAGCTTGAAAACTTAATGAAGGCACACTTAACAGAAATATAACACATGTAAGTGAAATAAGGGCTGGTTTATTAATCTTTTAAAAGGCTACAATAATTTATTAAGCACAGTGCATTCATCAGAACTAGAATTTGACAGGCCCATAGACATTTTCATCCCTAATAGATCAAATTAATCATAAAACACATGCTACTTTCTGCCCAGCTCCCTTGTGTTAATTTACTTGTTAGTCTTAAATCCTGAACTCAAAGTATGTAAAAAGCCATAAAAATTATTAACAGGACCTGACATCCTTGACTACTTAATTTTTCTATTTTGCTAAACATAAAGCTTATATTTATGAAAGAAAAAAAATCTGCAAGGCAGTGAAAATCTTAGATAAATTATTGAAAACAATAAGTGATTTAATACTTAACTACATTATAGAAATAAATGAAATAAGTCTCAAGAGCAAATGAGAGTTGCTGAATTTCTTTTAGCTAATTCAGGACACAAACACTGATAAACTAGGCAGTCTGACTGCCACTATCTTCAAATATGAGAACATATTTACAGTGTAAGTGTAGTTAAAATAAATTATGCAGTGTAGTAGCATCTTCAAATTTACATTTAAGGCTACTTAATTTAAAATGAAGTGGCTTCACCAAAATCTGGAGTCCAATTTTCCTACAGGTTTTGTGGGCAGCATTTTCTCAGACTTTTCCAAGATTAGGGTTTAGTGGTGTCTATGACCATATCTGATTCATATTAAAGTAACGGATACTATCACTGACAGATGACAAGGAAACAGAGCTGTTACAAAGTATCCAGCCATCATTTTCATTGGCATCGTGACCTTAGAGCTATTTAGATCAAATATCAGAGTATTCCTATCAGAGTTTTGGCTCCAAAGGAGAGAGAAAAACTGAATAGATACAAGATATGCTTGTCTTTGGATTAGCATGTGCAGTTCCATTGCATGAAATTATTTCATTTTCTGTCTCTTTACTGTTCCCATTCACTTGTTTGCATGCAATGAATATGTTTAGTTAAATCTTCACTGCATTGTGTTGCATGACAAAATCTGGATGAGTGATGATTTATCAGTCTCTATTCTCAGTGACAACATAGAACAAGATAAGACCACTTAAATTTTCTTCCACTAAAGTACAGCTCAGTACTTTATAAAAAAGTACAGAAGTACAAAAGTACAGTGTGCTTTTACCTGAAGCACAGCAAAGTCACGACTTGGTCTCATAGAATGAGACCACTTGAATACAAAGTAACAATTAGGCACATTAGTCTATATAAGAAAAAAATAGATTACTGTGTTCTGTCACCTAGAGGGAAAAAAATCTTATTGAAACATGAGCAGAAACACTGTTATGAACAGAAGTACAGACTATTCCGGAGAGGGTAGAGGTTTTCCACAGAATTTACAAGAAGAATAACAACAAACTTTTCTTCTTTTATGAAAAGGGGAAGCAGCACAGATCAGAGATTCTACACTGGCTAGTATCCTCAAAATTAAAAATCAAGAGTTTTTAGATTTCATCTTGGGTGGGCCAAGAATTCACATTTTTATTTTGAAAGAAAAACAGAGGAAGTTCTTTTTCTTGAACTCTCTTTGAAATTGTATGCTGTATTTATGCATAAACAATTTCATTGCAGAATTCATGTTGCTCTTGTAAAGTCACAGAAACACTGACATGAGCCAAGTACTCAGAATGTAAAGGAATGTGTTGTGGGGGTAGATTTTTGAAAGCTGGGGTTTTAGGCCTAATTTTTGAGAGTTTTAAAGATAGCATAAGTAATTCTGTCCCTCTGCTAAAGCTTGAAGGCAGCCTGGAAAATTTCTGTCCAAAGAACAGCAGAAGCAAAAGTAAACAATATCCTACTTTCTCAAAACATGGTTAGAACTTTCTCAAAATACATCTGTAGCTTCACACAAACTAAAGTGGCCTCAATTTCTCACACAATAACAAGAGGTTTTCTTTTATCAAGCAGGTGTTGTTTTTGCAGAGCCTTCTCATGCTCTTCTGATCAACAGCTTTTTCCAGTATCAAAATAATAGTCCAAGTTTCTCAAAATAAAGAAAGATGACCTAATACTTCAGCTCATCCCATAAAATAGTTGAAAACAATTGTATGGACCAATAAAGATGTAACATGCTAGTTTCTAAAAAGTATAAAAAGCTGTAAGTTCTCTCATTGAATGGCTTCTTGGATGAAACCCTGGCTCGTGTATTTACTGAGGTCGCTGGCCCCTACGACGACAATATGTCTTCAAATAACGAATAAGAAATGAACGCTAGAATTCATCAGTAGAAAAAAGAAGCTATTCCTTTACTGAATGTAGTCTTCCGTCAAATGAAGAAGACTGGATATTATTATCACAGCTGACCACAACGAATTGTCATGAATATTACTCAACATTAGACATCTGCATTTTATGTAACAAACTTTTTCCAGCACATAGTCACCAAGAATATTAAAAAGCATATTTCCAAAAGAACGTCCTTTCTTAAGTGAAATATTTAAGGTTTGTTTCTATGATTCTTTAATGCCAAGCAACCTTTGAAAGTGCGAAGGGCATTTTAGTGGTGATTTTATCTGCCTAGCATTAAGCCTTTGAGAAAGACATGTCGGGAAAATTAGCAAATTTTGAATTCCAAGTAACAGCTTGACAAAACAACCTATGAACATCACCACTGGATGCTAGTATATTTATAAAATGAATAGAGTTATGATGCATTTTATTTTTCTTGTTGCTTTTCTATATGCTGTCTTTGTTGCCTTGAGTCATTCAGACATATTTTCCCTTTTTATGGTGCAGAAGATAATTGCTATCAAAATAGTATTTATTGCTCTCTAAATTGCTTAGTATTCAAAATATCTTTGTGGCTGCAGTGTAGTAAATGAAAAGTAAATATTACCAACAGGTAAAATAATTTTCTTTTTGTTTTTTTATCCTTATTATTGGCAAGGAAAGATACACAATTTTTAAAAATATGGAAACTCAGCTCTTTCACGCCTGTGAACGGAAGTACAGACTCTTTTTATCAGTTGACCAGCTACTATGCTGAAGGACAGCTTACTTGGCTTAAGAGTAGTTCATAGTCACCCTTATTGATACTGGTTTGCTTTCTGTTCAGGCTCCCACCAAGGCAGTGTAATCAGGCAGCATTATCTGTAAAGAATGTTAATTATTTTCTTAAATTAGAAACACTAAAACATATACTCAGCCACAATAAATTCCAACTACTTTTGGATGAATCTTTAGACCATCACCTATCAGGACTGACTCAAGAGGAAAGACTATTCATGCTTTCATCAATTCACTCCATCAGCTGTAGTAATCCGTTTCCTGTGCAGCTCCATTTTAGTTCTTCAGCCACAAAATGCACCAGCTGAAAGCAGTGTAAATCAACATGATTTTGATTAACCCAGTGATGCAAAAGTGTTATAAACCAACTTAGGGCCTGACTAAGTGAATGAACACTTGCCAAGACAGCTCAGCATCATTTACAAGCATTAATCTATAAACCCTCCATGTAAGGTTGAAGAATCTTATCTTTTTGTCCATCTAATTAATAAAGCATAACTCAAATAAAATTTCCTCATGATAGTGTGTTATGTTCTAAAGGAGAACCAGACACAAACTGCGTTGTACTTAGAAGCCAAGAAAGAGTGGACCAAAGTCCTCCAAGATTATGAAGGACACAAATCTTGGGTTGAAGGTCTACAAGAGCCAGATACAGCAGAAAATACAGTGATCACAGAGCTAGAGCAGGAAAAATTTAGGACCGGAAATAAATTACAAGACAGGAGCATGCATGGCACTCAGATGTTGTCTGCTTGGCTCATAGAATTATACAAATTAATGTGATTTTTTGAAAGATCGAGAGGGAGTATTGTAATTGCAGCACCTACTGATCCTGTCGAGTCTTAACATAAAGAACGGGGGAAAAAGAGTCTAAAAAAACCCATCAGAATGCATCTATTGTAGCACTAAATTGAGAGGCACAACTTATCACTTTGGGCTCAGGGCTACACTAACATTATGATGCGATTTTTGGTACATAGCTTATTCCTCTAACACAACTGGAGCTAGTCTGATGCAAGTTTCTATTTGTCTTCAACAGTCCGTATAAATTCTTCTAAATCTTTCTCAAAAAGCAGCTGCTACCTCATGAAAAGGTGACTTTGTCTCAATTTGGATTCTTTCGCTATTCAGCAGGCTGACAACAAAGTTTTTTTCACCTTTAGTGCTTTTTAATAAAGGAAGCTATTTATTAAAGGTCTGTGTCACTTAAACCATGGATGCTTTGCTGTGTCATTGAACAGAATGAAACCTTTACATAAGAGATTCATTTAGTGGATTGCAACTTTGGATACACCTAATCTAAGTCAAACTAGAAGGAATGGATGAAAAGTGAACACTTCTGCAAACTATTGTCTGCCTGCACTTTGTCAAGTTCTAATACTAAGAAGCATATTGCATTCAAGTAGGAGCACCAATGGAGCAGTAGTATTTGCAATGTAAAACTTACTTCAATTACCTGCTCCTCTGATTAGAAAACCTGTCTATGGCCACAATTCAGTGCATAATTTGATTTTGTAATCTCTACATGCATTTTTGCTTGATAGCAATGTATCAAAGAGAGCATTTCAAAATCCAGACAAACACAACCCAGAATGTATTTTTCCATCTTAAATGCTTTTTGCATTTTGAAAATATTTGACTTCCTTTACTTTTTTCCAAAGCAATTCAAACAATTGATTAGATTTGAAGGAGAAATGGGTATTTAAAAAGCCATGCTTTCAAAATAATGAAGTACATCGCTTCTGGGATATTTCAATATTTATAAAACATAAAGAGCATCAATGCCCTGTTTTGGCAGTTCCAATACATTGGCAATGTTCTTTATATTTGACAATCCTACATGGAAAATTTGTTTTAGCCTTTCCTATTAAGAACTGCAAACAATAAAAGCAGGAAGAGATTTTGAAGAAAAGAGAAAGCAGTATTTGTATATAACTTAGGGATCTTTTGTTTTACAATTTTTTTTCATTAAGTTATTAAATTAATAGACTGCTTCCATAAATCTCAGACTAAATAAAATAAGTTTACATTGAAGACATATGTTGATGTAAGAAGTGAAGAATTAAAGACATGGCATACCAGTCTACTTCCTGCTGTGATGCTGTTATGCCTGTCTGATTCCTCTGCATTGCCTATTTGTGGGAAGTATTCCTGGCGTAGTATCATCTATAATAATTACTTTTCAAAAGACATTCAATAAAATTCTGTAATCAAATCTATTTGATTTGAATTCGTAAACTATTAAGGTTGCCTCCTCTACCCAGAGTCTTTAAAAAGAAAGCCTCATCTACCCTGAAGAGTGAAACAAAATCTCAACCACTTCATGGTGCTTCTTATATAAAGGATTCCACAATATAATTTAAAAGAAAGATCTCTTATTATAAAGAACATATTTTCATAAGATAAAACTCTATGTGAATTAATTTCTCATATTTAAAGTACCATTACAGTCAGATAATTGTACTATTATCTTAAATACATTAGTCATGGACATGGCCATAAAACTATATTTTAATTTATGTGCTTTTGAGAGACTGAAGAACTGCATTTTATAGAAAGCCATGCCTGAATTTCAATATCATTCAGCATTTAGCACCAGCAGTGCAAGCACATTTGCTATGTGTACTGTAACTATTCATTTTATCTCACTCGTAAATGTAAACACACCAAAGACAGCACTAATAGTTTTCTCATGGTATATCTTGCAATATGATATCAGAAACTTTTATATTATGGAAGAAAGAAAAGCAAACATTATATTAAGTATAACCCTTTCTTGTGAACTCTGATTAATGAAGGAGAACAGATGGTACCTCCAGAGGCCCAGAAGTAGTTTCTGCAATTGTCTCACAACTTGCTTTAAATAAAGTTTATTTAGTTTTTCTTACTGCTGTCCTCTTGGATTCTATTTTGTTATGAGGAATCTTCAGTATTTCCCTAAAATCAATTTGTAACTGCTGATAAAAAAACTAGATTTACCTTCTTTCAGTATATCTAGTATATAGTGTACATTTCTTAAATACTGGAGTATTAGCAAAGCAAGTAAACATTTTTAATCAAAACTCTGGTATCAGTATGGTCGCTGCTCCACTACTATTACAGAAGTCATTGAAATCAATTAATTCCACACGCAAAAAATATGGTTCTTGTTTCTTTTTTCATAATCAAGAGTTTTAACTAAAAATGTTCAAGTGAAATATAGGGTTCAATACAGTATCAAGTGTCCTTATATGAACATGTTAGACATTTTATTGAATTGTAGGTACTATTACAGCAGTATAATTTAATTTCAGTGCATCACTCCACACGTTTTTAGGGGGCATTTTCTTGCATAGGAAACAGAAGGTTCGTTGTACATGTTTCTAACTACATGGTAACTCTCATCAAGTAAAGTGCAAACTTTCCCTGATGTCTAAAAAATGCTACTTTATGCAAGGTTTTTTTTCTTGTACAGTAATCTTGCTATCCATAAAATAGGCTCCCTTATTTCACAGATTTTGTTACCTGAGACCTGACAAATTAGTTATCTTCTCTCAAGAACTACAGTAACCGCCAGATGTATTTCAATATAGTGGCAGTATTCAGAGAGGCCCTATAAACAAAACATTTCTTATAATAAATGAGCACGAGGTCTCTAAATTGCTGCTTTTAAACAGAACTGTTTTAAATAGAAGTGTTTAGTAGATTAATTTTGAAACATGAAATACTTAATTTCACAGCTATAGGTTTCTGGTTTATTATATTTTTAATTCACAGCAAGCTGCAAATCCTTCAGACTCTCACCAGCATCTAATGACCATCTGGAAATGCTACAAAAACCACTTAGAACCAGCCTTTCCTTGGCAAAGTAAAAAGGTTTTTCTCAACAAGTATTTCTATTATGACAAATGCTTTAAATTCCTTTTCAGTCAGTTACACCAGTATTTCTCTGGGTATAAAACTGACAAAGCACAAGAATAGCAGCCATCAAGTATTAAAGTAGCTTTTAAAACAATACTAGTAGGTGACCTTGGTTAGCCCAAATTGATCTTAGATGCTTGAAAAACTTGGATTTCCACGTGGCAAAGGCAACTCTTGGAAGTTTAATCACAGAGATATCCCAACTGGTCATCTGATGACAGTGAAGATCTAGAGGACTTGCTGGCTGCGGCTAGCTAAATGAAAAAGGAAACAAGATGGAAGCTTGTATATTGAAAATTAAGAGGACACAGTCCATTGAGGTAGGAATTAAGAAACAGAGTAACATTTCTAAAAGAATATTGTGAAAATTGGTAGTGCAAAAATTCTGTATCACAGGACTGGTATAAAACAAGAGTTAATTTAGCTGAAAAAGGCTTTCTTTTCTACAGAGGTTGAATTTAAACTCCTATTTTTTCTTTAATTTCTTCTATTTCTTATTTAGCTGTCCCTTATCCTCCAATCCATACTACATATTTAATTACCTCTTTTGCTGACAGTCTCACATCCTAACCTTTCCTTCATTAGCTTCCATGCTGTTTGCTCCTCATTACATTAATTAATCTTTGCTCTTATCTCGGCAAAGAGCTTCAGGACAGTGCTCACACAGATTTCAAATTCCAGTGAAACCTAATGACAGGTAATGTATGTCATTGCAACAGTAACTAGACCTAATGACACCCATTCCTACATAGTTGAACATTGCCTCATGCCTTCAACTCCTTTTATGAATTTTTAAGAACATCATCCCTCCCTGAGCTCACTACAAATCCTGCCCAACAAGTGCTCTTGACCTAGGAGAGCCTAAGGTAAGCAAAAGCTGTGCTACCTTTTTACTTTCTACTGTAGAAGAATGTCACCACCTAGCAGCCCGACTGTTACAACGTGCCTGGACTCACAACTTCTCTACTACACGGTGCAACAGAACAGATGGGAAGCCCAAACTAGCTCCAAAGTACGGAAGAGTAGAGCATTGTCAACACCATGTTGGCTCCCAGAGTATTTAGTCCGGCTGAAGACACTGTGAAACTGAGCTCACAAGCCTACTGCAGCTCTTGGGTCCTCACACAGGAATCAGCCTAGAAAATATGTTGCCAGAAATGGCTAGGTGATAGGATATCTTGAAATCTCATGTCGAGCAAGGAGGCGGGGCTTATTCAAGCAGTCAGTAATGACTCGGAGAGTATGTCAACATCTGATGATGACCTGAGAGAGACTTGGTCCTGTAGGTATAAACGCAGAGCTCATCCCCTGCTCCTCTTTGGTCTCAGCTAAGCTATGGCTTCTCATATTCTTAGCCTGCAGATTTTACAACAGCAAAACTGTTAGAAACACCTAAATACCCTCTGAGACCACATAAATACTATGCTCCATGAAATGCACATAACAAGTGGATATTTGGGATATACTGCCATTATGGTAATACTTCTATTTGGCAGTGATATATTCTCATACATTTATTTTCTCAATTGAAAGCATTTTTAAAAAAATTATACTTCTTTAGCCATGAACAGTTGTTACATTGGAATTGCCTAAAATTCAGTTGCAAAACTGTAAATGTATAATTAAAAGCCTGAAATTCATAGTAGATGAAGATCTATGCCAATGCCAACGTACAAGAAAAAAAAACAAAATTATACTTCTCCACATCTCCTGCTACTTAGAATCAGATGCAAGAATTAAATTACAGCAGCTTTCTGTAGGGAAAAAAACTCCCCACCAAAAATAACCAAAACATGTTTATGTACTTATATTAATTTATAAATTACACACTATTTTAATATCAAATATACGGCATTAATAACAACAACAACAATAATAATAAGTTAATGAGACAAAAGGCCTAGTCTGTATTAATTTTTTACAGAAAAGTAAGTAATGCATAATGCCTGACTGTACAGACTTTTTGTCCTGTTGGCTAATTACCTACAAATTGCTGTACTAATTTTTCTGCTGCTGGCTATTATTAATTGGAGTATGTTTCCTCCTGAGTATTGTTTTTCTCTTTCACATCTTTTCAACCTCCCTAAAGAAAATACATTTAGTATTCATGATACTTGGATGCATTGAAGTGCAATGAATTCCTTTATGGAATTCAGCTGTGGAAGGCGAGACACATCAAACTAAAAGCTGACTGAACAAAAGCTACAGTCATACACATTGTGTGGTTTTAAAAGTGGAAGTTGAAAATACTAAAAACAGTCATATATGCACCAGAATTTTCTTTGGCTGTTTAACAATGTAGCCCTAGGCATGTACTCTTACATGCATCAAAATTATGTAATATTGATTTTTTATATCAAAAGCAATCAGCATTTTTAATGATTCATTCTGTAGAAGCCATTTCTAATTTGGGGCATCTGCTTCTAACAACACTTCCCAACTCGTGTACTAGAATTTTAATCTTAATTATTGCTTTTGCAATATAAGAAGTCTAACATGACTATTGATTATGAAAAATATGTTTGTTCCTAGAACACAACTGAGTAATTTTTGCCAAGTAAACAAAATTTAAAAAATAAGTCATTTTTTTTTTGTTACATCACCCTGCAGTCCAGAAGAGCCTTAAAGTGACACTCCTTAACTAACACCTAATTATGCAAATTCATATCTACAATTTCAATAGCTAGGAATAAGTAACTTTGTCTAGCTTGTTTATATTATGCATTTTATTTTTACTATTCGTATATTTGTATTGTTTAAGAATTAAATCAATTTTCCAAGATCAATAGTCAGATATTCTTCTAGTAGCAGTCTTGGAAAAGTCAATATTGTTTAAAAAAAACTCCAACAAAACAGCTTTAATGTATGTTAAAGAAATGTTCACCAGTTAGACTTCCAGGTTTAATACCAAAACTGATAACTAGAAGACAATGATTTTAAAAGTTTGTTTTACATTATTCTTAAAAAGGAGCCGTTCTGTCACAGTTCTCCAAATATCACCTCTACACACCTTAATATTTACTGGCATCGCATCACATTTCACATCAAGTTCTTCTACTTCACAATCATCAAGGCAGAGCTCTTCCTTCATTTATGCTATTCCTTGTTATTTCCTATATCTCTCCAATACCTACTACTTGACAGAGATGACGAGGAGACGGATTTTGCATTCTTATAGAACTCTGAGATTTCAGAAATATTCTTTTCAAAATTTCCGGACAAATTAAAGAGGGAAGGACAGAAACACAAATAACAATGCAATAGTCAATACATGTATTTGATATGCAAAATTCTAATTGTATTTGAGTTTGTAATCTGCAAGAGGCAATGAAGGGTACATTACATTACGTCATGTTTTTTTCTAGGATAGGGTAACTATTCACCTTTCTATTTTGAAAACAAATTCCAACTGCCAAGAAAAAATCTATGATGAAACTGTTACTCAAATTGAACTGGCAAATTATTTCTGACAAAAAGACATCTGCTCAGAAGACTCCCAAACAGCTGTTCTCTAATCTTCTCTTCTCCAATATTTCAGCTTTGTAAGCCAGTGTTCTGTTCCCTGTTTCTAAATAGATTCCGTTTCCCAGCAATCCTTAATGTCAGTGATTGGAAGACTTTTTCCAGCTGTTTTTTCACACAGATTGACAAAGTGTGCTTATAAAATTGGGACTCCTTACTGATGCCTATCTCATTTCAGTTATTTATGTGGCTCCCACTGCCAAAATACAGGGTACCAAAGTATTTGGTACCTCTTCCCCATCACTTTCAGTGTCAGTTGTTGTGGTGGTGGAAAAATGCTTTGAAATAAGAACACATTTCTACTGAGGAAAAAAACCCCAAACTTGAAGAAATTCAAGACAAAGCCTCAAATCTGTGGTTGAGTAGTGTAAAGAACCCAGTTGATATATTTCTACTGGTAGCACCCCAGCCCCAAGGGTGGTTACAGCTTTCTTCTTTTACTCGCTTTTTCATCTGACTGTTTCTGTGTCTTTGAAGGACTCAGCAGTGCCAGCCTCAAACAGTCATGTCTGACTTCATTGCAACAAGGTCTTCTGTGGCATGAGCCAATTAATGAGGAAGCATTATCTTTCTCCTATCTACTTTACTTCTTTCCCATAGCATGACCAAAATTAGGTTAATTAGCGATGTCCTGGGGGAAATAAACCCACTTTATTTAGATTGTCAGTTTTGTCCTGGCCTCATTATGAAGTATGGGACTATTAATTAAAAGTAAAAAATGTAACTGCAATCCCAATTTAAGTTTTCAAATAATTTCCCTGTCAAAGAGTTAGCAAACTTAGAGGGGTTTTTTATTATTAAAAAAAATTATAAAAGATTGTACTATAGATAAAACACACTTGCTTTTTTTTTTTTGTTCAAAAAGATATGTTCATACAGAATACAGCTATATTTTCTTACAGATTCATATGCACAATAAAAGCTGCTTAAAAAGCGGAAGAAAAAGATCTACCACCCACCCAGGAAGCTGAAAATATTGTATGAATAGAATAAAAAAGACGATGCATGTAGTTTCACTACAATTAGCTGAAATAATTTCCACATGAGTTATCACTTCTTGAGTTAACCCAGCTCAGAAAAGAGCAATCACAATGAAAACCCACAGCACAGATTGCATGAGCAGTACTAAGTACCTACTGCATTCCCAACTCAATCCACACTGCTCAAACTCAAATTTAAAGCATCACTAATCCTGAGCCTTACATTTTAGGTTTGCAGCAAAACCAGATGAATGTAATTGGTGCATTACACCCTAAATTAACAATGTACTGAATACCAGCCTCAGAAATTAAACCATAATTTTCTTAAGTGCTGTAAAACAGCAGAAGTCCCTTCCAGCTAGCACTGCTATGTCATTTTACAGTACTTGAGGATCTGCCTCAAGGCAGAAAAAGAACAGGCTTACTGACCTGATGAGAAGAGATTTAAACTAGGTAAACTGAAGAATGTTTATCATCACCTACAACAACAGTCTAGGGGCTATGAGGAATAGACTAGCACACAATATCATGAGGGAGGCTCCCACACTTCCTTGCTCTTTTGAAAGCAACATGACTGAGGATTCATCTCAAGCACCTCTATATAAATATATGTAGAATGGGATAAAAATGGGAAGAATGAGAAATCTCTGCACAGATGTACAACTATGATCTCATTGGGATTAGACAGATTCGGAGGTATAGCTTGCTTGCCTGGAGTTAGGAACTGGTTGGATGGCTGAGCCCAGAGAGTGGTGGTGAATGCTGTCACATCCAGTTGGTGGCCAGTCATTAGTGGTGTCCCTTAGGGATCAGTGCTTGGCCCAGTCCAATTTAATATATTTATTGATGATCTGGACGAGGGGATTGAGATGATACTAACATGGGAGCAAGTGTCAATCTGTTAGAGGGTAGGAGAGCCCTGCAGAGGGACCTCGGCAGACTGGAGAGATGGGCTGATTCCAACAAGATGAGATTTAACAAGTTCAAGTGCCTGGTTCTACACTTTGGTCACAATAATCCCATGTGTGTCTGGAGAGAGGTCAGGCAGAGAGGGACTTGGGAGTACTGGCAGATAGGAAACAACACGAGCCAGCAGTGTGCCCAAGTGGCCAAGAAGACCAATGGCATCCTGCCCTGTATCAGGAATAGTGTGGCCAGGAAGATCAGGGAAGTGATTCTTCCCCTGCCCTCAGCACTGGTGAGGCCACACCTTGAGTTCTGTGTCCAGTTCTGGGCCCTTCAGTTAAGAAAGATGTCAAGATGCTCAAACATGCCCAGAGAAGGGCAACGAGGATGGTGAAGGGGCTGGAGCAGAAGGCCTACGAGGAGCAACTGAGGGAGCTGGGGTTGTTTAGCCTGGAGGAGGCTCAGGGGAGAGCTCATTGCTCTCTAAAACTGCCTTAAAAGGAGGTTGTAGCCAGGTTGTAGCTGGAGAACTGATCTGGCAAGAACCACATAAAGTGCAACAAAGGTATCCCGGAATACAAAGGTATTCCGTCCCTGTATCTGGGATGGAACATCCCAATTACAGAACAGTCTGTGAGCAAGCTGGCTAGAAAAGATCTGAGATTCCTGGTGCGCAGTAAGTTGAACATGAGTCAGCAGTGTGCTCTCACAGCCCAGAAACCCAGTGACCTAGTGGACTGCACTAGCAACAGCCTAGCCAAAAGGTGGAAAAGTGATCATTCCTCTCTCTGGACTATTTGTGAGAATGTATCTGAAGTCCTGAGACTAGTTTTGAGCTTTTCAGCCTTGGGAAACACTTGATGTACAGGAGAAAGCCCAGCAGAAGACACTATGTAAAGATGACATGGAGAGCGCTAACTCCGTTCAGCTTTAGAGGCTGAGGAGGAAACTTCCTGTCATGTTCATCTTCCTGATGGAAGGGCACAGAGACAATGCAGCCAGACTCTTTGCATGGGCACCCAGGGATGGGATAAGAGGCAATAAATTGTAAGTCAGAAGGTTGTAATTGAAAAAAAGGGGGTGGGAAATTACACTACAGGGTAGTCCAACACTGGAATAAAGTAGCCATGAGAGGTTGTGCAGTTTCTATACTTAAAGCATTTCAAAACTAGAGCAACCTGACTGATTCTGGTTTAAGCAGCATTGGACTAAATTATCTCCAAAGGCTTTAACTTAAAACAAGAGCTAATATTTGTTTCATTGAGCAACCTACAAATTTACAATGTAATAAAGCTTTTGTTAAATACCTGGTTTGTTGTTTTTCCCCCTCATCCTGTCCTTTCTTCTTATTTTCTTATTCCATGAGGAGGAAAATTAGACTTTATAAGACTGAAATCAAGTGTAGTCATATTGGCCCTCTAGGGATTAACCTATCAATACAACTACCGATGCATTTCTTGAAAGACATGGACATGTGGCGATAGAACTAAAACCGTGAATTTACAGACCATTTTTGTCCAGCAGCAATGTCATTTTTATGCTGTATCTCAAATGTATTCTGACATTACCACTTTCTATCATGTGGGGTTTTTTTATTGTTTCTCAATTTTACTTAAAAAAATACTATTTCTTTTCATTACTTTACAGTGGGAATGTTTAGGTTCTATTTGGCTGGCACCCAGTGTATTCTGCTGTCTTTGTGATTTATGAGTTTGCTGATTCTCACTTGTAAAAAAAAAAAATCTCTACAAGAAAAAATAATTTGGAATTGCATATTATGCTCTGATGAATGTGCTAATTATTTCAGAGAAGCAGATTTGCTGTCACCTTTCATCGTTGAAAGCAACATACCCATGTCAGGCTCTAATGCTATAGAAATAAATAGTGTAACTGTTTAATGTATGAAAATGTTATTGGCCATGCACAATAAGTGATTTAATTTGTTCACCATCCAATGAATTTGAACAAGTCTTTTCCATGATTTATAGCACAGAGTGCCTTATGGCTTGCAGTTTGTCATATTCTTAAATGTCTTGGGATACAATTTTATGCAAAATAACACATTAAAGTTAGTCCTTATTATAAAATGCAAGAAAGCACATCCTCATTGCATCATATCATGGTCCTGGAGCCCTATAATCAGATTTCAAGGAATTAAGTGAATAATGGTGGTTCCTAAGCATAAAAGTGAAAACTTTGAGGAAATTCAGAGATGAAAGAAAAGAAATAGTAAAACCTGATGTTGGGGCATGTTACCCTCGAATTATGTTTCAAAATATGCTATTTCAGTGGGCTGGGCATAAAACACTGTATTTTAGCTGTTGATAACACTTGTGTCCATATCTCAGAAAACGTAATAAGATCCAAGCAGTAGCTTTGTTTGTCAGCCAGGCTTCTGAGTCCAATAAGGCTGTTTTCTGAAGGTTTTCAAAGTTTAATTGACCAAGTGACCCCAGACACTACTGATAGGCAAGTAACTAAAATATGGTTTTCATCACTTTTTTCCTTGATTTCCTTTAGACAACTAAAATATAAAACATTTTTATTGCTTGAATACAATCCCTTGTTGGAAGCTGTCTTAACTTATACCTGCAGACTAATGTATAATGTTTGCAGCTCTAACTCTGCTTATCATATGCCCACTTAAAACCAAAGGTGTTTCTAGAGAAAAAAACCCAACATATTCTACTACATTAAGTTAGGTAAGTGATGGTTATGTATTCTGTTAAGTGCATCATTATATGGATGCTAGTTTTTCAGTTTTAGATTGTATTTGCTTTCTATAATAATTTGCAGAATTTTTAGTAGCATTAATATTATTTTTCATGTTTAGACAGAAGTTAAAAGATACAGTGTACCTCTGTGCTAAAAAACAAATCAATTACTAATTAATTCAGAAATTCTGGTGAACTAAATGTTAGAAGTCTACCTCAGCTCAATTTTTAATACACTGGATACTTATACTCAGAAATACAGCACTTCTAGCTCCAGCTAAGCACTTCACAAATATGTAGCCTGGACAACATTGCTTGTAAATATTGTTTAGTAAGACATCTCTACTCAGGCCAAGATATAAACATACACTTAAATACTCTCCTGATATTACATAGTTTTTGTGAATTGAGAGGTCATTCCAGTAACTCAGAGAAAAAGAACAAAGCCAGGCAAGTCTGAAACGCCCATATACAACAGGAATGATTTGCGATAAATGTGTCCGGCAGAAGTATTGGACAAAGCTTTAAGCTTTAAGCTGCTGCATTTTTCTGTCTGAAGCTTTCAGAATGAGTTTTCAAGAGTTCCTTGCAGCTGTACTGACAAGGAATTGAAATCCACACTCACTGTAAATGTTTTACGACTTCCAGTATTTAAGGGCACCTTCAAATACAGCTTCTTTCTCACTAGGAAAGCAGATTTTTTTGGCCAGTCTTCTCCATCCTCAAATTCCTTAAATATCTCTGAGAAGACACTCTGACCCCTACCCTCTCCCCTGTTTTCCTTCTTAGCACAACGATTTGTTGCTCTCTGTCTTGAGCAGTAGCTAAGGAATGTGGTGAGGAAATACATAATAAATGAAATAAAGAGGGGGAGAGGGTGTGTTATCATCTTTACCTTTTATTACCTCAAGTGCAGACAATCATTTGAAACAAATAAACAAAAATTTAAAAGATTGAGAACTGCAGGTTTGAAAAAACACATTAATCAAAATCTATGCCAAAGCAGTAAATGTGATAATTTAGCAACAATCTGCAATCCAATTTACTGTACGTGAAAATAACACTGTGACAGCAGATTTCAATGCCTGCTCCCAGCTATTAAGAGCTGCAATATGAATTACTTCATATTTCAGTGTGGCCATAAGTAAAGGGCTTGCTAAGATTAGGATTCTTCCTCTGTAAACATTAAGTGCAGCTCTTTACTCACAGTTCGCTACTTATGTTTCACATGAGACACAAGAATAACTGAAGAACAAGAAATTCTCAGTATTCCAGATATTTCAAATTCTGAATTCTCTGAGTGCTGATAATATAGAATGCTTTTCTCCACCCCCCCTTGTTTAAGTTTTCAGGCCAGCAAGACATATGACAAGGATACTGCAACATTGTGATCAAATACATTATCTGCAACTTACTTTAGAATTACAAGTTACAGTCCATACACTGTCCTCATTCTCTAATTCAAAGACAAAAATAAAGCTCTGACAATCAGATGGAAGAAAATTTTACACAGCATTTTCAGACAACAAGGAAGTCAGAAAAGAAATCAGGTTCTTCACTGCCTCTTCAGATACTGAATTTGGACGCAAAGTGAAAACACTGTTACATACAAGTCTTGTACAAATACTTAAATGTATTAGTTCTACAAAACTAAGAAGAAGAAAGAAGTAAGACTGGGAAAAGAAATGTGTTTTCTTCAGAACTGTTTCATCTCTTAAAGAAGTGGGTAACTGTAGGTTACTATTCACAAAATATTTTTTGATAAAGATCTATTTAGACTCCTGAATTGCTTTTCAACTAATTGAAAACCTTAAGCTGCAGCTATAAAAAAATAGAAATATTTTCTTTGAATATAGCATGGAAAAAACATAGATCAAAAATCCTTTTTTTCAGCATTGCTTTGTAATCATATCAATAAAGCTACAAACAATGTAATGCCACAAGAGACATTTCCCCCTTGTATACACTGCCTTGTTTCCTAAGTCTTCAATTATCAGTCACTTGACTACTTTCTAGCCATTGCTTCCATGAAAGACCATAAAAATTTGATGCTTGCCCTCATTTCATGTGATAAATGTTTTACAGTTTCATGAATATTAATTTTGTTTGTTTCAAAAGTTATTTAAAGACAAAGGTGTTTGGGGCGGGGGGAGGTGTTGAACCTTGTTATTCTGTAGGTTGCTTTGTTTCATTTGAATGATTTTGTATTATTATAGTTCATTGGTTCTCCTGTACACAGCACTCACATCTACACTGGAACAGTATATTTGTTTTGTTCTTGGCAGCATTTCACCAAGTACGTGGGAAAAAAAAAATCTCACAACATAGTAACTGAGCCTATAGGCTATAAGTCAGCTTTCTCATCTAGATTTGCAGCACTCGACGCTGCTAACATGCCACTGCCACCAGAGAAGTTAGTCTGATTTGTAAATGACCAGTGAAAAGTCTGGATTGAGTAACCACACAAGACAGTTTTGGGGGTTTTTTGCCAATTGCCTCCCTGAAAACATTACAGTCATCAATCAGAAAAATAATGGTACATCATCTTAATACTTACCAGCAGCCATTATTTTTAGCACATAGGATGTTCTACCAGCTTACTAGTGTTTATATTTGTGAGCCAAACTCTCTGCAGAGATGGAAGCAGAGGAACAATATTTGAACAGCTGCTGCCAGAAGTTTATAAGCAGACTGTATTCTGACTTTGTTCATCACACAGCACACACACACACAAGGGTTACTGTTCAAAGTCATCACCCTTCTGGGACAATCCTTTCATACTTCAATTAGGAAACCTGCATTTATGAAGAATATATTCATAAACCCCCTATCTTGCAAATATTTTCTAAAGTGTATGGTGCTCAAGAGCATGAGTAGCCTTTTGACTTCAAACAAATCCATGTGATAAAACACTCCAAGCCAAGTGCTTTACTGTTCCAGATAAGTATTTGAAAACTACATTTATATGCACTAGGTCCCAATGGCTTTTCAGAAAGTGAATGATAAGCACTTCTGCAGTGAAAACCTTTTTTTCTTGCCTTATACTTCTGCTACCCCAGCCTTTGTATACACAGAAGACATAACTTTCTCAGGTTAATCAATTTGGAAACCAACAGAAAGTACTTTCTCTGAATAAAAGCTTTTCTAGAAAATTATTTACTTGTATTGATGCCAGTTTCACATCGTAGACATTGTCTTGTTACAAACTGTATTTGTCAGACCATCAGGGATTTTAGTTTCACCAAGGCAAACATCAAAACATAAGGGTTCTGGAGTATGTTCCATTTGCCTTCAGACCGTATTGACTCTGATCCAGGGTTGCCACCTCTCACAGCTGAGCAGTGTGGAGCCTCTTAACAGAGACAAGAAGGGCCTCTGGTGTGCACCATTAGCCAGCTGCACACCTGGCTCAGCCACAGGAGTCAGCACAAGCAACATGTGCTGGGATGGATGTACAATGCACACTGGCAGAAGCAGCTCTCACACACCATTCAGCGTCTTCAGCTGAACCAGGGAATTTGCAGCAGTGTTGCCTTTGAGCTTCCATCTTAAAGAATTCTACCTGAGTAGACACCTTGACAAAGACAGCTGTCTTCTAACTATAAAAAGTGAGGCCACGTAAGATAAACCCTTTCTTTTGCTTTTTTGCATAGTAGCCTCGTTCCACCTGCTTCTTCAGAAAACACAGTTAGTCACCTGGCTGACAAAACCATGACCAAGAACGTATTATTCCTTCCATTCTTACCAGCAGCTAAAATAGTGTACTTGATACCTGCTCTCTGAAAGAGATTTGTCTATCAACATTTGTCCATTGTTACTTCCATTAGATTTCCAGATCCTTTCCATTTGAATTTTAGGTATGAACTAATGGATTAGTCCTGCCCCTTCCTGAACTATTCTCCAAGCCACCTTGCTGAAATGCATGGGAGGCCAACATCAAAGACAGATGAGGGGAAAAAGGAGTCTGACAGCATGACAGACACTTAGTACCAGCATGACTGATGGGAAGACTGGGTTGAGTCACAGAGCTATTAAGACTGGAAGAAATCTTCCTATGGAGTAATCTAGTCCACACCATTGCCTAAAGCAGACACAATTATATCAGGGTGCTTAGGGCTGTGTCCAGTCAAGATATCAAGGAAGGAGATTTCACAGCCTCCCCAGACAGCCTGTTCCAACATTTTAGTACTCCCATTGATGATTTTTTTTCCCCTAATACATTACTTCCCTTTTTAGAACTTGTGCCTGGTACTTCCTGTCCTATCATGGCACACCTGTGAAAAGAGCTCCATTTCACTGTGTGGCTTCCAATTAGACAGCGCTAGACAGCAACACCACCTCCTCTTAGCCTTCTTTTCTCAACACCAAATACAGCCTGTTCTGTTCTTCTCACATGCTGTGGGCTCTGGTGACACCTGACAGGATTCACCCACGTGTCTAAAGTGGCTGAACGGTACCAAACAGCTGCACTTTACAGTATCTCTTGCCAGCACTGCAGACCCACGTGTGAGGTGCAATTATGAAGCACATCCATGGATTACCAGCAGCAGTGGGGATGAGCAGTCAATGCAAAAGACATCAGGATTGTGATAGAAGAACATAAGGGATGAAAAAGCACAAAGCTGGTGTTTACAATAGTAAAACTCACAAAAACTCCTAATCTTTTTCTTTAAAGTATTCCAAAGGAAAGCAAAAGGCAATTTTGCAACTTCTGGGCTCTTAGTCTTCAAAGAACAGTGTGTAACAAATTTGAATGATCAGGCTTCAACTTTGAAAAAGCTCCTATAAGCTGAACATTACTATGAAAATTACCCAATAATCATTATTCTTTCTGAATATTCCTTCCAGATGTACACATAGCGGGTCATCATTAGACTGTGCATATTCTTGCACCTGCCATATTTCATTACAAAACTGAATTTTTAAGCAATCAATGAACTTGAAGTATTGAGTATTGTGTTGCCAGTAAGTTAATGCCCAATTCAATAACTGGCATTGCTTGCTTTGACCAATGTACTATTAAAATCTGATCTTTGAACTGAGAAGTCAGAAGGACAGCATATATAGAGAGAGAGACGGAGAGAGAGACAAATATATAGAGAGAGAGACATATATATAGATATAAACCAAGGATGTGACAATTACACAGGAGTCATTCATCTGAATCAGCCCTATGGTATCCCAAAACAGACATTCAATGTTCATTTTTATTTTAAAAATCATTATATGAAATAATGAGCTAATGTGGCTCCTACATTAACTTGGAAGAGGATAGGAGCTCATCATACGATTTGAAGCATAATGTTAAATACAATTTCAAAAGTACAAGAAAAAAATAATCTAAAATTCAAAATGTATTAAAGAGAAGTTGGGAAGTTAAACTGAAAGTGCATTTATTAGTCCACCTCATCTATTTAAAATACAGTATTATTATCATAACTAAAATTTTAAATGAATATTCTCATATTCTAAAATTTTAAATGTACTACACAAATGAGTAAACTCACATGTACTCTCACCATTGAGACTTTTTATTCAGAATTACTATTTAATGGCATATTTCTTTCACAATTTCCAATACGTGCGACAAATTTAAGATGATAATAAGCATGCAGCATTTCACCCATCATTGAAATTGCACATGGGAGAAACACAAAAATTACTAACAGTATTTCAAGAAGTTACAGGTCAAAGCAAGAGAGACAGCAATCTACAGTCAATAAGATGTAACATCTGTAGTTCCACCTCCCCCCATAAAAAAAATATTAGTAGTAATCTAAAAGTTTTCAGGCAACACAAATATATTTCCTCCTTCACACTAACAGCACACGTTCTAGTGCTACAGGATTTTCATACCAATCAGCTTCTGGGTTTAGACAATGGATAAATGTCTTTAAATATGAACATCCAAAGAGAAAAAGGATGTATACATATAGCAAAGATTGTAAGAAAATCACTACTAAGTAAAGACTTAATGTTCAAAATATATTTTTAATGATCAACCTGATAAGCCTATTTAGCAGTTCACCAAAATATTTTTTTAAAAAAAGACAACCTCTATTTCTACAAATGTTTGTCAGAAATTGGAAGGCCTATTATTTCATTTCTTAATATTATGTCATTATGTCATCCGTCACCACAGTAAAATTATTTATGGTATTCTTTTACAAGTTCTGCAAAATATGTAAATATGCTATTACGCAATGGGGCATTGAAACACAGAAAAACACAAAATCCAGAACAAACAGATTTCAGGTAGCCCACATGGTCTTATGAGATAATTTTCTCACTAAACCACAGAAATGCAGAAAAGTGGGTCTTGGTTTTGAAAAATTCTAGCACCAGTTATTATTAAAAGCAAAAAAACCCCAAACAAACAAACAAACCACAGTAAAACTAACCAAACCAAATTGGACAAAAAAACCCCAGAATTTTATACAACCCAGGTGAAGAAAGGACTTAGAGGTCTCATTTCCCATTTCAATTCAGAACTGAGTTTCCTTTGAGGTAAAAGAAAAATACTAAAAAAATGCCACCACTCTTCAAGGTCAAATCAGTTGTACAGTCCTATAAAACTTTTAAGACCTTTAAAAGAGATCTGATTTTAAGAAATAGAAGTATACAAAGTACCCTCAGTGATTCTTCCCGTAGTTTGAACTGCAATGGTTTTACTCTGTTGTGGATTTCTTTTGGGTTTTTTAATGGCAAGCCCACAAACTTATTTCCTTGCCTACAGTTTTATAAGAGCTGGTTTTTATCAGAACTAATTAGTAAAGTGAATCTAAATCTCCTTTCTTCCCAGTTAGATGACTTTCATATTTAATTTGTGTCTAAGGAAATGTTACTAACATAGAGGCCCTGGGATAAAATATTTAATTTTATGGTTATAAAAGAAAACAGGGGAATTCAAAAGGCCCCTCTGGAGTTCAGTCACAAAAGGGAAAGATTCAATTAGTTTGAAAATCTTTAGAACCACGAGACAGAAATATTGGAACTGATGAGCCAGACTGGGGGTCATCATCAACTGTAATCCCAAACGGCATTTATTCCTCAGCTTGTACTATTATTCACTTAGAAACACAACAAACAGCAAGCCACTAAAAACACGAGAAGATAACTGCACTTAAGGAAAGTAAGATTTCTCATAATTATTCGGTAATTGAATAAAAGCAAATGTTAACCACATTAATATTTTCATTGTCTGTCTAATGTTCAGTGCCAAAACAGAACTTGCAGGAAAATTATAGTTTCTGAAAATGTCTATTTATGTAAGATCCCTAATGGCAATATATTATTATAGGGCAAACATGCAAATAAAAGTGCTTAAAATACATTTTAATTCCATAAAGGTTAATAAATAGTCAAATCCTGTGATGATACTTCGACAGAGTGAATCTGACTCACACCATTTTACACCACTATTATTCTATTACTTTTAGTCATTTGCTCCTAAAAAACAAATATGAGCCACATGAAGTTGTTTCAATGTGTACTTCTCCACAATGTATATCTGGCACCAGAATAAAAAACAAAACTGAATTATTAACAAGCAGTCACTTCTTTTAAATATTTATTTGAATTACTGCAATTATACGAACTAATGGAAGTGTGACAAAATTAATTAGAAACATTTTGAAGACAATCTTGTACAGGGGACTGATTCATTTGAAGTGATTTGTAGTTGGATATTCACCTATGTTGAAATCTAAATCAATTTAGAGAGATTTCAGAACTCAAGATGATCATCTAACATTGCTTTGAATAAGACTCATATAGAAATTACTAATAGAAAGTACTGATCATTCCTTTTTAAAGCACTACTTTCTGTAAACAAAGAATTCTCTATTTATTGTTGAAATACATCCTGCATATTAAAAAAGTCTCTTCCTTTTTATGTTTTATGTCGGATTTTTAATTTTTTTTTTTAGTTCAAGTCTCCACTATCCTAAATGAACTGTTATTTCTTTTCACGATCCTACTTGTCTCATCCAAACTAATAATAATTCTTTGTTGCTTTTCCAGATGTTTAAGTGTATGTGTGTGCAAACTATGAAATTTAGCTCTATTCACCTGAGGTCAGACTGCAAAACATCCACTGATGTATTAGTCAGCCTGCAATATATATTAATACACTAACATATAATAGACTTTTAACTATGTGTGCAATGATGACTGATTTGATGTTAAATTGTGTCTGAAAACTGAATCCTTATCAAATAAGAACAGCGTTCTTACTTCATTCTATATGTATTGTTCAGTGCTTGTAATCACCGTATCTTGAACTTCATTGACCAATAAAACATCAACAAATTTGAACAATTCTTATGTATGAAGCAGTTTTCTATTTCAAATACATAGAGAAAAAGGAACAATAACTCAAAGAACATCTTACTATTGGCAATTAATGCACCATATTCTACAGATCATTTAAGAGATTACTTTAGGCTATTTAATTAATCCATCAACAAGTAACGATTTATTTATTTCCTTCACACTTAACTGATCTTGCCATTGATCCATCATTCTGCCCTCAAATGATTTCAAATTAAGTTCTTCATTGCCTAGGACTCCTAGTATAGAATTTCAAGACCCCTAACCTAACAAAAGGGTCCTGAGAGTCACTACATGCAAATCTCTGGAGGAAGGAATGTGAGTAAACTAGGATATTTAAAGCAAATATTAGATCTGTATTATAGCAGACAATGCCATTTTCCTTTGTTGACTGTTTTAAATTATTTTATAAAATAGAAGACTTTGTCAACTACGTATAAACTTTACATCCTATGTGCTGCTTTACCTCAGGTGCTGTAATTCCTTGCTCTACTCACAAGAACTCAGTAGTAAGAACATGTCGGGTTGCAAATACTGCCTGTGCTCTGCAGTAATCAATGAGGAGACAAAACAATCCACCTCCATTCAATGCCATGCCTTCTTTTTTTAATGTCCAGTACAAACTATCAGAACAACTGAACAGCATTTCAGTTCTGCAGTCTGCTGGACTATACCCCTGAGTTGCTGGGCATTCTCAAAAGCCATGTATTCAAAGGGAACTAATGACATTGCACATTTTGTACGGCATGGCCTGACTGGGGTTTTAGAAGAGATTAATTCTCAGAGATTAAGTGTATCTTCCTGTGGTAGCTGAAGAGGTAAGAAACAATCTTTGGTTTTTCAAGTTAAGTTTAACTCAAAAAAGAACCAAAACCCACTGCAATGAAAACTCAAATGTTATACCAGTTAGCATTAAACTTAATTGTTACATATAGTATGGCCCAAATTCCCAAGGCTTCAGTATGGAGAACTATGGGATGCACCATCCCTCTTCTTAATCACTTATACCCAACATTCATTTTCATGGGAGCAAACTTTAGTTGCTAAACACTATGGGTTTCTGATTTCAACACTTTCAATGAAGTTTCTACATTTCTCCTAAGAACTTCTCCAGAATTTCACTGTCTTCCTTTTTTACTTCCATGGCATTATGCTTTACTTAACTGTGGCCTGTTGCCACTAACTAAACCGAAGAGGTTCCCCCAATTAATCTTTTCCCTATATATACATGGGTTCAAAAGGTAATTAGATAAGTACAAGTGTAAAACCTCTACCAACACCTAGTAAATAAAAGTGCAGCCTCAAACACTGGTTCAGAAAAATCCTAAAGTGCAGAGAAAGACTGAGGTATAACTTATCTCTGAACATCTGGCTTGTTCATAAGTCTTTCTGAAATAATGTGCAGCTGCAGCCTGTCTTGAAATGAAAAAACTTTCTTGGAAAGGGGCAAGGGGCAGGACCCATAATGTAACTGTAGTGGATTAAGGGTAGATAAAGGAGGACTACAATGGAGGCTATTATTCCCAATGTCCCAAGTGCTCACTGACTTCTGAAGATACTATCAACTAGACATAGGATACTAGAAAATTTGGGCTGGTGTTATATCCTCAAAATATTTTCCCCTCTCACACCAAAACCCTTTCTGAAACTCTGCAAATTAGAAAACATGTCTCGAAACATCTTTAAAAGGATTTAAAATAGTTGTCATTAATTTATTAAATAAGCTTTATTAATTTATCCAAGAAAATTACTACTATAAAATAGAAGAGTGACTTTCCATCAAAGTAATAATTTTCTTCATTTTTATCATATTAACTATTTCCACTTGTAAATATAAAGACAAAATAAGCAACAGATAGTATTTTGGAGTGGATTGTAACACACTGTAATCCCTTAAAAAAAACCCCACAGATGCAAATGGCTTCAAAGTATTAATACCACATTGAAGAGGACAACCACAATAATATTCAAACATCTGTTTGCCAAAAATGCGATGGCAGAATGAAACTTTGTCAGCTCTATGACAAGATTTGGCCAGTATCATCTTAGTGCACATCTTAGCCATGCTTAATCTGCCTTGAACTGCAAGGAATTAAACAATCTACAGAGATCAGCACAAGAATGTTCTGTCTCCTAAACCACTGCATCAACAAATAATGCTTCACTGGAAAGATTTCCCAAAGCTCTTCCAAAACCTTCATCAATTCACACAAGTAGCCCATCAGTCTTCTACTGCTCATACTGAAACCAATTACCTGAATTTCTAAGTCACTTTTACCAGACAGCAACAGTGAAACCAACCAATCTCACTGACAGCGTTGTTAAAGACCTATAGACAAAGACAATTACTGAGAATAAACCTTTTACTGGAAGTCCTCAAATAAAAACATTTTCAACAATTTGTTACATTTTCAACCAGTTATGATTATTTTTCAAGTTACTTTTTTGCCCTATGCAATTAAACTACTTCCAAATAAAATAACATAAGCATATAAGGAATTAAGTTAAAAAATAATTGGAGTTATAATCATATATCAATGCTTAGTGAATACACTCTAAAAAGATACATTAGTACTCACAATAATCATAAAACTACATTAGTATCTTGGAAATGTAGTTCTAACTATTCAGAATAGTTCAGAACTCTTAAAATCTCTTTTTTTTCTACTTTATTTGTACTCTTCAATCTATGCTACATGGCTTTCTATACATAATATTGTCAGAAATTACATCCCAGCACTACATGATATACATTCTTGCTCTTAATAAGTTAGTCAGAAAAAACAGACAACTATGCTATGTTAAATTCCTTCGCACCTGAAACAATCTGCATAACTCAATTCAATGCCTCTCAGATGAAGCATCCACACTATAAAAGCAACCCCACACCTGGGTCAAATGGTACACTCAAGAGCTGTAGATTTCTGAAGGGAGCGCTACAGGTGCAATTCAGGTGCACAAAGCAGTTGAAATCATTAGCACCAGCTGAGACAAATCACTGCCGAAACAAAGAAGTAAATCCTTACAGAAGTAGCAAGAGAATCTGAGACTCATAAGACAAAAGACTAGAGAAAGGGAGAGGAGAAATACAAGGTCATCAATTATGGCAGACATTGGTAAAGAGAGACAGAAAACGTGTCTAAGAGGAAGACTGAAAAGTCACTTGGCAATTGAAAATACTGAAATGAGGAATGGGAAAAGAGATAAAAGAATATGTAAAAGAAGTGGGCACGGGGTGGGAGCAAGCAAGCGTCAATACAAACCAAAAGAAAGCAAAAATATGGGACAAGACCAGGACAAAACTGCTTAGAAAGGTCAGATGGCATATGCTGGCATAAAAAGTAAAGAAACAGTATCTACTGATGTCTAAGGTCATTAAGGGCTTCAGTTAGAGAGCTTTAAACATTTCTCTGCTTTTACTGTGAATATGGGCGGATGGCAGTCCCAGAAGTTCTCTGCTGCAACAGAAATGTTTCTGTCCTACAGCATAATCAATAAAAATCAATTGTCTGATAATTGCTTTGCCTCAAATTAAATTATGGAGGGCTACATAACTCCAAGGGTTGGAAATTAGAAGTGGAGCCTTTCACCTCTAGGTCACTGCTACAAACACAATGCTAGTCAATAACGACTAAGATTTGTTACTTCTGTGTAAGTAAAAAACCTGATTGTAAGCTCTACTAAGCCATACCTTTACTGCTTAATAACCTCAGAACTTCGTTTTGCCAATCCCTGAACAAAGCTGGATGAAGCTCCCAATACTTCTCATGTGACCTTTGTGCTGCCCGAGATTAAAATCGACATCGTTCCTTATCTTTTCCATAGATTACAACACAGAGGAGTTTGGTACTTCTGAAAAGAGCTCGAAAAATTGAAAAACACTACAAGTTAGATTTAAATTATTTACCGAGACCCCAAAATCATGTATAGTATTTCTTCTTGTAGCCAGGATCATAAATACTCAAAAAAAAAAAATAAAATACAGAAATTGTGAGCATTTTCTTTGACTCTCACAAAAAAGCCAAACAAAACAAAACAAAAAACAAACCCACCAAAAAACCAAACCAAAACAACAACCACAAAAACACCAACAAAACTTCCTCCTCCCAAAAAAACTGCATAGAAGCAAATAACCCAAAACATAACTAAGTTATGTACCCCTATTAAAGCATAAAATCAAAAGGGAGATAATACAAGTTTCTGAAAACACTAGTTGTTGTTATGTGAGATAACTGGTTTTATTGGGAAAGTAAGTCTGGACAGTACCTGAAGCTGCTGACTTAGTGGCTGCACTCCTGCTTTTACTAAAATGCATCCTGTTTTCAGATTATTACACGCAGGAAATTACTGCTATTTTTATTTACTTAAGAGTTTCAGACTCCAGATTCAACTAAATTTCTACTTTAAACTTCATTAGACAAATACTTTTAGCCTGTTACTATCAGCTCCATGATATTCGTAACTATCACTAGCATAACCAGCAGACTGATGTGGGCAGCCACATGCAGATGGATTTGCTGCAGGAATTAGAAGACTAAGCCATGGATTTATATGTTCAGAAGATCCAAGGAGAACATAAATTCTTCTCTCCAGCAACATTTTTACAATTTGCCATTCTAAGAATTGTGAAGCAACTAAATACATTTAATTAATAATAAATAATAATTACAAGGGCCATACTAAACGGTATTAGTGGTGAGGAGGTTCACTTCCCACAAGTATCACAGAAAAACAATATTTTCTTATTTTTATTTCCTTTTTCCTTCACATATAGTGGCAGTGAAGAATGTACACCCCCTCCTCTGGACAGACAGGCACTTCCTTAAACAGAAAACCAAAGAAATACAACAGTGTTTGTAACATCCTTCTAGAAAGCAAAACAGCATGCTTAGCATTTTCAGTGATGCAGATGGTCCATAAATAAAGAACCTCATTATAAAAAGCACTCTGTGCGTAGCTTCATGCTACAAACACCCCAATTTATATACCACATTATGAAATTTCCCACCCCCCCACTACTGCAGCAAAAGATTGCATTTTGGTTATGACACAAAAAAGAGATCTAGTAAAAACAAAAAAAAGCCAAAAAACTTTTTCTCAGAAACATCGTTAATGTCTCAGTGCAGTTTATACAGCACACCCATAAACTCCTTAAAACAGAGTGCAGGCCACCACAGGGGTAACAAGCAGCACAAGGAATAACAGCAATATCATAAGCAGGTACCTTCCACCATGAATCACAGCATAAGGTGCATCATCCTTCATTCAAGAAGGAACAATCCCTCACAGCTCAGAAAAATTTTATAAACAACACCAAACAGAAAAATACTCAGTAACTTAAAGGTGACCATGCAAACTGCACTAGCAGTGCATTGATACTGATTTTACTTCACTTAGAGGAAGCGTAAGAGTCTTCCTTTATATAATGATATTTTCATCAGAGCACTCATCCTACTGCTGATTTCCAGGCCGTGGTCACCCTGAAGACACAACTTTCTTTCTAGGAAAAAGCTCTAAGCTGTTGAGAGGACCAGAAAAGGAGTTCTTCCACTCTCAGCTTCTGGGTCACTGTGTGCACAGAGGGATCACAGCCCACAAATTACACCAGCCTCAGCTCTTAAAGACACATTTAACGCCACATGAATCATGTACTGCTACAAAGGGCCCTTGTTTCTGCTGTAGGGATGGCCAGTTTCCCTGTTCTAACTTGGCTGGGAGCTTGGAATACATTTATGGAAGCAGAGAATTGTACTCAGAAGGAGTTTATCTACGGCTTTCACATGGCATTTTTGTGCTCTCTAAGCATCCACAGCACCTGTGTAAAAGGTTGCTATCACACAACATGTTTTGAATTGAAATCGATGCTCTATCAGTGAATTTAGCTCTGCTCAGACACTGACCAAGAAGCATAATTATTTCAGGATCTCAGGCAGAAGTATCTAATTTACACTGTATCAACTCCATGTAGAATTTCCCATGGATACTGAAGTGCTATACATCTTGGAAACTACAATTACTGCTGAGTATTTCCCATTCTTAAGACTTTGTCATCACGACAAATAAAGTTATTTTAGGTCTATAATCCAGATTGATCATAAATAATCTTCAAATTAATGCAGTAAATAAATAGTGCTTTATGAATCTTGACCTGGAAACCTGAAAAGATGTTGCAACTTATGCTACCTAAAAAAATATTGGTCTAATTCCTCACTATATGTGAAAAGTTAATCATTTACACTTATTTACCACATAGTTTTTCCTCTAGCAGAGTAACTAGTGAAACCATTTTTCAGCAAGCTTTGATATGGTTCATCATGATTTTTTAAACATACTTTTTAATGGCATAAACCAGTTTGATTTCATCTTGATTTATAATGCATGTTTCATTGTGTGTTATTTTTCTGCAGCAGCTTTTAAAACGCTGTTTCCATTCACAGGTACTTTGCAAAAACAAAAAAAACTCTACATAAAAAGTAATGTGCCACCATAATTTGAAAATATTCACCTCATTCACATTCCCCTGCCTCCACTAAAAGATTTATAACATGTCTAAAACAGGAATTGATGAATTCATCAGCGTCTGGGACATTTTGATCATAATCAATAATATAATTTTACCCTTTAAATGGGTTTTCAATTAAAGTACATTTTCTCAAAGTAATTTTATCACAAAAATAGTTTCTGTGTAGGCTAACAGCATTAACTCATTTCATACCAAGTGCTATGTTATAAGGGACAATAACCTGCACAGTCAAACAATGATAATACTGTAGTTAATGGAAGATAAATAAAATTTATTGTGCTGTTTCATAGGTTAAATATTATAAAGTAAAACATTCCTTAGGTAAATAAGTGTAAAGATCAAGCACGATTACACAAGTTTAGAAGACCATTATCCAATAATGATGAATCTAAGGACAGCAACAGAATATCAGTGTAAGGAAGATAGGCTGGCCTGGCTCCTACCAAGTCACTTTTGAACATTCTTTTTGCTCTCAAGAAAATCCAGGACAAGACAGTCCAGTAGCTTCCTCAGAAAATAAGCTGTAAAAGGTTTCTTGGATGGAAGAACTGCAGGAGGTGCCAGGAGCTGCAGAACTGGAGCAGACAGACCATCACCAGTCTGGTGATACTAAATGGCACCAACAGAAGTTATTTTGAGTTTTATCTCTTTGGAAGCTGGTGCTTACTAGGCCAGGGAGTTGCTGTAAGGAGCTGAAGTAAGGACTGTTTTAAAGGAAAAATTATTTTTAATGCTGTACAGAAAGACATTTTAGAAATAGAAACAAAATTTAATAGTCTGGAATAAGATGAATGAACAAATATCTATGAAGTCATGCTAAACCAGAGGGGTTTGTGGTCCATTGAACAAATACTCCTGCTGCAGAAAGTGAATTAAATCAAGTGGTGTGATCCGATTATCTTCAAGGATTATTTGTCATGGGCAAAACTACTGGTTCAGGTAGGAACAGACTGTTACCCTTCAACTAAGTGGCAGTTATTGATCTTTGCTGGCACAGCCTCATTGTTACATGGCTTCAGTATTACAGAGAGGCTGCTAGCTTAATGTCTGTCAGTCTGGGAAATAAAAGTACCCCTTCCTTAGAAAAGATAAAGGGAGGTAATTTCAGGGTCTTTCATCTTTTCCAAAGCTGTTCTGCTCAGAGGCCAGAAAGTGTATTTTCTTTGTCTATGGCAATTAACTAAATCTTGAACATCTCACAGCTCTCATGGATGGATAATGTGCATCCTAGACACAGGGAGAAAAAAATAAGGTACTACTGGTAGCAATGGAAAGACAACTTCACCCACAAACACCACCTGCACCAGGACAGAGCCCTCAGAGCAAGGAAAGAGAGGGTGCTGGGAGAAGACTATGGGAAACTCTCTGAAGCCCTTTGAGCTTTGGTGTCACTTTTAAGAACGTTCTTGATTGAAAAATTGCAGAGAATTTGAAGAGGAAAAAAAGTGTTTCTGTAGCTTTAAGAACAGACAAAAACCTTGCGATATTGTCCAGGGAACTGCTTTACAGAAATCTTCACAAAGTCTCCAAGAGGCAGTATCCTGGACAGAACTCAGATAGCCATTTCTCAAGCTCAAATATACAGCTTGTTTTGAGGCAAATCTCAAGACAAATACACCAAAAGCTACAAATCAGAGAACTGTAATGTAACCAAATGTAAGCAGATTTAAGCAAAAATAGGAGTACAGAAGCCCAGAAACAAGTGAATACTGCCACTGGTCCTTACTTTTGTCAAAAAATATTTGCAAGTTTCCCAGTTCTCTGCATAATTTGAAAACTGAAAGTTACAACTTGGTGTAAGTCTTAGAAATTTCACTCCATTTGGCTTGGGGGTGGGAGGAAGTTGTAGCTTCCCTTACGCTATTTCAGTTTAAGAATGAGCTTCTGTTTGTTTTTATTTGGAAGCTGGTCTTGAGAAGCTTCTTCACACAGGAATTTCCTCTTCCTATGGTAAACAGCCAAATAGGTATAAATCCAGTCACGAATTATCATTACAGAATGGTAAACACACAAACACTGACCAATTAAAATAGAGGGAAATCTTGTTTTGATACATCTCCCTTGGGGAGAAGGTTAATTCCTGGGATGCACTGTTCTGAATATCTTTCATCACTATTTTAGACATCCACCTAAGCTCTTGGGTGCTGTATATTTAAGTCCCAGCTGGGAGATCCAAACGCATAATGACATTCTAGTGAATTTCTGAAGCTCAGCGAATGTGGCAGGAAAGTCAGGCTTCTCGGAGAGGAGTGACAGCAGATGCCCTCCAGGGGAGCTACAAACCCTGCGTCATCCCAGACTGCCGTCATCCCAGGAACACGCTCTGGACTCAAGGAAAAGAGCTGACAGGCAGCAGCCAGTTTCAGCTGTTTCATTTAGATCTTTCCCAGTAGGTGTCACTACGATGTAGCATTGCTATAAAACCTCAAAGTAACAAATATAAAGGCAGCAGGTTTCTTTTTCCCACAAATGACAAAGTACTTTTGCAGACTAATTATGTCAAACCTGAATAGTCCACACAAATGAGTGTTGTGAGGAGAGCATGGGACAAACTGTTAGCTGTGTATCATTTCCACTTCCATACAGCTGATTTTCTTGTTATAAATTTTTATATCTCTGGAAGAGATGTCTTTAATGAAGTGGTTAATTTAATGCAAAGATTCCAAATTCGCTTCTTAACACTAATATACATGGATGGTTGTATTCCAAACTCCATCCACCTATTTCAAATTGTTATAAAATAGCTGTTGATTTCTATTCTTTGGAAAGATAAAACGTTTATAATAACTATGGTACCCGCAACAAAAATTTTTAGGAACTGGTTCTGAAAACTATGAAATAACAAACAACACAACAGAAAAAACAGTATTTCAAAAGCAGACTCCATGCAGACTCTGACTGTCCTACCACCCAGTGATTCTGCACGCATTCAGACACTTCACTATAATGTCTCAAAAATCAATAGCAATTTATTCTCTCATTGGACCCCAAGCAACAAAAGTAAATAATACTGTCACCTCCGGTCTGCCTTCTGAACGTGGTCACAGAACAGTCTTGCTACTATACTACAACTCTACAGAGCTCCTTACCTATGCTGGCTTTGCAGATTGGATTGGCTTTCACAAGGGAAAAAACATGCAAGACAGCAACACAAAGAGGTCAAGTTCCTGTACTCCAATCACCCAAGCTGCTGAGCTGGAATTAAGAGAAAGGTCTGACATCTGTCTTGCTTCAGTTTTGTGCCTACCTTTTTACACAGGAAAAAGAAAAAAAAGCAACATTAGAATTTCATTTTCCTATGCAGTGAAAGGCAAGTGCAAGAGGAAAAAGTTGAAAGACATGTTGGAACATCAAAGTTTTGCCTAATTTAAAGGTACTTCCTACATTAATTTCTTAAAAACTGGAGGCCTTGAAATTCACATTTCTTCCAATGCTACTGAACATATGCCAGAATATTCAAAGTAATCCAGAATATTGACAGATTTTTAAAAAAATAATCATAATTTGTAACCAACATTAAGAAATCGATTCCCATCTCATTATAATCCAGCCAGCTTCTTTCAGATGCTCATAGCATGACATCATCTCAGGGACATTACAGAGTTTCAAATACAAACAAATTGTTAAGATATGAAGATGAGCTCACTTATGGAACCCTGTGTGCACTCTTGGACTCTTTCCAAGAAGAGAATTTACATATATTTGTATCTTTACATATTTAATTGTCTTCACTAGTGGATGTTGTGGAAAGTCTATAGAGCAGAGAAATTCTCACCACGAACAACAATTCTATTTCTTCTTAGAAATACTGATTTCTCTGGACTCATATATGGTAAGTTCAGGATGCATCACTAGCTCATACAGGCATCAAGTCCTGATTTAAAGGAGTCCACCATTTCTTCCCTGGCACTTTGCATCAGTGAGTACAAAGACAGTTTTCAACATGGACGGTAATTCCACAAAGTAATTTCCTACTCTAAAATGATAAACTGCTGAAACTTAAAAGCACAATAAAAATAAGTAAATGTAATGGATCTCATAAGAGCTTTTATTACCAGCCAGGTCAGAATTGTCATGTCTCTCAATAAGAAATATCTAGTAAAGAAAATGAGAAATTCCAAAAGATTCTAGGTTAATATTTTAGGAAAAATAAAAATCTGAGTGGATTTTATATGACTACATGAGAAGAAATGAGGAGACATGAAGACTATTACACAAGATGACAGATAGATAGATAGATAGATAGATAGATAGATAGATAGATAGATAGATAGATAGATAGATAATAGATAGATAGATAATCTACACTTGTCTAATCAAAGGGCATTCTGAAATAATGTTAGCAAAACATTAGAAAGGGAATGTATTATTTTAGAAATCAGTCCAAAATGTGGAAAACCCAACAGTCACTAATGTGAAAGAAAAGCAACAAAATAAACTGAATTTTATATTGAGTCATAAACTGAATGAAAAGGGAAGAAGGCTACAGAGATTTAAATCCTTTTACTATGAACCAAAACCACAATGAATTGAAAGTTACATTGTGAATACCAAGTTAGGGTAGAGCACAGACAGCCTGAACAGTTGATTATTATTATTTCATTATTCCATTATTTCATTAAAATCTTTAAAATCTGTAGAGCTTTTCATTAGAATATTGAATAAGCACAGTGGCGTCTGAAATCAGACTGGTGGCATGGCCAGATACTCGTTCAATCCTATGCAGTCCCTTATGAATCCCTTAAAAAAAATGCCACAAAATAAAAAATCTTTAATTTTACAAGAAGCTAGACAGCATATGAATCAGCAAAACAACAGTAAAAACTGGGAGTACCTTTCTGCTGTTCCATTTGTATATCCCAAGAAGAGTATTTAATTTAATTTACTATCTACTCATTTTGCATTTGCAATTCTCTGCTGGTGTCAGTGAATGCAGTGCTAACTATACTTAGTATGGAAACACAAAGTAGAAATTGTTGAGGTGGGCTTAAATCATTCCAGAAGTTCTTCTTTGAAGTATCCCTCAGAAATGTTCTGACAAGTGATATAAGCCTTAATACTTTCAAGAATATTTCTGTTGTGCTTAAAAAGAATGACTCCTGGGTTGCAATTGAAGCAGCGTGGGCAGCAGGTCAAGACCCCACCTGGAGTTCTGCATCCAGCTCTGGGGCTTCAAATATAGGAAGTATGTGGGCCTGTTGGAAGGAGTGAGAGGACAGCCCGACAGGGACTGCAGCACCTCTCCCAGAAGAATGGAGAAGAGAAGGCTACAGGGAGACCTTTTACCACCTTAAAGTACCTAAAGGAGACCTACAAAAAAACTGGAAGAGTCACTTTTTACAAGGGTATGTAGTGACAGGACAAGGAGGAATGGCTTTAAACTGAAAGAGGGTAGTTAGATTAAGTATTAGGAAGAAATCTTTCATTATGCGAGCAGCGACGCACTGGAACAAGTTACAAGGAACTAAACTCACCAAAGTACCACAAGGAGAAAACACAAATGCTTTCTGAATTATCTCAGCGCTGAGGAAGACAATTCAGAGTATTGGCATGCGAAAGGTGCTGGAAGGGATGATTAAATACATTTGTTTGTTTTGCCAACCCATTTTAACAAGTTAGCTATATTGTGAAACTGCAACCTGACTGTATAGGGGATCAAAATACCTCATGAGTGCTCAGTTATCCTAACACATCAGCTACTGACACTGCTAAATGAAATTAGATGTAATACTTTAATTTTATTTTTTTGTTTTCTTCAGGAAAAAAATAAAAATACTGAGAATTCTAATAACCTGCTTTACCCAAGCACTGCCGTTTTCAAGGGTTCAGATCCAGTCACTACAGCTTTCAAAATCAATTAATTTTCTAAAAATAATGCATTTCATTTTTGCCCATCTTCTGATAAACTTTTTATAGAAGCTTGTCTAATCCGGCATATATATATATACACGTGTGCATGTATTTCTAATTATCAACTATCACCCTCTCTCCAAAATGCTTGGAAAAAGGATAATCTGAGGCCTTTGTGACATGAGTGTTCTCATTCCACATATATTCAGGCAGGCATTTCTGTCATAAGGCCAAGCGAGCCCCAGCCTAGAATTTACAGCCTACTGTTTATAAGGAACTAATGAGAGTTAAAAAGAATATTTATTAAGTTTGTAATCGATCAAATCTTCCTCTTCTAGCCAAACCTCTACTAATTGCTTCAACTACTAATAGCTACCTGAAGAAACTAAGAATTGAGAAAGTGAATCATTCTAATCACCACTTTGCCAATACTGCCAATAAGGTTACTGCTAATGTGGCCACTTCTCTTTAGGATACAGATAGAAATTGTTAACTAGATTACATCTCTCAGATAACTACTTTTGACTGTTTATCAGTTTAGGCCAGATTAGTATTTACAATCAAAACACAATAATTTTTAGAAGACATTACTTAGCACTTTCATCAAAAGTGAAATTGACTGGATAGGACAGCACGCTTGCTTCCAGTCCTCCCCAAGTCTTTCCTCAAAATGTTGGTATATGAACTTGCCTCCAAACGTAATCTTACCAAAGCAGAGATACACATAAATCGGAAACCTAAAAATACAGGATAAAATTATCAAGGGAAGACAGCATTTTATCACAAATTTGAGCACTCGATGTATTTTTTTTAAAAATGCAATACATCCTAAAAGCATTAGATTTTTATAACTCTGGAGTATGTTAACTAGCATAACTTTTAATAAGTTTGACGAAACATTAGTTTGAAGACTAATATTCCAAAATCAAGATACATAATTGACCAGCTGAGGTTCCCTCAGCAAGGTGCAATGCATTCAGAGAAACCCAAATCCTCTACTGGTACTTTTGACACTCTAACAGTGTATGTCCTTCTGAACAGTGCTTCAGACTCCATAAACACTCCAAAGAGTTTAAAACTATTTTTCTCCTGAAGTTCGACACATGGCTCCATAACAGTTCCAGTAAAAGAACAAAAGTCCACAGCCAGAATTCCTCAAGTTAAAAAAAAACACACTTTTTTTTTTTTTTTTCAAGAGAAAATGTACTGCCAAACCCAGCTGTTTGTGGCTCTTTTTGCATAAAGTTAAAATCATGCTTACAGGACAGATGTTGTTTTGTGGCTTATGACTGAGTATAAGAAGAAACTGCGTATTATAAGCAAGCTGTACAGCAGAGTTCATTATTTACATTGCCTGTTGTTTCCTATTGGAAGACCTTGATTCAATTCCTTTTTTCTTTGAATTTCAAATATCCAGGAAAAAAAAACTCTATTAAAGAAATATTAAAAGAAAATAAAACCTGTTTCAAGGAGTGATGGAATGTATTAAGAAAACATTCCAAAAGCTTGACCCTTATCATTGAAGACAAGATCTTGTATCCTGATTTCAAATCGGGTTTCAACAGGACACAAATGAGGCACAGTCTGAAGTACTGAATAAGGAGAAATTACAGTGGCTCATTGAGTGTGTACTGAATGAGACACGAGTTCTGCATAAACACAGAGGCATTAGCTGAACACAGTGAGAGTCCATTCAGGCACAGTCACATGAGCTCCACCTCACCTGAGCCAACACGGTACTTGAAGCAGCATTACTGAACTCACACACTTTACCAGCTCTAGGAACATTTCATGATAAGCACTCTATATTCTGCATGAAACATGCTAGTTCAGCTATGATGCTTCTAGGGCATTAGGTAGCATACTGTATCTATTACATAACTATAAAATTATATAGAACATCGAAGTGTACACAGACAGCACACAGATGGCCATAATTCTAGTATTTCTTTGCTTTTGAAACCCTTGATCATGATGTAATAATACTCAGTCTATATTCCTAACTGTGTAATGTTAAAAGTAGATTTATGCAATATTAGCACAATTAGAAAAATGTTTATCCTACTATCAGAAAACATTTCAACAGAAAAAGTTTCTGAAAGAACAGTATAATTTGGAAATAGCATAAATGTTGAAGGAATAATTTCATTCACGCAAAAGGTTTAGCAATGTAGAGTAGAAGCAGATTAAGTGCATCATCTCACAGGTAAGTACTACTGAAGAGTGCATTTACTACAACAACCCAAAATAGAATTTATTCAACAATCTTAAAAGACAGAACACCTAACATCTACTTACTCTTTTAATGAGTAAAAACAAAGAAAAAATAAAATTTATTCTGAAGTCTGTCTTGGAATAACAGTAGAATAAACAAATATTGATATATCCAAATTTTTTAAAAACATTTTCTTCCCTTACTTGCTCATCATACTACTTTTCTATGCCAAAGGTGGACTTCAAAGCATACAACTTTATGATTCTAAGTTACTTTTCAGTTTGTTGGCATAAAGAAATATTTGAACATATTTAATGTTCTCCTCAAATTTATTAACTGTCTATGAAAAAATAACATAAAAGAAATCTGCCATTCTGAACATGTAGGAAACCATATAACGAAAAGAGCCACAATAAAATGAAGACCTACACTTATAGTAATAGTTATAGAAGAAGGAAACAAAATCCACAGTCCAAAGGGTTCTCTAGCTGGACAATTCCATCTCTCTTGCAATCATCTCAGAGGAATACTTTTAAGATTAGTTCTGTGATACACGGACAGGAGAGCTGAGCTATTATTGACCATCTCCACACTCCTCATTTTTGGCCAAAAGCTCCCTGCCTCCTTACAAGTTTGGGCAGCAGAGATGAGTGTGTGCCAGCACTACAACCACTGTTGTCAAGTCTAACATATTATCTCCAAAACAACTTTTAATGTTCTAACTGGAATGTTAGACTCTGAATTCCAAAAGAATCTGAACACCTGAAGCTAAAGTAACAGTTTTTTGCATTAACTGGAGAATTTACACAATCTGAAACAAATTTAAACTAAGCCAAACAGTAACTTGTAAAAAGAAGAAATGTACATGTTAAGAATACAAAAGTGGAGTTGTATAGAAATAGCTCATATACCACTTTAATGAAAGTTTTAGTACAGTGAAAAGAAAATCCTAGGTGCCCAAGAGGGAAACACTGAGGTGCTCCACTAATACAGGGCAACTTTTTTTTAATGAGTCTTTTGAACTACTGTTGATTTATGTGTTAGAGGGGAAGTTTCAGCATGTTTGTAAATGGAGAAGTAATGAGAACTCAAGAGAAAGTTAACAGGTTTTGAGAACTAGAAGCTGTAATATACTGTAAAAACAGACAAAAATCAGCAAGGCATATGAAATAACTGCTCACTCTGTCAGAAAGGTACCTGTTTCTAAGAGATGTATAAACTGCTTTATACTATCAAAATTTAAGTAGCTTAAGAAGAGAGTTGCTGCAGTAAAATCACAATTTGATTCCCAGCATAACTGTAAGAATGATAGTTTACAGCCAAGAGCCATTGTAAGTAATATTATCTAATGCACACACTGCTTACTATAAGAAGGTAAACAGAATTTGTACCAACTTGCACTGCTAAGATGGTCACTGCCCAGCACGAACTCTACTGTGGATGAGGCTGCATATGCTAAAAGATAGATAGTGCTGAACACAGAAACCCTTTACTTTTTGATGACCAAAAGTAGCTAAATTCAGATTGGGTATCGAAGATCATTACACTTTTATATTAAGAAAAGTGACAAATGAGTAAAAATAAACATAATTGAGAAATATGGACATATTGTCTAATAGAATAAAGATAAGACAAATCTCATTTTAAACATTCATTTAGAAGGTAATGTGCTAGAGAAAAACATTCATTCTTAGGTTTTTAAAACATCGGCAATAAATGTTGTTTTGTCAGTTCTGGAATTCTTAATTTTAGCTTCCACATAATTTTAGCTTGGTTGATCTATTGTTAAGACAATATTGGTTTTTAAAAATAATTGTTTGTTATCCTCCATACTGCTACAGAGAATACTTTCAACTTGTAGCATTTCATCAGCATAAAAAAGAGATGCAGTATCACAAAGTTGCCATTTTCTTTTCCAGTGCAATCAAAATGAAGACATAAAGGTTAACTTCACAGAGAAGTATTAGCCAACTGCATTTGGGCACAGAGATGGGAGATAATTATTTATGGAACACTGGTGCCCATTATCCTTTTCAAATTCTACAAGAAGACTAAATATTGATGCATTCCCATGTCACCTTTTCCCCCCTTTACTGTTAACAAGCAGGAGTCTGTTTTTGATGCTTCCAATTTGTCAAGATCAGGTGAACTGAATGGTTTCACAGAGTACACTATTCCAACTCCTTCAGGGGATATAAAACCACATTAAACTCAGCTTGTTATTAATAATTCATGGCAACTTCCTTAGTTCACTACAGGGGCATCACTCTTAGGGCATCATTCTTATTGAAACAACTTAACAGAGAAAGTCAGATAAACACTGTTACCATGAAAATGAAAAGCCACCTACCATGAACCCAGAGACACTGAAAGCTCTAAAGAATTCAAATACTCAAATTTTTCAGGCTAAATCTAGCACCCTACATCCCTTTCTAAAAGCTGATATTAATTTAATACACCAGTAAAACCAACAAAATTCCATCTACCTATTGAAATTTGGTTTATCTGCAGATTGAAGTGTCAAATTTCTCCTGCATGAGAGTTATTCATCCTCTCATTACTCTGAAATAGATCCTTTTAACAAGAATATTTTACTTTAATTAAGGACTAAACAAAGTATACACCATTAAATATATATATGATGCAAAAATATTATGATTTGAAATTGGAATACTTTTTACTATAGTAAAAAATACCTATTAATAAAGCAGTAAACACTGACACCAATTATTACACATAAGTAAAAACCACAAGGCTTCATTCTTCCTGGTCACAGAATAGACAGCTCTTACAGAATTATGTCATATATTACTTGGATTTCACTGCACATAAATAACCAGACAGAGAGATTCAGAAAAAAATGGTATTGAGTGTAAGCATATTAAGGTAGAGAGACCAGGCACTCAAACATTTTTCTAATTTACTCAGTGGAGCAAAATTAGCTTGATGCATCAGTAAACCACCATGGATAAATCAGCTTTATCCTTACAGAGTTAATTAGTTCTGGTATAGAAGGAAAGCAAGTCCACTAAAAAGTTCAGTCTACTCTCTGAGTAAAATAATGACCTATGCACAAAAACCATCTAGTTGTATGAAACTTCAAAATTCATCTTTGATCCTTTAAAGTAACGAGAAAACACTGTTAGTGTCTTAACTGCCTCATCCCGTCACAAACACATTTTGGTGTTAGGAAATAAGTTATTAGTGAGTGGCTTGCTGCAATTTGCAGTCAGGGTCCAGCACAGAAAAAAAGCTTAGAAGGGCAAAGCCTCGGAGGTATGTGAGACTAAGCAGTTTCCTGCTAAGCTTTCAACATACAAGAAGAAAGAAGACTGTCTGCATTGCCTGTATCACCATTCCACAGGCACGTTAATCTACATACTTTTAAAGGCAAACTTTAGATGAATCGGCTCTGATTGCTGGAGAAAAAAAGGTCAGGCTGTTGGCTACTGATCCTGTACTATCTATCCAATAACTATTTCCTGGTGTTTCTCATTTGCTGCCTGTTCCCTCACGTCTTAGCCCAGGAAGGTTGTGTCTCCTGACATAAACCCCAAGGACAAACACAATTGTGTTACTGCCTTATGGCCGAAACAGTTGAGAAGCCTTCTTAACAAGTCACTTGTTACTTCTAAGACAGTTTCAACTAAATCCAGCTGGATTTGTCACCAATAAAGGTGACCTGAACTTTCCTTCTGAAGAAAATGGTATTGTCTTATTTGACTGTAATATCACTGTTGAATTACAAAGTCTAATTCTCTAGTAACAATAGGTAGCAAGTAGATATGCACAACAGTTTCATGTAGATAAAATGAACAAAGAAATCAAACATTTCTTGGGTTTTTTTTTATCCTAACCCCCCCCCCCCCCCCTTTGCACAAATGGCAGAGTAAATCAAAATTCCCCCTGTGCACACAGTTCTTTGTCCTCAAAGAACTGCCTATTCACATTCATGTCTAGAAATGAAATAAGATTTCAAAAGCTGTTTTCATGTGAAATCAACTATCTGATTTTTTGCGTGTGGCAATTGCATCCTAAATTGGTTTACAGCTCGCTGTCTGCTCTCTTAGTTCAGGAAACTGATTATATGAACAGTTTTAAAATAACACGTTTGAAATGAAATGGGAGTTGATACTGAACTCTCATTGTACATCTTAGGTTCCTACCAGAATTACAGCAATAGTTCCACTATCACCCATGGACAGTGCTTATTTTTTTCAATTTTACTTGCATTAAAAAGAAATGCTGATTCCGTAATGTTGAAAAATCAGGAATGGAAAACATATGTTGGAACTATTGTCACTGTTAGATGAAAGTAGGGAAATCCCAGGCTTTCAGAAGCAGAGTGCGTCGTGAGAAACATTATAAGTCTGTTGCTATATAAAGGTAATGCCATAAACAAGAAGGATTAGTAGCATTTGAGTGTTACTTGGCATTTTGAATGCAAAACTCTACACAGCTAGAAGAAAAACCCAAATTCCAAATGTGTTCATGACAGGATTTGATGAAGCCGGTGTCACAAAACGGTCCACTCATTTTAATGCAAGTGTGATGTCCTTCAGCCAGGATATTACCTAAGAACCCAAAATCTCTGCAAAACTACGTTAACACATAGCAGGAGTTCACTTATTTGACACAATGTTAAATTAACTGTATGTTTTTAAATACAATGTTCAAGTATCAGATGTGTACTTTTTGAATATGAAATAACTTCTATCTTCAGATCAGTAACAAAAAAATAGTACATTTAATCCAGAGGTTAATTGCGAGGAGCAGTTTCCTAACACCTAAGCAGAGCTGCACACACCCCACAGTAAAATCAGCTGAAGTACATATGACTCCCACTAATTCTCAGGTACAAATGGGAGAATGAAGTTATGGACTGAAGCAGGCAGCTGAATTCAGACAGCACAGGTAAACTTTCAGAGCAGTGCTGGGATCAACTGTGTGACTCTGATTGGTTTTAGTTCATGTTCCTCAAGTCTTGATTTACTCACTGAACAAGTAAGGCAACAGAAATGGCTCCAGAAGTGCCTCTCCTAAGCTTCAGGTGTTTTATGAGATTGATGTGGCCAAAGCACTGTGCTATACTTGAAAATTTTGAGTTTTAATGTTATTTCAGAGCAGCACTCGGTACTTTTATAAGGCTGTAATGTGTTTTCAATTTACCTGTACAGAAAAAAAAAAAATTGGAAAACAGCAGGAAAGCAGCTATTCTAAGAAAGGGAGGCATAAAACATAAACATAATGCAACAAAGAAGCAAAGGAAGAAACTCTCCTTTTCCTTTATTAGAAATATGGCAAACAGATTGTGCTCATCTTGCTTAAGGCCAAGAGCCTCATTCTGTGGAACTCAGCCAGGCTCTGCCACACAGCTCACTAAGAAGTTTTGCTGTGTTAAAAAGTAAACCAGATGGGATATTTGCTTCCAACAAGATAGTTCTAATGGAAATTGTTGGAAGTACAGTAAAAGAAACTTTTCAAATTCATCTGCTGTCTATATACATTATCATGTATAATGAGTGCAAGCAGCATGAAAAGTAGACTATGGAAAAACTCAACCAAAAATGTAAAAAATCAAAACATTGATCATTAATCAATATGGGGATTTATTTGCCTCACAGACTAAAAACTGCTCTAAGCTCCCTTTTACTCTTCAGAAACTGGTCTATGCCAGACTTAGACATGCTACACAATCTTTGACTTTGTCCTGCCATGTTTCTTCAATCAGCCAGAAAGCAGACTGGAATGAAATTGATATGACTGGATAAAGGAAAATCAAATTTTTTCAACATTTCATTTCAGTAATCTAATTATGAAGCTTTTAGTAATAGTGTAATTACTTTGAAGTTCTGAACATATGTTTCCACTGAGAGTATTCCACAGAGGACACTGTGTCAGAAAAGGAAAGAAATGCAAAGATAAATGTACCAAAAATATTTCAGCTCACAAAGAAATTGAAAGGAGAACCATATGCCAGAGATGTAATATGATGTCCAATCTGAATGACTTTCGTTTTCGCCCGCAGTCCTTTAATTTAACGCCAACAGAGACAATGGAAAATATTTTTCCCATGACACTAAAATACGTTCCCAAAAAGTTACTGGATTGGCATATTTAAGAAGGAAAAAAACATATAGAAAATTATTAGTATAGAAAGCAGCTGAACACTTCTTTCAATTTTGAAGGGAAAAATTGAAACAGGTCTGTTTCCACCGATGGAAAGGGTGTCTTGGAAAAATAGTTCCCACAGTAGGCTTGAAAAGCCCAGATATCTCAGTTTCTTATGATTCTTACTCTTGTGAAGTTACCTAAATATCCTTAGGTCTATACACTGAAAGTTATTATACTTGATTTATTTGAATCTGACACAAGACAGTTCTATTGGCTAATTTACTAGGAAAAAATGAAAAATCAATGAACTAAAACAGGGAAATTCGCCACAGAGGAAGATATTTAGAAATCATGAACAAAAGATACGGAAATCAGCAGCACAAACAACAGGAAGATACTGGAAAAAAAACGAACCAAACAAAAGGAAGTAGTGAACTGCATCATAAGGTAGAAAAGATTTACACTTCTAACAAAACAACACTCCCATTGATCATCACAGTCATGAACAAAACAAGCCTATTTTTGTTTCTAGAAAGACAAGTTTGGGGGTTTTTACTTGTGGTTTTTAGGTATTACAAACATTTCACGAATGTAAATGAATTTGCTTCACTGCCCATCTAAGTCACCATAACCAAGCTTACTGCATAAGGCTACTCTTAGATAGTACACAGAAAAACCCTTCAGACATTCGCTAATTATCTGTGAAAACTTACATAACTAAAGCAATTGAAGGTGCCTGACTCTGGTTGTAACTCGTGTATTGTTCACACCACCTGCACAAATAACACAACGCGACCAACAGCTTTGGATGGAACTGCTCCCTGAGAAGCTGTGCTTTCATTTCCTAAACATTAATACATTATAACTTTGCTGCCCTTTAAACTACCATGGAACGACAAGCTCTTTCCTCAATTAGGATCTTCATTTATCTTTATCAGCTTCTGAAGTTCTTAAACAATTAATCAAATCAACTTTTCAATACCTTTATTTCCCATACTCACATCAGGGTTGCTTAAACTCTTGGCAGAGGGGTATAGGCTTAGAGCTTGGAGGGAAAGGCAAACTGTCCTCAAACCATCCAAGAATGTCAAAAGAATTACAAAAAAACATAGAATAAAACAAAAGCACAAAAAACTTTTAGTGGTTTTTTTTTTTTACCAAAAGATCTATGCTATAGAGACAAATAATACATAAGAAAATAACTCTTGATATATTCAGAAAATAAATACAAGACCTCATTGGTCCGATTTCCAAAATCAGAACTACAAAGGCAAGACATTAATGGCAAGGCACTCCTTGAGAACGTGCATTTGGTAACCAGCTTCCTTTCAGCATTTCAAGTTAGCTCAAATCAGCCAAGTATAAAATAGTCTTTCTTAACAATCAGAACAGGAATACAGACAAGCTGTGTCCATTAAAAACTGTATGCAGGATGCAGATAATTTATTCTGAAGATGTTTAATGGGCAATGGCCCATCATTCTCTTTAGATGTGTGTGTGTCATCATCATCGTTTTTCCTCTTCCAAAGGTAAGTGGAGAAGAAAATAATGGCACATATTGTCATAAACTCAAAGGTCATCAGAGGGGATGAAAGCTTTAAAATAGTTTCAGAGTCAGAATCTTAACATTTCCTTCATTAAGATAGCTAACATGAATAGATGTATTAAATTCTGCAGACAACCTCAAATAGTTCCAAGTCCAAGAGTGAGCTTCTGCTGTAACACTCTAGCTGCTTAGAAATAAAACAGCAGGAAAACAGTTAACATAGTTAATTTCTCTGAAGCACATAATTTACAATGCCACTTGTTCTGGAAGACATTGTGATGTACATGGAAGGAACTGGCAAAGATGTTGTGGCTTATCCATTACAGGCATGCAGCCACTGTAAAAAAGACATCACTAAAACGTCCTACATAGAGGTACCGCGTACTTAATGCATCATAATTGTGACAAGTGATTTACTGCAATCTTCTGGCTGAATTCATGAGAAATCATTAATCAGACTGCCTTCTTCAAGAAGAGGTACATGTTTCCCAGCACACAGACCAACTACTGCTGTACAAATTGCTCAAGGGCATGAAATAAAAGCCAGCCTCAAAACTAATTCTTCATTAATTTTCATCCTTAAGATCACTGGCATCCAATTTAATATTTGACTAATGGCTGGAGAACTTAAAATGATGAGATAAAGCATCATTTAACAGATTTTGCAATAACATGGAAAACATCTCGGAGTTATTTTCATAGCCCTTAAAGAAGAACCTTGGTGCTACAATTTTTCCTGGGTCAAACTTCAACAATACTAATGTAGACATGAACACGCTGATGGAGAAAAGTGACGCAACATTAGAGTTACTGCTCAAAAGCCAATTTGGTAAAATCAGGTAGGCTTCAGTCTGCCCCAAAAAGTGCACAGTAATGAACTAATTCTTTCTCCATCTTGTCCAGACTCGAGAATAAAACAGGCAAAAGGCTACTGATGTATTTTTCTACACAAAAAAATGTGATGGATTTTTATCCTTAGCTTGTAAAGTTGTCATCCATCTTTCCATTCCTTTTGCACCAATCAAAACAGAGAAGGACTGCGAGAGGCCTGAAGGACAGCATTTGGAAACTGCAAAACTACACATTTTAAAGGACATAATTGACCATAACAAAATTTAGTTACTTAATGATTATGATAAAGCACAAACATTTGCAAGATGCCTCTTCCACACTATAGATCAGAAGGAAGAACTCATGTATTGCAAAATAACTGACAATTATATAATTAAAGCTTGCCAGTTAATTATCTCCAAACCAAACTTTGTAGCAGCATTCTGTGAATTCTGGGTATATAGCTGCACATTTCTGACATTACCATTTTTTTCTTGTTTTAATGGAAAACTTCATACATCAATTGATACATTTTGTGCTAGAAGTTGATTTTCAGCCCAACAAAACACAGTATATTAAAAAAATAAATCATTAAATAATAAAATTGTTTGAAAATAATGAATGCAGCTTTTCTACATAAACCTGTCTGGCAGAGTAACGAAGTTCCCACTAAAGGCTTTTTATTCTCCCTAGGGCTTCTCCTAAATATAACAACCTGGAAAGCCAGCACCATTCTCAGTATTATTTGCTTCTTTGGCCTGAGCATTTACACAACTGACAGTTTCATGATACAGTGTAAGGTGGTCCAATTAATTTATTTCAGTAGATGAGAATATATGTGTTTCCAACTAAGAAACCTACTCCACCTCTTGAGGCAATATTATCACAACAGAATCAAATCATGTCTTTGGCTTTCAGTGTACCTACAAAACACACACATTACTTTGCCAAGGACTCATAACTAGTAACATTTGCTGCTGTACTTTCCAAAATATTTTAAGTGTCCATATTTTGTTAGCGTAAGCCTTTTCCTAATTTTTTTCTGGGAATAAATGGAATTAGAAATTCTTAACTTTATTCTCATCTCATCGATAGGCTGGACCAAAGGTAAATGTAGTATTCATTGCCAAAACAAATTACATGTAAATATATGTGGGAAACAATTTTAAGAAACTGCCAGATCAATACTCTACCTGTAGGACTCTGAAAAACTCAGCACACTGCATCAGAACTTCCTTGGCCACTGCCAGTATGTCTTGACATCATAATACTGTTATTTTGCAGCCATAAAAAAAACCCCTCTAAACAATCAACCAAAATTAAAAAAAAACCACTCTTCCTCCCCCTTGCTATTTTCTTTCAAAAAGAAATCCAAACAAAAAGTCTTCCCATCTCTTTTCATGGAAACAAAAAAATCCAGAATGCTCATGTATATCTAACAAAACCCAACTGTCTTTTGAAGGTAACCTAATTCAAATGACACTAACTTTATAAAACCTGACAGAGTCATAACAACAAAGCTTCTTGTAGGAAAATAATTGATAAAATATAAATCCAATAACACACACATTGTCTCATGATGCAATTCTGTACATAAAATACAACAGAGCACAGCTACCCTAACAGGGAAGAAAGGCTCAAAACAACCTGAGCACAACAGGTCATGTACATGAAATGCAAGTAGCCTTGAATATTCTGATGTTTAGGTTTTGTTCAATCAAACTAAACATCAGAAAGATTATTCCACATGCTCATGAAGCAAACTACAACTTAAGCTATTATGCCAGTGACAAGTACATATGGTAGTGGAACTATCCACAGCATTACATACACTGAAATAGAACACCAACGTGACAACAAAAGAAGGAAACCCAAAATTGCAGCATGGGACCAAAATTTCTAAGAAGAAAATGCCCAAAATGCTTTTCCTTTGGTTGTTACATTCAGAGAAATTCTGAAGGGGTCTATTCTTATTTGCTTCCTTGAGATTATTTTCATTAAAAAGGAGAAATATTTATGCAGGAAGTAGATTACCAACACACTGAAAAAAGGTGCAGCACAGAAGAGTGATCTGTCATCCGGAGGGCTACAACTTTCACCCAGGCTGCCATTCCCCTTTAACCTGATTACTGCTGAATGAATCACATTTCACTGTCAAAGCCCTTTGCAATCATACCCTGCTCCCACCTTCGCCTCCCGCTCAACACAGAAATGCTGCCCTGCCAGTGTTAACCACATAGAGCCCATGTGCCACATCCTTAAAACAATTTAGGGTCTTCTCCCATCTTTTCTGCTCTTTGAGACATACTTCCTCAAAAATTCCACAAAGCTGCCCCAGTATCATCTTTCTGCAAAACCAGTTTTAATTTTTATTTTCCTCCCCTGTGATGCATCTTGAAAACTCAAGGAGGTACCCAAAACGTAAGAAATAGCTCAGCCAGTCCCAAGTTCAGGTTGTTCCTTCCCTTGGGCCAACACTGATACTCAGTTAATCCAATGCTAAGCAAATGTAGGGTATTAAATAAAACAAAATAAAAAACAAACATAAAAAAACCTTTCACAAACAACCCCCAAACCTTCCATGTCCCAAAGCAGGTGGAGGCTTTGGCAGCCCAGGTCACTTAACCAGCTAAGTCTAGATTCTAATTATCATTTAAGGAATCTCAACGCCCACGAGACCTGATGAGATACCTCTGTGAGAAAAAAAGAAAAAAAAGAAAGTAAGAGCTAGAAAGTTAAAAATCTATTAAAGGAACTAACCATCATGTGTTGCACAACTATATTATGGTGTTAACTCATGAGCACATAAAGCATTTCCAGAGAAATGATACTGTAAATTATTTTGAAAAATACACCTTGTGCTTCATGGGAAAGTTCTGTTAAATACACAGGTTAAAAAAAAATAGGCACAGATGACACAAGTTCTCTCACCCTTCCCTCCTGCACCCAGTTTTGCCATGGCATTCTCAGCCCACCAGTGTTTAGAGGAGACTTTTCAAAAAGCAGGAAATTGGAGTAGGTCTCTACATCACATACTGCGAACAGACAATTCTTGTGTTTCTGGGGGGGAAGGAGGGAACATGTTGTCCTGATTTTGGCTGCAATAGAGTTAATTCTTCTTAAAAACCGGTACAATGCTGTGGATTGAATTTAGTATGAGAACAATGCTGGTAACACATTGATATTTTAGTTGTTGCTAAGTAGTGCTTAGGCTCAGTCAAGGACTTCCACTTTCCCGTGCTCTGCCAGTGAGGAGGTGCACAAGGAGCTGGGAGGGAGTGTGGCCAGGACAGCTGACCTGAACTGGCCACAGGGGTAGTTCCACGTTCCATACCATGGTGCCAAGTACATCAACTGGTGGGAGCTGGCCTGGGCATCCGTCAGTGGTGGTGAGCAATTGTTTTATGCATCCCTTGTTTCTATCGGGTTTTACTGCTCTCTCTCCTTCTCATTACAATTATCATCACCACTGGCATTAAGAGCATCGTTATTATACTTTACTTTGGTTCAATTATTAAACTGTTCTTACCTTAACTCACAAATTGTACTTTCCTTTTTTCTCTGATTCTCCTCCCCATCCCACCGGGCAGGGAAGGAGGGGTTGAGAAAGCCACTCCATGGTACTTAGTTTCCTGGGGTTAAACCACGGCAGGTTGGAATTCATGTCAAGCTGCGTTTATAATTCCCAACTAATTAGTATGTACATTCCATAATCAATATTCACAAACACTTCAGTCTGCTACAGTGAAAATAAAATTATCATTCCACAGCCATATAACATTTATATTCATGAGCAGTAAGTAAATATTTAGATTTCAGTGTGAGGGCTAGAGGCATCCACTCTGTAACCACATGGGCTGTCCCTTAGGTGCACTTACTTTTCTGAGGCATTCAAAAACAAACACACACTGCAGTTCCATAAACACATGTATTTTATATACTACAGCAATACAGCAGATCAGCAGACAGCATTGCAAAGGAAAACACAGTACCTGACCTACTGTGCTTTTCTTAAGCCAAGCCTTTAATTTAAAATATTCTACGTAAGTGAAAAAATAGCCCAAATGACAAAAAGACCAGTAAGCAAAATTCCACGACTAGGAAGAGATCATTTGCATAAATATTTATACAGACTGAAAATACAGCTTAACTAATTGCTCTTTTCTTTTAGCCTTAACAAAGCTTAAAGAAAAAGAACATCATCCACACACGTTCATATACTGCTAAGAAATAAAAGCAATACCTAGTTGAAAAACCCATAGGACTCCAGGTCACTTCTGAATGTTCAACTTAGAAACAATAAATATTTTTATAGTGAAATGCACGATTTCCAACTTGATCAGGTCTCGTAGACTGCAACTATGACACCTCCATTGACGATGAAACAGCGAGTAACTGGTAAAACACACGTGCATCCACTACATTGCATAGGTCTTACTTTAAATAACTCTCAACATTCAGAATGGGAAGGCAAGACGAAACGTGTCGTTTGTGAACTCCCCAGGTACAGCTTCATCTTTCAGGTAACATTAAAAACCCAGTACAGAAACCCCCGAGTCACGCCAGCCCTGGATGGGCACAGCCAGCAGCTCAAGGACCAAAGGGTCACACTCCCAACACCATCGGGCCCAAGCTGCTTCTTATTCGGGTCACCGCCAGCAGCCCCCACGCCCGGCCAGCCACGCGTTTCATGCATCTGGCAAGGCCAAAGTTCGCAGGTCACACAAACCCTGCCCAAAGGTGTTTGTGGGCGATGTACGGCCGAGGAATAAAACCCAAGTTAAAATGACCTGGGTGCCAAGCTCTGGCCAGGCCCCTCTCCCCCGGGGGACACCGGAGGGCACCGCAGCTCCGTCCCCGCGGCCCCGCCCCAGGCAGAGCGGGGCAGCTCCCGGGGCAGCGCCCACCGCCCTCCGGGGCGCCGGGGCAGGCGGGTGGGCGGGGACGTAGGGGAATTGCAGGGAGACAAGCCGGAGCTCGCCGCCTCCCAGGGCCGCCAGAGATAGCAGCAGCAGCGGCGGCGGCGGCGGCGGCAGAGAAGGGGGCGGGCAGGAAAGGGCGGACCCGCCTCCGGGCTCGCTCCCTGACGCGCTCACTCACCGATCATGGCGGCGGCCGCGGCGGCCGAGGAGGAGGAGAGAGGCGCATGCACGCGCACGCNACGCGCATGCGCCCCCCTGAGAGGTGCGCGCGGCGCCCTCTGGACAACGTAGTTTTTCGCCGCCTGTGCCCCGCTCCCCTCCTCGCCGCTCACCCGCTCCTCTCGCTGATGACTTTCTCGCTAATTGCTCTCCCCGTCCCCCCCCCCCCCCCG